>OY735248.1:6002966-6561749 GCA_963457695.1 Neria commutata
CAGATTCCCAGCGGCCGCCTCGAAATCCTCCGCCTTGTTGCCCATGACTAGCGTCTCGAAAACCGCAGTGGTGCGATCGAAATACTCGGTGACGAGACGAAAAAACCGCAACGACGTAATCAAGACGTTGCGTCTGCGTTCCAGGCGCGTCGCAAACGAACGACACACGTACTGCATGAAGTCGCGCTGCGACAGCAGATCCTTGAAGGCGTAGCTGTCCTTGCAGCCCGCGTACGAGTCGATCTTGTAGAGCAGTTCGGCATAGAACCCGTACGTCTCGCGGCACTCCAGCTCGAGCGCGTTGTGGGCGGTGCGCAGCGCCTCGCAGACGGGCACATCACAGCCGATCGACTGCTGCCGGCTGAGCATCTGTTCGGCGGTATTCAGTATCCAATTGGTGACAAACGCCACGCCCTCCTCCAACGAGGCCAGCTCGCGCGATTCGCGTATGCTCTGCAGCAGCTCCAGCCACGCGGTGCGTATCTCCGTCTGCTTGCTCTCGATGTCGTTCAGTCGCAGCTCGATGCGCGCACGTTCGCAGTCTAGATCCGGCGGCAGCGCGGATTTCATGGGCAATATGCCACCGCGAGTGCTGCTGTTATTACTAGTACCGCCGGCTGCTGTAATTGTGGTAGCTGCTGCAGTCATTGCAGTCATTGGAGTAGCCGCTGCCGTTGGCGCCATCGCCTCTGCCGCAGCTGCAATGGCGTCGCTGGTCGTGGTCGCCTTGACTGACGGCACTGCGTATGCCTCGGCGAGGCGCGACAAGATGCGATTACCTGCATGAAAGTCCAAGTCAAAATTGGTATCGAAAATGAAATTTAAGTCGAAAACGAAGATGATAATTATGGTAATGGATTTTCTTCGAAAATTAGCTGTGCACTTCACCCGCTCCCCGCCTTGCACTTTATGCGGTTTAATTGGCCTGTGCGAGTAATCGGCGCAGTTTGAGCTATGCGATTGCAAAGTAAAAGTGGAAATATTGTAAAATGCAGTTCTGCCCGCAAATGGCAGCAGATGCGCCATAAGCTGACGTAAAATATACATACGTATTTTCTAATATTTATGCGTTGCATTGGAAAGTTTCCATTTTACGGATTATGTGCAAATTGTGCATATAATAATTTTAAAGTATGGAAAACTTTAGATCAATTGCTTTAAAATGTGCTTTCTATTTTCTGGCAAAATACTAAAATAAAAGATACGTCCAAATTGTTATACTACTAATTTGCAAACTTTTAAGATACGAAATATGCGATTTAAATATGCCGCTCGCAAAATAAAGAGGAAGATAAAATTTTAATAAGTTTCATGACAGTTGATTAATGTCAGAACTGTATCAGGATCTCGTATGACCGCTTTAAAGGTCTTAAGAACTGAAGAACATAAACCAAGAGGCAGATGCCTTAAGATTCATTCAAAAGTAATATATTCTTAAGAAATATCTATAGTTCTAAACAGAATTATTCACTTGAGCAAAACTGCTCTGGGGATGCTTTGGAGTTATGAAAGTACTTTTTAGCTGATGAAAGCTTAAAATTTAAGAACAAGTGTTTCTCATTGAATTTTGAAAAGAAATAATTGAATTTTAAAATTCAATAAAATGTACATTGTTATTCCTTATATTTATGCCACACATATGTATATGTATACTATACTTTCATTGATTCGTTTCTGGTTAAAAATTTGCATAAATTTGTCCGACCAACTCTTCTTTAACCTACCGCACGAAACGGCCCTAATTTATTAGCTACAATTTTTGGTCAAGAAATTAAGTACTCCATTTAAATTCTACTCAGAGCAAACGTGAGCAATTAAAGTAATTTTAAAACTCACATAACACTCACAAATGACAGCAACTTCGCCGTTGTGCGCATGCGTAATGAGTTTGTGCGCACTTTCAGTTTACGTATTTACTTTCAAAGCAAAGTCACTTGAAAGCTGCGTAAATTTAATATCTGTCTATCAAAAGTAGAAAAAGTAATCATGAGACGATAAATGTTAATAAGATAAAGTATGCCACGACTGAATAAACAGTCTTAAATGTATAATTAGCAAAAGATTATAAACGGAATTGTGTGACTAAAGCAACAAAGCACATCTCTATTAGCTGCCGGGCACGCATGAGTGCGTGGAACTGCGGCTGGAGTTTGCTTATTTTGCGGTGGTTAAAAAGAGCCGCTGCCTTGACTGCTTGGACAGTGAAGGGATTTTTAAGAAGAGGCAAAGTATGCATTAAAATGCAAATTAAGCGTTGTTTTTTTTAAACGTTCTGTTAAATTTTATCACATTTGCAGATTGAAATCGGAAATGATAAAATGTCTATCAGATTGGATGGAGTAGAAGAAGACATTTCAGATAAGTAGAAAAAATAATTCAAAAATTTTAAATCAAAAATTCAATTTATAAACAAGAAGAAAAGTAAATTTCGATTAGATTGAATTTGTAGTAGAAATCTACTTTTCTAGTCAGCTCGATCTGAGCGACCTATCCTTCATCCTAGTTTATTTAGATATACCCCCTACATACATTTCTTTAATAGAGGCTCATATTAGAGTGGTTTCATAGACTAAAAGCGGTACCCTAAATCATTGCACAATCTTTCAATATATCGTAGCTTATGCTGCTGGGTACAGAAACAAGTTTCCTGTTAATTGAAACAAGTCAATAGGAAAATTTTAATGCCAGGGGCGACAAAAAGTTAACAGTTCGCTGCCATTATAAAACAGCAACTGTGCTGGAGCTGCCGCCAAGAGTTACCGGCAACTTTTGAACACTACAGAGAAAATCAAAGAGACTGCGATGCTTGAAGCCTGCATTTAAAAGCAAAGAAGTAATTTTTGGGCAGCGATAATTTAAAATTGCTTGTATTTTATTAAAAACGCTTTCGCTTTTCCACATTTTGTGTATGTATTAATTAGAAAACTTAAAAAGATGGTCACTTTAATGGCACTTTCGCCATGTACGCTATAAATCTGATACTTCATCGCTCTCTCACACGAAAACTCGAAAACTCACCCATTTCAATGGCGCCCTCGATGTGGCACTGCACTGTTGCATGCATTTGCGCACACCTCTTTAATTCCACATCCGCTTCCGCTGGTCGCACAGATTTATTGCTCAACAGCAGCACATGCAGATTTTCCAAGGCATTCAGCATTTGCTCGTAGCTCAACTGGAAGTCATCAATGCACTGTTGACCCACAAGAACAGCCACACAAACAACAAAGACGAAAACAAAAACAACACATTTTTTAAATTTATGTTCACATGAAAATGTCAAAGCTTCCGGCTCGTACCTTGCGCTGTTGTAGCCATAGATCATAACTAAAATGCAACGTGCCACCGAGCTGCTCCGGCAAATTGCTCAAGTCGAAATATTTTGAGAGACGCGTTTTGGACAGCACAATGGGCTTTTTTTAATTTTTTAGTTATTATGAAAAATTTGAGGAAAAAAACCAAAAAGTTTAAACTCATTTACATAAAATTTGATTTAAATTGCCATTCTATCTAGGCCTGACGTACCTCGCCGTTGGTGTGAGATTTGGTGCACTGCTCGACGTGCTTCTCCCAGAAACATTCCGCTCTGACTAGATATAGATTGACTGTGATATCGGCGAAAAGTGCGTAAATGATGCGTGCGTGTGTGCGTGTGAGGCGCGAGGTGCTCTTCTGCGCATCCACAATGACCGTCACACCGTTCTGAAGTATGGCTGGGCTGCAAGTCAAAGGTTTCCAAACATATAAATCATCAAAATATAAAATCTCAATTTAATAAAATAAGAACATATCGACGGCGCCTTTGAAGAGTAGGCCGAGTCAAGTTAGGCAATTTCTTAGTTTTTTATAAAGTCTATTGTATTGAAAGTTTTTCTCTATAAGATAAGGCTCAATTTGCGTTGATGACGACTACCGCATTAGACTAACGTATTATACTACCATATTAGAACGACGACGAGATGAACGTTGCCAAGCGGTTGCCTATCCAGTGACCACGCTGACTTGGACACAACGAGCTAATGAACGACAATGGCCCAGCAAAAATGAATCCGAAGGCTGATAGCCGGCGCAGAATAGGGAGGTCCAATCTCTGGCAGAGAATCGAATTAGAAAAATCTTTAGCAAAATTTTGAACAAGGCAATGGAGAAGGTGTTAAGTCCAAGCAGCCTGGAGAAAGCTTCTACTTGAGGCTGAAACCTGTGATAGGCTCTAAGGCCATTAGGTAAGTGAGTAAATAAGTAATTATTAGTTTCCGAAATCTATAAAATATATTTGTAAAGCGATTCTTCAAAGCAGTCGTAAATGGTGTTGAACTTTGTATAAAAGGTATGCCAGAAGAAGCATCTGTCTGTCTTTTATTATCTTGTAGATAAAGTTAATGTATATATAAGGTAAACTTCGATAGGAAATATGGCAACAAGACTTTTCCTAGCCTAAGCTTTTGAAATTTATATAAAAATTCCACTCACCTCAGCGATCGTTTCAAATAGGCAATGGACAATTCCAGGCATTTTCTATTCCACAGCTGCAGATCGTTGATGATGTTGACGACGATTATGAGTCTGCCCTCGCGATCGAAACCGCCAGGCAAGTAGGCCGTGCGCGTTTGCAGTGCGTTCAAAACGTCTTCCTCCATGGTGGTTGGCGAATGCTCCGAAGAAGTGGATGAATGTTGCACAGGCACTGCTGTTATTTGTGCAAATCTTTCGCGACTTTGTTGCGCTCGTCAATGACAGCAGCAAAAATGTGTTCGCTCAATTTGGTACTACTGCTTGCAACAAGCGCAGCAGCAGCGGTGGCAACATTTTGTACACTAAGTCAAGACATCGAAATACTTTAAGCACACATTTCCCTTCTCTTTCTCTTTGTTGTTGTATGTTGCCTTTTCCACTTTTTTATTATTATTATGCTCTTTCACAACAGCCTAGAAAATGCACAATATGAAAATTAATATGAGGAAAAGCGGAATTTGGTGCGGGCCGAAAAGCGCATGCGCACAACGCTACAGAAGAAACCTCCCAGCTGGAAATGAATCGATAGCTTCATGCATGTTCCAAAGCTCAAACCGGACGACCTATCTTTACTGATAAAAATATTCTAGTGCAAGATCCATCGATATTTGGTAGAAAACATAAAAGAAATTAGTACAAAAAAACCATTGAAGGCATTGGCATCGATATCGTATTTTCCTACTGGGATGCGATATCAATATTTCCCAATGTGGCAAGAGACGTGAAACTCGTTTGGCAAGTTAGTCGCTCAGGTTGGCCAAGAATAAGATACAACACATACACATACTGCCCGTTCACATGTGCACACTGTTTAACAGCTTCCCAGCGGGAACGGCAGAGGAAGGTCGGACTCTTTGCCACACATGCACACATTTAATGGCTGCGACGTTGCGGTGCCGCATTTTCAATTGACACAAATTGCAGCAGCAATGTATGTACATAGCTTCTTCTTCTTCTTGCACTTTACTGAAACCTCAAAGCATGCCAGAATTCTGCATAGCTCATCAACACTTTTCCACACACACACACACACACACACAAATGCACACCAGTGCATTTATCAACAATTTAATGACTTTTGATGGTCATTCTTTTAAGATTTTTTGGACATGCTTCCTCGGCGCAGCACAATTCGCGTTTATGCGGCGGCATTGCTACTTTGCATCCAGTTTCAAATGCTTTTCAGCCAACTGAGTTAGCTGAGATAGCAGCGAAACATGCCATGCCACGAGCGCTTGGCCAGTTACAGTTACATGTAGTACTTAACTGCAAAAACAACAACACTAAAATGCATGCACGCGGACCTGATATGACTGCAGGAGCAGCAGCCAGAGCCGCAGCCATGCTGGGTAACAGTAACAGCAGCGGCAAAGCTGTTACTATCAGCCCACCTGAACTGGTCTATTTGCAAGGGGCAGCGGCTGGTTGCCTCGCCCGATCCCTCTCGTACGTGTGCAGGCACAATCCAGCAGTGCAATTGAACGTCTTGCCAAAGTGCTGAGTAACGTCAATAGACACTTTACCCGGTTGGTTTCCAAAAGTGAGTGTGTTTGTCTGCCTTTTAGGCCAATTGATAAACATGACGCGCCAGCGCATTCTTATTTGGGTTCTCAAAACAACTTCGGAGCTGGCAATCAGTTCAGCTCGTTCAGCTCGTTCGGCGCAGTCAACAGCTGAGAATTTTATTCGACTGCGGCGCAACGGTGATAATTTCAATTATGCTCGCCATGCTGTGTCCAATGGGCTTACGCTCATTCACGCCTCCTAATTGGGCATGAAATAATTGTTCTTAAGCAGGTCAACAAACATAAAAAATCAACATGATATTGCAGAGTCAATATCATTACGATTAATAACTGCGAATGAGCGCTGCGGAAATGATTAACTTTAATTTGGCTTTGAATGAACAGCATCATTTAAAACTCTTTACAGTTTGTAACACATCACATAGCCACATAACAGTTTTTGTGCAGAATGCTGTAACACTTCATTAACTCTTTCCGTGGCTTTGTTAAATATAATAAATTGGACGGAAGCACTGTCATTTTCTGCTGAATCAGCTCATTAGCATCACGAAAGGTGTTCCGCAATTCCAACTAGTTGAAGTAGTAAGGTGTAAGCTAAAATCGGAGTAACAAAAGCCTAAGTCTATCAAAAAGAAAAGTCACACTAATCCGAAATACTCAAGATCGGTTAAGCTGCTTTGAAATAAGGAAAACTACGAAGAAAATCTACGTAGGAAATCAAAAAATATTAGCCTGAGATTCTGTTGAACTGTTTAGAATACCAAACTTCATCGCATTAAAAATTTTTAAGCTTAAAATATGGCGCCTTAATATCGACAGCTCCATTCTAAAGATGACTAGCTCTATGTACTAGAGACTTATTTAATTTCGCAATGTACCATTTTTTCCAATTTGCTAAAGATTCATGCACCCAGTCCAGAGTTATAAACAGCAATTTACTTTGCTAACAGATCGAATTGGTATAAACAGAAACCACTATGAATATATCTTCTGAAAAATCAAATTTTGAAGTTGATCCTTATTATAAAAGTGTAGTCCTTATAGTTAGAATACCTTATATAATATCAGTTTTAGAATGCTAGCAAAGATTTGGATAGTAAATTTCTAAATTCTAATTGCAATCACTTAAAATTTCATGAAAAAACAACAGACACAAAGATTTGCCATAATTTACCGTTAGAATAAATTACATAAAACGGTGAAATGTATGGCCAACTGAAGCGTAAAATTATTACAACTCATATGCTTGCAAATTTATGCAAAACTATGTGTGTGTGTGTGTGTGTGTGCGAATGTTAGCGGAAAACCTGTCAAAGCCGGCCGTGGTAGCGTAAAAAAAATTGAAGCGTGTCGTAGCAAAAGATTTTATATCATCTTCGCAGAGAACGGCACAAGTACGAGAATGTAAGCAGATACAATTCATGTATGTAATTAGAGGCACAAGCAGCCATGGCCACATGGCCACGCTGACTTGCGTTGCGCATGCGCGTTGCCAATGCCAGGCCGCGTCAAACGAGTCCCAAGCTCGAGCATACAATTTTGTATGCTCGTAATTGTCAAATGCCCGGCAAAGAGCTGCCTAAGGTGCTGGAACATGCTTCTTAGCGGTTTCAGTTGAATGTCAGTGTTTCAAGCTTCCGTATTGAATTACGAGCGGGAACCAATTCTCTTACACTGCAAACTGCGGTGGCTGCAGCACTTGCTCAGGCTAAATGAACTAGAAACATTTCGCACAGCTTGCAGGAAAACTTGATGCAAGAATTTTGCACAATTTGCAATTTGAAATTCAAACAAAAATTGCTTCAATTAAGCATTAATTTGAGTAACACTGTACAACAAGGATTTTGTAGCAACTTGTAAACTTGTAAAAATTGCACATAATTCGACAGTGCTAATTTGTACTGCATTCACTTATTTTTTCGCACATTTTACAATTTTAATTGAAATGCATTCATGTTTGAAAATGAACAACCAATATTCCTCAAAAACGTAACGAGGCACTAAACTGGATAACTTCAGCGTGCTTAAAAAGCTGTAAATTGATTCCATGCATAAAAAATGCAAAAAATTGCAAATACACTTTTACAAAATTATAATGCATTGAAAAAAACAATCAACAATGCTTTACTTTAAAGTAAGCTGGCCCAAAATGTGTAGAGCTTTATAGTTTCTTATAGCAAAATGCTTGCTGAACAGTATTATTGAATGTGAATTTGTCAGATCGGTGAAATTTGTATTTTTCTTAGTATGATGTATTTTGAAAAGTTTTTGTCATTGTGATTTTGCAAGTGAGCAAAACAACAAAAATCGCAAAAGTTTCGCCAATTTGAAATAATTCGTTCTGACAAAATTTCCGCAACCCACGCATTTTTGAAGAATTCAATCAGCATTGTTGTTGTTGTTTTAGTGCGTTTGCATTTGCATTTTTCATGTCAAAATCGTTTACGCATGCGCATATTTTGCGTCAGCAAAACTTAAGCTCATGCAGAAGTGGGTGCTCCCAATCTTGCGGCTGTGAGGCGCACCTTTTGAGCCATACCGAAATACCGAAGGCAAATCGTTCAGGCAAGCTTGCGACGTGGCAAGTAGGCACACACATTTTTCATATCGGAAATAAAATATCACATACACACCTACACACCTACACATACAAATTTGTATTTTTGTATATGCAAACTGCACTACATTTGATATCAATAGCAAATTTTGTTGCTAAAAAACCTTCAACATACTTTTTAAGCCAATACATGCTCGACTTAAAGAAGCAAGGTCACAATAGCTATAAAATTCTTAATTAAATCTTTATGTGTGTCTGATATGGCGAAGTGAATGTAAACACAAGTTGAAATATTTATTTCTTCCAACTTTCCACATAAAAATTCAATTTGATGTTCAATTAAAAGTGCGCCGCTCGCAAATTGGCCATTTCTCCTTTTCGACACTTGACCCAATTTCAGTTGCCATATACGGCAGCCTGCAGACACTCAAAGAAAAAAGTGCATGAACATGCCGAAAGTGAAAAAACAAAATTTCCTTCAAATTTTTACATTTTTACAATTTTCTTAATTGTTTTGACAATAATTTTAATTGTTTCAAGGCATGTTTTCATTTTGAAGCCAAACGGCTCAGCTCAAAATTGGCTCAGTGCATATTTCCATTGCTTCTCTTCAAAAACATTGCCTTATACACATTTAAATTATTTTGACAAGCATCTTAATTGCTTTAATTTGTATTTTTATTAATGCCACAGAAATATTTTTATTTGCTAAGCGCTTGAAAGAAAACGATTTTTCCCAAGAGTTTCTTAAATATATTGCTTTGATTTTCAAATATGTATTTCGAACACTAAATTTCAATCTTTCAACTGTTTCAAAGCGTATTTTTATTATTGCCAACACAAAACTTGATTGATTGTTGATTTGTTGCACTTTCGAAAAAAATTCGTATCGTTTTTTAGGCATTTTTGATATGCTTGATTTTCAAGTATATACTATATTTTTCACAAATTGTGCGCAGTTTGCATTTGTGTGTGTGAAGTTTTTTGTGCATGTTGTTGTTTGAGTTGCATGTTGATAGCTTATCCTGTTGTTGTTGCTGATATTCTGTTTTTTTTTTCGTGTGACCTTTTCGTGCTTGTAATTGAAACAAAACGATGGCGTTTTTAGCGACAAAGCATTTTCTTGTTTTGAAAAACATTAAAAGGCACGTACACTTTCGTGTGTGTGTGTGTGTTTGTTTCAACAAATTTAATCAGCTGCTATTACTTTTACTATTATTTTCTTTATTTTAAACACGGCGCTTTTATCTGTTTTTTAACTCTTTTTTGTGCAGATAAGCTTTTACACAGTTTGCTGGCGAGCGGTTTCGCGTCGGCAGCCTCCGGCCAATAGCCAACAATTTCAACAGCAACCACAAAAGTGGCCACAAACGCAGCAACAATTTTCTGTGTGACTTTTGCTGCCCATGCGGCTGTTTCGACGATCTTTTGTGGCGGTCTAGCAAAATATTAAGCATTCTCTAACACGACAGCAAAAACGCGCGAGCAGGTTTTTTTCAAAACGAAATTTTATTTTCATAAATTTTTTTAAAACAATTTTGCAGATTTATTAAGAAAAAAAATTATAAATTTTTATTTGCCTTTTTGTATTGGCCAAATTTGGTTAAACTTGGAAGGGACTCCCAAAACGTTGGCGGCAACGGCGGCTTAGAATGCGCAACAGACGCTCGGCGCACACACTTCTCGCTGTAAGCTCCGCACGCAACTGAAACGGCGGCTCAGCGCTGGCACCAGCGGCAGTCGTTCGCCGTCCGCCACCAGTCGCCACAGCTGCTTCAACAGCGCGCGCCAACCCGAGCAGAGCGCGGTTCGAGTTGGAAGCCAGCGCGGCAGGTAGCTCAGGCCGTTGCGGCGCGCTTCTCGACGTTCGACGTTCGAACTTCGAAGCTTGCAGGTGCATTCCTCAGATAACTCAATTCACTCACGTGTTCTGCCGCCGTGCCGCGTTGGCCCGTTTCCGCGCTGATAATGGAGATCTCTTGCAAGTACCTGCACAGCTCGTTCTTGTTTTTGTTGCGACGATCTGTTGGCCAAGTCCGTCGTAATGACGTTATTTGTTTGTTAATTACTGCCGCTGCCGTTGCTCGATGCGCTTTACGCTCGCTTTGCACGCATGAGAATTGCAGCCGCGTTTCCAAGTCCGTCTGGCAAGTTGGCCAAGTGGCCTTTCCATCGCTGCACGGTTTTCCATTTAAGTGTATCGGAATGTTGCCCGTCGTTATGTTTGCCATTTGCGTGATTTTACTATGGCATTGCCTTTGCGACGGCAGGTTCCTCCGGCACGTGCAAACATTTCTTGCAACGTATGCGTTTCTAGCTAAGATTTGTTTTCGGAAAAAAAATTTCAAGCAAAATTTGATGGAATTTTGTGAAATTTCCTTCAAGCTTTTAAAACATGTTAAAATTTTTATATTTTACCAAAATTCCTTCGGTAAATCGTTGCCAAAGATGGAGTTCAATAAGTCGCTCTAGCCCCAATCTGTCAATGTTCCTTGAAAATAAAAGTTAATCTAGTGATTCTACTTGTAATTGAATAAATAAAAAATTATTGGTAGAATTTATATACATATATGTATATATTTGTAAGCAATTTAATGACATTCTCGCAAGTGAACATATACATACATACAAAAATATGTATTGTCGACACTTGAAAAAAGCAAGAAAATATGAAATTTATTATGCTTTTCCATTTCCAGGCAACAAGGAAAAAGATTAAGCAATTAGAAACAATTGTTCTTCTCACTGGATTCTTTAAGGATTTCAAAATCAATTATCTACCTCTCTAAACATGGATTAAACACATAAAATTATGAAAATGGGCAGTGCATTAAAAGCGAAGAGGCCTTCGAAAACCTTGCTTCAAAATCTAGTTTAGAGTCTACAAGGAAACTATAAAAGAGTGTTTTCATTAGAACGTGGAACACTGTATTTGGAATAGAGATCCAGTCTCTAGTCTTAAAGACATATTATGACAGTTCTCTATACATATATTTAAGAATACTCACATAAAGGGAAACATGGAACAAATTCTCTAAAAAGAAATATTTAGCACTTATACAGAAAGGAGTCGCAATATTTGGGTTCTATGCTGTAATGACACTAAAAGAAAAGTTTTTGGAGATGATTAATTTGATTTTAAAAGTATTGCAACTTGCCAGTTTGATTAGCTTGTCAGTGTAAGAGGGCACTATTGCTCTGGTCACTGTGAAGGCCTATGGTAACAATCATTCAGCTATTTTATATATATAATTTCTCTTAAATCAATTTTCCAGCAATTCACATCAAAAGGGCGTGTTTTCTTTTTAAATACCAATTTCATGATTTTCATAAACGGTGACGTTTGAGGTATTAATAGATACCTTAATTAATTTTATTACAACCGAAACGTTTTTTCTTCTTTTAACTTTATCTTGGGCCTGATTTTCTTTACATAAGCTCTGTAGCTCATTTAAAAAGCAAATTTTACAAGTTTAACAAATTTTCATGGCAGCCAACTTTCTTTCTCAGCAAATCCCAATTCACGTCAGAGCGAGATATGACCAGAGATGACCGGTTGTTCCATTGTGCATACACACACATACACACACATGCATGCACCACAAAGCTGTCTCACAATTCTTTTCACTTTACGTTGCCATAAGCCACGCACACATCGACACACTTGTCCGCCAGTTTCGTCGCTATCATTGATGCTGCACTGCAGCAGACTGGCGTAGCGGCCCTTGAAGTGACCCAAATCCGGCAGAAGTGTTTGCTTATGACCGAGACGACAAACTTACGCTTTTACATTTTTGTTTGGTTATTGGTAAGCCTATTGAAAGCCACAAAAAAATGCCGGCGAGCTGAAGCAGCAAGCCCGACAGACATATGCGACAGGTTTTCTGTTTAGCTTAGAATGTTGATACACACACACACATAGATAAATACAATAGATAGATATGTAAATTGACGCTCAATTTCGGTTGTGCCGGTGAGACAGCAGCATTAGCAGCGTTCTTATCGGCTTTCAATAATTTACACCTACGTGGCAAGTGTGCGCGCGACGAGGCAGCGGCCTCTTTTAAGTGCCCGCATAAAAATGTAAGTAAAATTATGAATATGCACTCTAAGTAAAAGACAGATACATTCAGAGATGCGTATGGTTTTACAGCTCGCTCTTGACATTGAACAGCTTCAACACCCGCACAACGCCCACCACGTGTGTGCACACATTTCTCATAGTAGGTGTGTTCAAAACAGGTTCATCGCATTTTACTATTAATGACAAATTTTACATAATCATAAAACCTTTATTAAAGCGACTGCCAACTCGTTGGAAGCCATAATCTCTTAAGGTTGCCTAATAGCATTTACTCACAACTTGAGGGATCAAACAGAGCAGAGTGCTTATTGAAAGAGTGTAGAATATAAGTAGATCACTGAGCAGTTCATTCTTCTAGGCATACGCCACAACTGAACTTATTTTCATACAATTTACTCTCGATTTGAATAAATCGCCTGAATTATAATTCGAATGAATATAAAGAAAGCTGTGGTATAGTGCCAACTGAAGTCCATCTACAAAATTACAACCTTCCTTCTGCTACTTTGGTAATTTCATCATGGGAAATGTATATGAACTGCTTTTTATTAAAATTTTGAAAAGTTTTATTACAAATGCGACAACTGACCGGGTGGCAGCTGGGGGGTTTTGGTATGAACATTTGTCATACATTTAAAAAAAAAACATTTTTCGATAGATTTGAAAAGTACACCTAGCAGTCACCATGGATTGTCATCTCGCCTTCTCAATTGATTTTTTTCTCGTATGTAAAATATATTTATATATACATAGATAACAGTAATGAATGATAATTTTTGTCTCAACAGAATAGAGCTGTAAGCGTACGGTGCCAGCTATGCAACCGATTCCATAATGGCACATATTTGACCTAATTTCAAATACTTTGAAGCAAATTTTTAACTTGGGGAGCACGTGGAACATTTTAGTGGTAAAATTGAGTGAACGCACCAAGAAAAGTGCCACTCTGAGAAATTCTCTTACAAAATGTTACAAACATTTGCCGATCGTGCCTTCTGCTCATTCTTAGTTCATTTCTTTAGCTCACTATATTTATTTGTCTTCCCACATGAGATACAGAAAAGCGCATATGTAGTATGTAGATATGTATGTACATTTGCATAGCCAAATCCGAATTATGTATATATTTAGACGTACATATGAAAATGAGTTTTCCTTCGACGTTTTGTGTTTTGCTCGCCGTTCATCGGCGTCTCACCATTCACACATATCACAGCCATATCACCACCCATCCCTCCACCCACGGCATCCGACAGATGAAAATAACTCGACGAATACACGCAACTGAACGAATCTTTTCCGTCTGCGCATGTTGGCAGCCATGAGTAGGAAGTGTTTTTCAAATGTTCTTCGAATTCTCTTGCAATTTTCCTCGAAAGCTTATCCCAGATACAACCACGGAAAAGTATGCTGTGCGCTACGCTGTACGGGATTATTCAACATGAAAATGGGCTCTACCGATAATAGTCCAGAGTGTTTTTGAGTGAAACTGGCAATTGGATCTTGCAGAGAAAATCTCATTATCGAATTGAAAACTATTGGAATCTGAAATCGGAATTGTGTTGCGTGGAGTGCGAAGTGCGGACCGTGGAGTGCTGTGGCTAAAGTGAAATTGTCTTTTTCTTTTGGTATATTATAAAAGTTGCTATTGAGTGCATTTGAAGTGAGAACACTTTTGCTGATCAGTCAGACTAATGTCAGCATGGGCAATCAACCGGGAAAATTACAGCACCAACATCAAGGTGGCCGACCCAAGAAAATGGTGCACTGGAAATCAGCAGGTATTGAAATTTGAATGAAAAATTCCTCAATCTTTTGTCGCAGTACATGGGGCGATCGTTAAACTCGTAACACAGTCACCCATAGTGCTCATAGCCAGACGTTGGGAGCGCTAGAATATGTGTTATTTTTAGAAATTTCATTCTGAAGTGGTTGGTTCGTTGGTTGGTTGGTACGTTCGCTCGTCTCAAAATATTCAACGCCTTGGTACACACTCTGCGACGCTGACAGCGATCGGCTGGCAGTTCCCTCTGCCTATGAAAGCGTTACAATCAGCGGCAACCAGGAGCTGGCAGCTGGGGTGAAAGTGGGCAGGCCAACACAAATGCATTGCCGTTTCAAATGGTAATTCAACATTTTTGGCGTTTTCTTTTGCCAAGCGGTGAGGAAACTGCAGGTGCCATTGGCCATTGGCGTGTCTTTTTGAATTTTCATTGAATTATTGAAAGCAGAAATGGAAAATGTCAAAACTGATCCGTGAGCAAGTGTGAAAAGGAAAGTAAAGCAAACTTTTAACGAAAGCATGAAATTTCTCTGCGCTTGTCATTGAGCGAATGGATTAAATGAGTGATTTATGAATGATTGGAAACATTTGGGAAGCAGGAATATAGTACTAGAGCTATATTTAGATATAGCATACAGTAAACAAACAAAATTTCTTGTGTGATTTTAATTGAACATAATTAATCATAACTAAGTAATGATCAGCATACTATATCTAAATGGCATAAATTTATTCAGCAAATAGGTTTCTATCTGAAACATATCTGTATATTGCAAAATCTGCCCTTAACAGGAAATATAATAGCTTTAACTGAGCTTAATTTAAGCCTATATAACTTAGCTCTTGACCTGACCTGACTTAACTAAACTTAAGTTAACTTAACTTTACTAAACTTGGACCGATTTTCCATACGGAAACTATGTATGCAATTTCTCAAGACCTCATCTTACTTAGACAACTTGGAGAGCTGTTTTCTTCAGGCTTCTTAGCGGTGGAATTACGGAAACTGAGTAAAGTTATGACTAAGCGGGCCATCAACTGTCTTAAGTTTCTTTGCCTATTGAAAAATCGGCCATAGCAACAAAAGAATTTTCTCATCCTAATTCTATTTTCACACACAGTCTAACACAGTTACAGTTAATATAATTTTTTATTATATTTTATATGTGCTTTCTAGAACGCCCGTCAACGCCTGGACGTCCCATTTTGATACCGGCCTCCGACCAACAGCCCGATGTCGTCAACTTGCGCTGGGAACGTCCAAAACTCGATGGAGGCTCTCCCATCACCGGCTATGTTGTCGAACATCGTCGCATGGGCTCGCCGCACTGGGTGCGAGCCACACCCACGGCGGTGCCTCGCTGCGAGGTCTCCATCAGTGGCCTGGAGCCTGGCTGGCGCTATCAGTTTCGTGTGTTTGCCGAGAACGTCGTGGGCCGCTCCGAGCCGAGCGAGCTCTCCGACGCGCTCACCGTGACGCTTCAACGCAATGCAATCACCGTGCCGCGTTTCACAGACGAACTGCAGGACATGCAAGCCGTCGAAGATGAACGCATCGAGTTTCGTGTGCGCGTGTTGGGACAACCGCCGCCGGAAATCAGTTGGTTCAAGGACGGCTACGAGATCTTCAGTAGTAGACGAACGAAAATTGTAAACGACAACGACGTCAGTGTCTTGATCATACACCAGGTGGCGCTCAGTGACGAGGGTGAAATCAAGTGCACGGCGACTAATCGAGCCGGCCACGTGGTGACGAAGGCGACGCTGCTGGTGCAAGCACCGCCCAAGATACGCCAACCGCGCGCCTACGAGGACGGCCTGATCATTGAGGCGGACGAAGTGCTGCGCCTGAAGGTGGGCGTTGCTGGGCAACCGCCGCCCACAGTGGCATGGTTGCACGAGGGTGAAGTGCTGTCGACTGGCGGCCGCTACGAGATCATCAACTCGGAACGCAACTCTATGCTCAAGATCGACAGCGTGAAGCGCGACGATCGCGGCGAGTACAGCGTGAGAGCGTCGAATAAACTGGGTGCCGATGTCACATCGTTTCTGGTGACCGTGACGGCGCGCCCGAATGCGCCGGGCAAAGTGCGCCTCAACATGTCCTTTGGTAGATCGGCCACGCTGTGCTGGACAGCTCCCATTGATGATGGCGGCTGCAAGATAGGCAACTACGTCGTGGAATACTTTCGTGCGGGCTGGAATGTCTGGCTGAAGGCAGCCACCACGAGATCGCTCAGCACCACGCTGAATGATTTGATTGAGGGATCGGAATATAAGTTTCGCGTTAAGGCCGAAAATCCCTACGGCTTAAGTGATCCCAGCGAGGAGTCGGACCTGCTATTCATACCAGATCCGAAGCGCGGCATTGTCAAACCGAAGTCGGATGCCAAGTTGTCGGAGGATAGCAGCAAACCGACGCCGCCACGCCGCAAAACACTCTCGCCGTCACGGCCGCAGCAGGATGCTTCCACGGAGACCGTACGCTTGTCACCACGCGCACAGCGCAAAACGAAACCGGAGCTGCTCGATAACGTGGACTTGCATCGCGAAATGTCCTACGGCACATCCGACCAAGTGCTGAAGATGGACTTGCGCAAGAGTCCATCGCTGAACAGCGCGGATGGGCTGCCTCAAACTGTAAAACCAAACTTAAACTTGCAAATGGAGCAGGCCACACCCGCTACGAAGTCGCCGCAACGTTCTCCAACTGCGGAAACCTTCACGCGTCCACAGTTCCTACAGCAAGCCCTGAACCCGAAGGAGAAGTCTGCTTCCCCACGCATGCACAAGCCACGCCAAGCTACACCAGAACGCACAGCCACACCAGAGACATCGCCGAAGGCGTCCCTCAATCGCAAACGCAGTCTTACACCACACGAGGATACCCGTAATCCCACTCCGATACGCAAAAGCCCGACGCCGCCGGAGGACATGAGCAGCACGCCAGCATTGCAACGCAGCACCGAACCGGTGCAACTGGACGTGAATCAACAAGTGCGACGCTACTCCGGTCACGGACTGAGTCCGGCGAAAAATGCGCCCGCTCTGGCAATTGCCATAGCCACCAGTGCGCTGGGTGCAAGCGCAATGCGCAACGCCAATGGCAAGCAGAACGCCTCGACCATTACCAATCCCACCATACAAATCAGTGGACCGCCGCCACTGCCGCTACCGCCAGCTTCAAGCGCTCTCAACCCAAACACTTCCGACTCCACGCCACTCTCCACACCACCCGTGATCAATGCCCTAACCAGAATGGACAAGCATGAGGACGTGCACACCAGCAACGAGTTCATGCTCATCGTCTTCGACAAGCACAGCAAAGTTAAGGATAATGACAGTGAGTGTGTAGTTCCATGTTGCCTTACGGTCTAACCGCGTTGTTTTCATTTTCAGAGCAAGATTCCTTCGATCTGGATTTAGAGGATGCCATACAACCACCACCCATTTCCATATCGTCCCCAGACTTGGCGTCGCTGGAGTACACCAACTTGCACACCTTTCCACTACGGCGTTCCGTCAGCTCCACCGAGTTGCTTTACGAACGTGCCATGGCTCGGTTCTACGAGGCCGTTGAGATGGAGGAGGCGGAGAAGGCGCGCAAGCTGAAAGTGTCCGAGGACAAGCTAATAAAAGCCGCAGGCAACCTGCAGCCCATAACAAAACGCAAGGGTCTGGGTTCAATGACCGAGGCGGAGCGGCTATCGTTCGAGAAACGTAGCGAGTTGCGGCGTCAGTCCGCCGACATTGTGCAGGAACTGCGGAGCGCACCCATGAGATGGGGCTCTCGCGAGAATGTGTCCAGCATGGTGACGCTGACGCGCACCACGGGCATCTTCATGCACAAGCGGCAGGTGAGCCAGGAGAGCGACGAAATCAGCGATGACTATCAGCCGCGCAGTGCACCACAGAAAGATGACAGCTACGACATCGGCTCGGACTATACCGAGAGCACGGCCACATCGGACGAGGACTCAATTGAGAAATTCAAAATGGAGCTGATGGCGCGCACCAGATCGCCCAGCCCACGCGATCTGGAGACCTACCATCCGCGCAACATGGCCGCTGGTGTCTTCACGCCATATCGCGCACCCACACCAGAACAGGCCACTGTGGTGCTCACACGCCCCATGCCGCTGCCCAGCCCCGACTTCGTGCCCAAACCCATACTGAAGCGGCCCTCAAATGAAAACGTCATGCCGAATGAGAACAACCAAAATGGCGGCCAGCCAAACGCCGCAAGCGAGAAGACGCCAGAGAAGTTGGACTTTGGAAAAGGCATCAAGTCATTCTTCAAACGCGACAAGCGCTCGGCCACCGAGAGGAACACCGAAGAGAATCAGCTGCTCTCGAATCCCAGCGAGCAGACGAATGCGGCCAATATCGCCACCGACGCCAAGCGCAAGGCCAAGGAGGAGGAGCAGCGCAAACGCCAAGAGGCCGAGCGCATTATGCAGGAAGAGGCGCGGGCGGCCGCGGATCATTACAGCGACCTGGTGCAGCAGGTCAGCAGCACGCGCAAGTACCACACGCCGCTCTACCTCGATCCGGACGAGCTAAAGAAGGCGGTTGCGAGGGCCGCACAAGAGGGCATTACCACAGACGACAATGAGGACAACATGTCGGAGCAGCTGCGGCGGCAGCGTGCACATAGTCCCGAAATTGGACTGATGCCGCCCGTCAGCAACAAGCCCAGACTGTCTATCTCGGAGCGCGGACAGATGATACATGTGCGCGAGGCCAGCAACCTGGCTGTGAGCGCACAAAACCAGGCACAAGTGCCCGACACGCCCAGTGAGGACAGCAGTCCACCACATTATGCCGCGCAGACAGACACGCACCTGGCAGCTCCCAGCAGCGCCACGTCAACAGTGATTAGTGAAACCACCGTGGAGCGCCCCGACTCACGCGGTCGCACGCGCATAGTCAAGGTGAAGCGCATCATCAAGAAGCGCGTGCCCTCGGGCACACGTTCCCGCGACACCTCCACAAGCCGCCCGCCCGCCAGTTTGCCCGCCGCACAGCAGAGTGCTGCCGAGCCAAGCCCGGAGTCGGCACAAGCGCCGCCAGTTATACGACGCCTCGCCTCCCGCACACGCACTGCCACCGGTGAGTCCAAGTCACCTGGTCCACTAGGCAGAAAAGCACTGCCCACACAGCGCCCCGCCGAGCATCTCGATGTAGCGCTTGTGATACGCCATAGAGGCGGCTCAACGGAGGAATTAAAGAGTGCAGAGCAGCTCTCAGAAGAGGCGCACGAGAAGGTGCGCTCCGCCCTGAGCTACTCCACCGATTTAGTTCTCTTCATGGTGGCCTGCTATGTGTACCTATTCAAGGACGCAAGACTGGTGCTGCCCATACTGGCGCTCATGATCTACCGACAGCTGGGAGAGGTCATAAATGGCTACATACCGAATTGGCTGAAGCGCAAGAAGAACTAGCGAGCGCTCGAATCGGTTTAACGGGGATCCCACAAGTTCTTGTGCGGATCAAGTGGGAACTATTGCTAACAATCGGTGACGCCACCAAATTGTTATGCAAAATACTCGTACTTATATATTTATAAAAAAAATTATATCATTTTCAAGATATTCGCAGAGCATATTCTGTATAACCATTTCGTTCGGAAACGGATTTGAAATCGTTCCGATTGGTATGAGCTGTTGTGCAATTCGAATCGGAATTGGCCTTTTCGATTTTAACAAACGGATTCTTTCCACTTCGGAAGAAGTAATTCCGTTAGGAATGGGGTGAAACTTTCAAAATTCGAGTCGAATTTTAATTTCATTTCTGAAATGAATTTCAGAGCAGATCAAGGCGATCCAATACAAAGTCAAAAAGAAAATTATATATTTTTACCCTTAACAACATTTTACGCAAATGAAAAATATCAGAAAATTTTTTAGAATCAATCCACTCTTGAGCGAAGCAGCCGATAAGTGACCCATCTATGTGAAAATTCGTAAAAAAAATTCTTCATATTATTAAAAACCATATTTATATGCAAAAATTCTTAAACTTTATATCGTGCATGGTTATATTTTTAAAATATCATATACATATATTAAAACTTTAATTTATATAATCATACGATTAACATTTGTGTTCTTAAAAAGTAATTAAAGTAAAAAAAAATATATAAAAACATTAAATATAATTTAGTATTTAACTATATTTTTAGCATAACTAAAAAAGAGAAACAAAAATAAAAATCGTTCTTTTCATAATTTCATGCATTGTTATCAATTTTGTGCAAATTTTTTCTGTATATGTATGTACATACATGCATGCATTTGTTTCTTGTATCCTTTGAAATGGCATTATAAGTTCCACGTTATTTTTTAAAACAATAAAAGTTTAATTTTTATTGAAAAAACAAATCAATTTTATATTATTTCAAGATTATTTTTATGCGCAAGCGACTCTACATACTTCTCGTCCTAATCTTTTTTTTATATATATTTCTTATATACATATATAGAATTGGAGTGGGTCAAGAACCTCTCTGGCTATGAAGCTAATGCACTAGATTTACCCAGAAGACATTTTCGAGGAAGTCAGTGAGGGGTTTGGATTGTAGCAAGAAGAGAGAAGCATTGTTTATTCTTAAAACTTGAGAACCCAATAAGCAACGTCTGATACTCAAGTAGGCGGGACAGTGGCAGAATAAGTGGTCTGTCGTGTCCTGCTCCTCAAGTATGTTGTCGCAAGTAGGATAATATACAGTTCAGCACAGGCAATAAAGCCGACAAGAAGGCGGAGATCCTTTCTTCAAGACGAACTACATTTACATATGTAAGTACATATGAACGCACATATGTACATAGCTGGAATTGCGATTTTCCTAACCAAGATCGCTTCAAAGCATTCCAACATTCTTCCACCGAAATTGGCGCATATTTTTCCGTGACGTTATCTCGCGCACTCGAGATGTGACGCAGATCGGTGCCTTTTATCAAATTTGTTATGCATGTGATTCATGCCAACAAATTGTATCTCATGTGATAATGTTTTGCATTTTGCGACAGATAAACTTCTTGACCTTTTGTAAATTACGATTGTGTACCAATGAGTCGCTTACGCTGCCGTATTTTTCTCCAACGATTTGCGCTATTTCCGGCGAAATTTTATTTGAAATAACCTACATGCCCATGCGAAGGCGTATGTGTGTCCATACCTTGTATCCATGTGGAAAACTCGAAAAGAATTGAAGAAAAAATGTGCATTGTCCAGTCAAAAACATTCTACAACATTTATAAATATGTATGTATATTTCAGTAACGGAAAAATATATTTTAGAAACGAACAGAACATATAAAATGCAGGTCAGTCGAATTGGGTTAAAAAAATAGATCAATTTGATTTCAGTGAAGATCAAGTAGATTTCAAAGAAGTTTCGACAGAAAAAACTATATAATTATATGGGCCGCATAATACAGAGCGGGTCCCATAGACCCCGGTCTCTACGTGTAATTTTTCAGTGCAAAAATTATTGTTAAGCAGGTATTTGCAGTTGGAGAACGATTTTCTCTCTCTCTCTCTCCCTTTCTATATATGAATTTTGTCTCAGAAAAATGTACATGCCACTTATTTAATTAAATTAAATTTTCTTTAAAACAATTGCACGTGAATACCTGAGAAAAACATTGAGAGCGTTTGTTGTTCTTTACGAGAGATCAGGCCATAATACTTCGGGAGAATAATGGCAAAGCTTGGTCATTGAAAATTGTTTCTATATGTTCTATACCCTTTGACTAATGAGAATTCAAATATGGTTAAATGGTGAACGCTATCGCATAGGCAGCAAGGTTAAAGAAGTGTCCATTCTCGATGAGACGCTAACAGCTTTTAAGTTGGTTAGCTGTGATTGTTATTGTTGCTTTTCAGTTTATAAATCTTTGCTGCCAGCTCAAAGTGAGGAGCAGGTAAACAGTTGATGCTGCGGTAAATCATTCAACGCGCAAAATTCAAGCAAACAACGGTAAACTATGACTAATCGAAATGCTTTTCGATGGATGCTAAACGAAGAAACAAACGGAGCGCGTGAAGAAGTTGTGCGCTATCTTTTGCGATTAAAGGTAACTGACTGTTGGATAATTGTTGACGAAGATAGCAGCTAGAAAAGCCCGAGGAAAACATTGCCCGCAGCAGCCATGGCAAAAGAAGACACCCAAGCGATTTATTGTTGTTGGTGGAACTTGCGCTAAGTAAAATTGTATAAAAAGCAACCGATCCCGGTTGTAGGTAAACCATTAAACGAACCTTCTTCGAACGAACCACAACACATTCACAACACAGCGAAATCCGTCGCACAATGAAGTGTGCTTATGTACTGACGCTACTCAGCATTGCCACAGCCACGGCTTGGGTAATGCCACCCTCATCGTATGGAGCGCCACCCACTGCAGGACAAACGCATGCAGGCGGACCGGTACAAGCCTATCCGAGCGCTCTAAACAACGGATACCCCGGCGCGACGGGCCAACTATTACCAACGCCGCCGCCACCGCCCACTCTTTCGCTGGATTTGGAGGAGCTGACGCTGCTGGTACCGATGATGCCATTGCAGCAGCTGGCCATACGCTATCTGCTCAACGACGCTGAGTTCCAGACCTTTACGCGCATCATCAACTCGCAGGACGCGTTCATAGCACGAATGCGCGTCAAGTCACAGCCTGAAGTGATTGCCTTCACCTCGTGGGTGCGCCTGCAGCTCATGCTCTCCGGCGGTTCATTCGAAATGGAGTCGGAGGAGGTTCTCAGTCTGATCAATCCGACGCCTTATTGGGCTAACACCGTCTACGGCTGGCAAGGATTCATCACAGAGTTTCTCGCCTACTATCCCATGGACATGATACGCGCACACATTAACGCCAAAGTCATGCAAAACGGCATCTTCGCCCAGTTCTGGGCACGCCTCAAGGCCTTAAAGCCAGTCTATGAACGTGCGCTACTCTTCCCGGAGACGCAACGCGTTATCGCGCAGCTGGAGGCCGCAGGAATCGACACCCATCAATTAGACCAACTTATACGCCATCAGTTCGATTGGGTGAATTTGCCCACAGCCGCACCCGCTGCCGTTGAACAAGCCGCCGGCGCACCTGCAACTAATCCTGCTGTAGCTGCTTCAGCACCAGTTGACGCTGCTTCAGCACCAGTTGACGCTGCTTCAGCACCAGTTGACCATGCTGCAACCGCCAGTGGCGCTCACCAGCCAGCGGTAGTAGCCTAGACCTTAATTATTTGTGCAGCCGTCTATAAATCAAATATGCGCGCTAGCTAATCGCTTATACTAACCCCAGAAATTGTGCTACGTTTAGTTTCTAATAAAGTGACAAACTAAATCCCACACGTTAATTCACTGTGCTTCGAACTCACTGAAGTTCCAAGCAAATATTAGGCAAATTGAAAATTACTCATACGACGTGTGGACAATGATTCAATGATTTCAAAGGAAAATCTTTCGGTTGCTAATTTATACGAATATAAAATTGCATGTTTATTTTGGAATTTCACTTGTCTACAATATATAGCCATAATTTGCTAATGCATTCTTCTTCCGTCTTTTTAGCTAATGAAACCAGACACTCAGATATTGTGTCAACGTGTTTAGACCTTTAATTTGCCCAATTTCTGTGAGACTTTCTTGGCGTTGGCGGGCGCTTTCTTGTTCTTCTTAATCGGCGTAGTCGTGGTGGCCTTCGGCTGCTTCACCACCAAATCCTTGTGCAGCTCCTTAAGATTGGCATCGACTTTCTCCTGCTTGTTTCTTACAGATTCCTTGATCTGTAAGCAAAATGGGAGGTATGTTAATTGACATTGGAAAGGCAAGCCCAATAGTAGTGCTGCATACCTTCTTCAATTTGCCCTGCACTTCTTTTGGTTTTCTCTTGTTTTTGGCATCGGCCACTTTGAAAATGTTTTTATCCTTTTTGGATTTATTTAGTGCTGGTTTGGCTGGTACCTTCTTAGCGCCAGCAGCTGCTTTCGTTTTGCGATTGGCCATTATGCGCTGAAAGTGTGAGCAGAATTGCATACCAAGCATGAATTAAAATTGGTTTTTACTAATTTTATAAAAAAAATTTGATTTTAAAATTTATTTCAACATTTTGCTTAAAATTTAATTGAAATAAAAAATAAATTATAATATAAATTGTATCAATTCCATTTCATTTTGGAGCACTGTGTTTCTTCTTCCGGCGCTGCAGCCACAGCGCAACGTTTCCGCGTGGAAAGTTCATGCACTTCATGAGTTTCAGTTGTCTTCCCCGAGACAGGCGTCGTCACCATCTCTTCCGTTAAACGAAATGATACACGATACATATCCTTATTGGGAGCCACATTACGCACAAAGTGTATGCCTTGCAATTCTTCTTGCAGCGGTAAACCCAAGTGTTTTTCCACCAACTCCTGCGCCAAGGATTTTGTGTTCTTGCCTTTAGCAAAGCAATAAACATGCACAATAGGAAAATTAAAGTGAGGCGCGGAGAATTTCAACTCGATTGCCTGCTCTTGAAATAAACCACGGAAAGCGTTCAAAAACTCCACAGCCATAGCAGGCAAATTCATGGTTATGTGTATGTTGTATGCGATCTCTTTCGGTGCGTCATTGAGCTGCGTCCAGCGCTTGAGCAAATCACTCTTCACATCTTGCAGTATAAAGTCGCGTCCATCTTTATTGAATAGCTGCATTTTTGGCAGGCACTTGTTACGCTTTGCATTGTGCTGCAACCAACGGTAGCTTTCCGGATTTAAGTCGTTGGCCAAGACAGCGCAACGCTTCTTAGCCGCAGGCACACTAAACGGTCCCACACCAGCGAATACATCGTAGAGCACATCTCCGGCTTGTAGTATTTGCACGATACGTTCGTGTTCTGTGGACAGGCGTGGATTCCAGTAAACGCGTGAGAAATCAAACTCGAAAAAGACGCCGTTTTCCTTAGTCTCCACCTGGTAATTCGGTTCACCACAAATCAATTCCAACTGAAAGTTGCGATACGTATTGTCAATTGTAGTTGCCTTGTTAACGACAGTGCGGCAGCCTGGCACCTTATCGCACAACACCTGGCCAATTAGATGTTTGTACGGCAGTAGATGGTCGCGCAGATTTAGATGCACAATATGACCGATGCGGGAGTAGGACGTGAGACCCTCCTCCTCAGCTGGCAGCACGCTCTTGAAAATTTCATCAGCGCGCCAATTGGCATAGCACAGCTCCAGCTCGTCAATACGAAAATTTGAAGCATCCACTTGCAGCTGCTCAAGCGCAGTAGTGGGCAGTGATTCCCAGCTTTTCACAGGCAGCGGATGTAGTAATATTTCTCTCTGTGTTTCGCCATCTTCTTGTTTGACCGCGCGCACTGGACGCAGTTGCTCCATTTTCAGCAATAACTTTTTTACAAGGGGCAGCACTTGGTTTGCTTGCTCTTCCCGCACACGCAGTCGTGGAACCTGTATGCTTTTGCGAAATGATTCGCGTTGCAGCTCAACCATACCACGCACACCCTGCGGCGGCGCAAGCACGTTGCAATCCATATTCTTCCAAAAGTGGCGTTTCCTGTTCAATGGCACGCGGATTTGATTTCCCACCACGCTTCGCAAGTGCGAGATTTGTTGCATGTAAGCAAACGTTGCTGACAGTGATCCAACAGAAAAGTGTTCTTTTCACACAATAAATGTCAGATTTCACTGGTTTGTCTGCATTTTTACTCGTATTTATTAAATAAATAAAAATTACAAATATAATTTACCTTCTTCTCTCAGCAAAAATGATAAATTCACAATAGAGAAAGGAGTGTTCGAACTTTATTTCCGAACTTCCACGAACTTCGAATGTTTCGACATTTCGGAAAGCTGTCAAAAATGAGTGAGCGAGAAAGTAGTTCTTTCGATTTGTAAACAAAACAAAAAGAGTACAGTAATACATCGATTTAGGTCACCCGATTGCGTCGTGGATGTTTCATATCTCTATTTACGTGAATGAATCATTCTCTTTTATTTTGAAAATATGTATGGGACTTAAATTGTACCGCTCTATTCACGCCTGCAGTTATTGCCGGCAAAATAAAGAATGGGCAAAATGCACAAACAAAAAGTCACATTGATACTCAAATTGTAAAATGCGAATTCTTTATTTGCATGAGTTTAAATATGATCAGGGACATTTTAGCTGTATAAAATACCTTTGCATTGTTGAGGTTGTTAATGTGCTCTTAATTAGGATATACATATGTAGTAAATACATTCGAGTTGGAAATACAAGCTTTTAAACTTAACTAATATAAATGCCCAAGTACCTAACAACTAAATACATACAGACAAATAAAAATACATATAACAATAGCCAACAAAAAAATTTTACAAGAAACGAATCACTGGAAAAGCAAATGATACAAATAATAGCATACAAATAAAAACAAAATCAACCAGACTGGCTTGCGAAATAATTGAGTGCCAATGTTGGCGGGCGGCGCCACGACTAGAGTATGCTGCTAAACTCAATATCGTCTAGCCGTGGTCGGACGTGGTACGCCAGAAGTGCGTGGCCGTGCCGATTTGGCCCGCACCGGATTCGTCACACTGTCCGTGTTGTAGCTAAGATACACATGCGACAAGTCGACAAACTCGGGCTCCTTGCTGTTGGCTTTCGCCTCGGAGATGTGCTTACGCATGTTGTTGCCCGTGTATGCGACGCACTTCAACTGCCACTCGCCAATATCTTCGTTCCAATGCGTATACTGGTTTATCATCGACTGGTACTCCTTTGGTATGTACGAGTTGAGCACTAGCTCGCAGAGTGCCAGTTCGCGCGACAGACTGCGTATGTTCTCGTAGATGCCCTCCTTCTCGCGCTGATGATCCTGCTGCTGATCGGCCAGTTCCGACTTCACGCCCATTAGCATCTGCATAACACGGTGTATCTTCTTCGTGATACCTGTGCTGGCATCCTGCAGCGAAGAGTAGCGTTCCTCGATGTCGATGCGTTCCGTTTCTTTTTGCTGCAACGTCTGACGCAGTGTCTCTTCCGTCTTTTCGCGCTCTTCCAATTCGGCCAAGGAGTGTTCCAGCAATTTCTCTTGAGTCTGTGCCTTCTCCAGCAAATTTTCGCCGCCAACAAGAATTTTGCCCTCGAGCGACACAAGTTTATTGCGCAACTGCTCCTGTTCGGTCTTTGCGTGTTCTATTTCCCGTTCATGTTCTTGTGCACGTCGCTCTAGAGCTTCCTTTTCGGCATCACTCTTCTCGCGTTTCTTTTTCTCCTTGTTAGAGTTTCCGGCAGCTTTTGTCTCCTCTTCCTCTTCGATTTCAATTGCAGCCTCGTCCTCTTCTTCATCGTCGTCCTCTTCCTCTTCCACCGATAGCTGCTCCTCGAAGTTGCCCTCCTCCAGCTGTTTGCGTAGTCGTGCAATCTCCTCCTGGAAATGACGCAGCAAAGCATCTTTGGGTTCTTCGTTGACATGCATGCGATTCTGTATGTTCTTGGCCCGACTGGCGTAACGTAGTGTGGAAATTGTCTCCATGTAGTTACTGTCTGCTGGACTTATAGTTGCACACATTACAGTCTTTGAATTGCCACCCAGCGAATCCTGCAGCAGGCGCGTTAGCTTCGAGTTGCGGTAGGGAATGTGTGTGCTTTTACCGTCGACCAACGCACTTATCACATTTCCCAGCACTGACAAGGACAAATTTATTTTAGTAGCCTCCTTGAGACGCTGACCGCTGGCTTGCGTCTTGCTTTGACGTTCCGAACCGGCCAGGTCCACCAGTTGCAGTTTGCCCATGCGCAGTTCGCCCATCTCGCTGCTCTCCACCGTGATTGAGAATATGGCATGAGACCGTGAGGACTCCTGGTTCATCTTAGTAGCACCCACTGCGCGATTCTTGTTACCTAAGCGCATAATATTCTCCAAATCATCTGCATTATGCACAACGTATCCGCTGAGATCTTTCACAAAGACGCCTATGTCCGAACGCTCCTTTACCTCTAGACTCTTGCTTACATCCTTGCCCAGCAAATCACGCACTTCCTCATTGTATATCTCCATGTAGCTAACTCGCACCAGAAACTTTTGATCCTCCCTCGCTTTTGCGATATGTCCAAATATGTGCGCAAAGGCGTTTGGTATAATGCCTTTTGTTTGCGGCGCGTCGGGATAGCCAGTCATCGTGTAGGTCTTGCCAGTGCCAGTCTGCCCATAGGCCAATATGGTTCCATTGTACCCTTCCAGCACCTTCTCCACAATGGGACGCGCAGTATCCACGTACAAGTCCACTTGGCTCGAATCCGCCCCGAACACATTATCAAAGTAAAACGTCTTGGGCGGCTCATTCGCAGTGGCGTTCGGCTTGACTACCGTTATAGCACGATTGATTTTATCAACTTTTACTACATTCAACGCTCCAGTGCTTGCCTCTTCTTTGTCCATCGGACGTGATCTGACCACAACTCGAACATTTTCCACTTCTTCCGTTTCCGAGATTTGCTGTTGCTGTTCTGGTGGCATTTTACGAGTTACTCTTTATTTTTGCAGTTGCAACAATTAAGGCTTGTTTATCGGATTCAATAACTTTTCTCGGTTGCCCCGGAGTTGCAATTTTCTCATTATTGATTTTATTTTAAACAGCTGACGCATTTCCATAAAAAAAAATGAAAACCATCACAAAACACTAAACACAGCTCTAAGTACAATGTACTCGCATTCACAATAAGTGACACAATTGTGACACGAACCGGCGGCCATTATTCCATTCGGCTCAAAAATACTGCAATTGGCCGCATACTAGGTCATCAGGCCAAACTTTGAATTTCTCTGCACAAATTGCAAATAGAGGTAGTTTTGTTGGGAGAAATTCATTTATTTACTATGCACTACTTTACACTATACAATAAAAATGCCCTGAATGCTACCAAAATGGAAATATTCGGCTAAAATTTCGACTTCGGCTTCGGCTTGGGCCGTATACTAGGTACTCGCATTCACAATAAGCGGCGGCCATTGGTGAACGGTTGCACTTTTTCGTAGAAAAAACCTACTATTATTTTCCTTATTAGTACTCATTCCGTTGTAAAACCATTTGCATTATTAGTACCAATTTTTACATTTAGGTTGATACATGTGCTAAAAGCTAAGTTACAACAGGAACCAAAATTGGTATTTGGTTGTTGCAGTTGATACATGTGCAAAAAGCTAAGTTACAACAGGAACCACGAGAGTTATAAAAACAAGGTTACACATTGCGACCCTCGAAGCGAGTTATAAAACGGTGTAAAATTAATGCATCCGCCCCTATCTCTTGTAGCTGATTTTATATTTTTTAATTTTTTCTTTCCGAGCGATGCCTGGTATTTTCGTAAAATGAGAAGTTCCGTGAAATGGAAAAGTAGTAGGTAGCGCTTAATAATGAGTATTTACCCCGCATCTTCACATGCAAGGAATAATTTAAATTTCAGCTTGAAAGCGAAACTGCACAGCCCTATGCACGTAGGCGTTATTTTGTTTTCCGACGTATGTAATTGGTTAAAACGATCTGTTCTGTAATAGAAAAATGCACCCAACTAACTACAGAGCGCCAATAGCTTTGTGAGCTCTACTTTTTTTTAAATTCTCTTAATTGCACATAAAGTCAATTTAAGCGGGATTTTCGTAATTCCATTAAAAGAGCAATTTAGAAAAAATCAGTTTATTGATTCTCGAAATAATTGAATGAAATACATATTCTGAAATTTTAAATACATATGTACACTAAAGAATAATGGGCGTAACAAACATCCCGTGTAAGCGAGACTGAGGCCTAGCTTAGTCAATCGGGAATTACTATAGATATTTTTCTGAACTCAGCTTGAAAACCAGTTTAGCTGAAATATTTCTTTCCCAAAATACATACAAAATTACATACATATGTATATTGTTTCGACTCCACACTACTGGCAATTTTTGTGTGCGCATTGAAAATATTTTTAGAGAAAACAGAACAGAGTGCGCAAGTGCGCAATCTTTGCTTCATCGCTGTTGGTATCATCAGCTGACGTGACGTCAGCTCCTCAGCAAATGAAGCAACCACCAAACAGCAAAAGTGCCTGTATCTGAAAAAGAGGAATGCATGTGCAAAGAGTTTTTTCATTGGCTGGTATCGCAGTTTTGATGCCGTTGTGTGTGGCAGAATTCTCGAACTGTTTGTAGTTGAGCGCGGTGAATAGGTTTTACATGAGCGGAGCAAAGCATACTTACCTGGCGTAGGGGTTACCGTGATCACGAAGGCGGTTCCCCCGGAGTGAGGCTTGGCCATTGCACTTGGGCTGAGTTGACCTCCGCGATTATTCCTAATGCGAATAACTCGTGCGTGTAATTTTTGGTAGCCGGGAATGGCGTTCGCGCCGTCCCGACCTTTATGAATACGTTATATTAATAATTAAGACGATAATATTGTTGAGTTGTTTGCTTGATGGGTAACAAATTGTTGAATGATAAATTGATTTTCACGGTCCGGCCCGAATGTAACAAAAAAAGATTTACCAAAACTTCTTTTCCCAAACATTTTTAATAAAAAAAATGTGATTTGAAAGAAAAGCTTACATTTATATTTATTGCCTTTTAAAAAGGTTTTAGAAAATTGCACATTTTAAAAACTTGAGTGTTTTTAACAAACGGCGAAGGTACACAAATGGTTCCATAAACCTAAAATTAATCTACCAATTCGTCATTTTCTATGAGATCATAAGATGAATTTGCGTTTAAAGAATAATTTCCTACTAATTACATCCAGTGTTGCCAGAAATTTTTTGAGAAAGAAGCCAGATGGGCTTCAAAAAAAGGCTAGAAAAGGCTAGACGACTTTAAAAAAAGGTATAGAAAAAGGCTAGATCTTTTTAAATTGTTTTTTTTTTATTATAAATGTCTCTGTGAGTATACATAAGTTTATATACTATATGAACATAACACAACAATTACAAAAAAGTACGATTACAGCAAAAAAAACCATGGAATTCAGTCTTAAAACTCTTAAGATATAATAAACATATAGTTACATATTGGCTCTATGCCTAGCACCTTACGCTGGTATCATGCCCATCATTATCTTAGAACCTGTTCTTTAAGCTTTCTATAAGCTATCTCTATAAGCTATCTCTTTAAGCTATGTTCAATATCATAAAAAGCTTTCTCTCGAGGCTTCATTTGCACTTGCTGATGCATAGAAAGAGACTCTTGTGTTAGACGCCAACAAATAAAGTTGTATAAAGACTAATTGGTGTTTGATTCATAAATATATAAATAACATATATTTAATCACATGTATACACTGCATTTGGACTTTTGCTCTTGTATCAGTTGAAGAAAAGCCCGAACTAAAAGCATTTTAAAGAACGATTAACAAAATATATAGGGATACATTGATTGTCTTGGTTAATAAAAACACTACGAATCTCACTTTAAATGTTTATACATATCTCAAAGAAGAGAGTTTCCTCCTCATCTGAGGAATCTGAATTTGTATATAAATCGCGATTATTTGCAAATCTTAAAATATCATCCGTGATTTCAAAATGATGGCAGAATTTTTTTGTTCTTTTCAGAGCATATCGAACAGTTAAAAGAGAATTCAGCATGCCAGCTTAATGAAATTTAGCGTTAGTAAAGGGCAAATAATCAATTCGCAGAATCAAAAATTCGAAAAGACAATCGATGACCAGATTTAGCTACAATTTCACACACTGAAATGACGCTTCATTTTTGAAGTTTTTTCTTAGAGTACAAGATTACATTATGTATTTACATTTTGGATGGAATAATTTTTTATTCGGACTGACTTACCAAAAAGTAATGACAATAGCTGTTCTGAAACAAAGCGATTTTAAATGTACAACAACCAATAATTAGTATAATTGCTCACATAGGCAGGTCAGATAGTTATTTCGGTTGCCAGAAAACCTCATCAGTGACTTTTAATGTGAATTCTAATAATTTTTTAAACGACTAATTACTCGGAGTAGAGTTTTGTTGGTTAAAAATAAAAAATACGGCATATTAAAAAAGGCTAGAAGAGGCTAATGCAAAAAATAAAAAGGCTACAAAAAAGGCTAGAGGCTAGATGGAAATTTTCGAGGCTAGACGACAAAGAAAAGGGCTAGATCTAGCCTCAAAAAGGCTAAACTGGCAACACTGATTACATCGTGCCAAATGATAATAAAGAAGCAACGATTTTATAAGCTTTAACTTCACTTCAGGCTTGTTTGTAGTCAAATCAAGTATGTAGTCGACAAAATTTTGCAAACATTTCTTTCTGTTTTTTTATGTATTTTATATGCGGCGATGGCTTCAAAAAACACGAATTCGAAAAGACAAAAAATAACAATAAAAGAAATAATATAAAAAAAAAATAATTGCCACTGGTTCCATCCGGGATCGAACCGGAGACCTTCTGCGTGTAAAGCAGACGTGATAACCGCTACACTATGGAACCACTCTTACAGTATCTGTCAAAGTTCATATAAGAAAGAAACCGAGCAGATTTCTGTAGATATCCGAAGTCGCACTGCTTTTAATAAACAACAACGACACTTGAAAATGCATTCGTTTAAAGATAGAAGCTCAAATGTATCTTTTGCTCGGCAGCACTTGCAAAAGTGTGTTTACTTCTGTGCCGACAGATAATTTAGCGCGCTTGTGCTAAATGCTGGCGGGGTGGGAGAAAATCATGGCTAAAATATGACTTATGCCTTTTGCAATATTTCGGCATGGCACAAGGGCGTCGCGTGCTTCATTATCATAGATTGCCGACGCTTTATCAGCGATGAGCCGCGTGCTCTGATTGATAAACGCTAATGACAAATATTCCTCCAATTAATCAAACCCGCACACATGCTCATACATACATAAATACCGCATCAGCATGTTTTTGTTTGTGTCATTAAAGAAACGGAAAAAAGTTCAAAAAATACTGTTAAATATAAATCAAATAATAAAAAACATACTACATAGATAATTTAAGTGCCATTTGGCGGCATTTTTTAAAGTCGGGTATAACTGTGAGAACTCTGGTATAATTGAGTGGAAAAACTCTGCGCAGTGAAAAGCGAAATCTCGACTGAGCCGTCGCGGATGTGCAACCGCAGGTAATAAAATTCAGAGCAAGAGACATTGTACTATGAACCGTAGTCGTTTCGTCTGTCGGTTCTTCCCCCTTTCTGTCTGCCTGCCAGTTTCTCTGTCTGTTAGTCTATCTGGCCGTCCGGTCTTCTCTCTGTCTCCCTGTCAGCCTGTTCGGCATACTCCCTGTACGTCCTTTCCCTTCTGTTAGTCTGCCTGTCGATCCGTCCGTGCGTCCGTCAGTCTCTCCGTCTGATGTTCAGACCCTCCTCCTCTCTATTTGTCTGTCTGCTTGTCTTTGTCTGTCTCTCTATCAACCGTACGCAGCTAATTAGAAATTTCTACCTAATGCGCTGATGACTGCCTCTGAAAGTTCTTTTACTCATTGTCTCTGGTGGCGCTGCGACGACGCGATGTCTTATCTCACTTGACAACAATTTCCGAACTTTACACCACCTGGTGCAATATCGGCGCTTGAGCACTACTTGCTCGCTTCCTAGCATTTATTTGCTCTCTTTCACTCATTTTGGATATGAGCTTCTTTGCAGACGACGAACTTTGTCTACCTATGTATGTATGTACGTACATACATACATACAAACATACAAATCACAATATACATACCTACATAATAAATTTTTTTAGAAATTTCGTTATCTGTTTGAAATGCAAAACTGGTCTAAGTAAGCATTTAAGTAATGCATAGTACATATATGTACGTTTTTCTGCTCTCTCACATTTAAATCGATATTATCTTAAGCGCCTTAAACAAAACTTATAGTGTTGCCACCTTAATGCTTTTTCAATAATTCTTAAATTTAGCTTAATTTATTATAGCGCACAAAATGGAAATTCACAAATTAATAATATCCAGAAAAAAGGAAGTATGATGAAGGGAAGACTGTTGGTGCCGGCCGAGTGCTTTCAAATACATAAATACATAAGAGATCGATCCGATCTAGACAAAGTTCTTCAATGAAAAATATAACTTATAAGTGTTTTTCAATTCTTTCAAAAATAAGAGAGACATAAGAATTAAAGTGTAATAATAATGAATTTATTGGTATAGTTTTGTTGTTGTCTATAACAACTTATGAAATCCTTTTTTAAGGCCTTTCAATTCAATACTACTATTAAACACTTTTAAAAGGCATTCAAATTTTGTGCATTTTTCGAATAATCTTATTTTAGTGAATTTAGAAAATACCAAGTTGGCAGCACTAAAAAATATCTTGCTATTAGGAGAGCAACAACATTTGTTGGAGTCAACTCAATTCGTTATCACCAAGCCAAGCTGCTCCCTGTCTCGCTCCCCCATTGAGTGCGAATGCCAGACAAGCTGAGGAGCGCACGGAAACGGCTCACATGCCAACGATCGCGCCCATGCCATACGACCATACGAGACAGTACAAATTTGTCGTCGGTGCCTGTGAAATGCGTTCGTCGCGCACAGATAAAAAATAAATTTAAATTGCCGAAAAGTAGAAATTTTTCCCATTGCATTGCATTGCCACAGCTAAAAATAAAGTCAAACCGCATGCCGGAAATAATGTGAGCAGAGACAACTTAAAAGTAAATCATATAATTGCCAAGTTTGATTGCAAATTGTATGACAAACTTTTTGCCAGTGGGATCAGTCTACAGACTACAAAAAAACAATTGCAAATTGAATACAATTTTATATATGCTATAAGCGAAACGGCAATAAATACAAACACGTCTGACAGTTTCAAGTAAAACAGCGCGCAAAAAACAACTATAACAATTTCCAATGTAGCCGCTTGTGGAAAATTAACACGAGCCGTATTGAGTGTTTCGTGTTAAGCAAATAGTAGCAAACCATATAGCGAAAATAACTATGTAAATTAGCTCTAAAACAAAGCAAATACTAGCATATTCCATTTGAAGTCAGCAGCAGAAATTAATTCAAACTATCACACGCATAGCTCTGATAAGTCACGGGATTTCCGAATTTTCGTGGTGAGTAATTCAGTGATTTTTTCTAGATTTCTATTACTCATGCTTGGGATGAGCCAGTCTGGCGGCGGCGGCAACATACCTTTCCCATATACTATGTACATACATACAGGCTGTCTTTATCTTGCTTATGCTATCTTATACATAGTAAATACTACTAATAAAATTAAAAGCCGTAAAGCGCTCTGAATCCTGTTTATAATTGGCCATGATAACAGCATAAAGAAAGCAGAAATTACTACAAATCTGTGTGAGATAAGCTAGTTAAAAGATTCCGTTGTATAATTACACAATTAAAAAAAAGTTTCAAGAACTTGTTATATTTTTGCCTATGATCTTGTTCCAAGATGTTATATGCAGTTTAGAATACTTTCATGAAATATAGTAATTGCATTCGTCTGTGTTTGATATACACACTTCATACACATTTCCAGGGTCATCGCGAAGGTTATCAAATGCAAATTATCATGCTACGTTGTTTAATATTCACGGCTGTTTCGATTTGAGCAAGTGTTAACTTTTTTGCCACGTTTCGAAATCGGCGCAAAGGCGGTTTTGTAATTTCACCAGTGAAAGTTTATTCATACGTTTCAGGTTTGAGGCTGTCTTAGGCCATGTTTATGTATACTAGCGATCAAATGATATTACGAGTACAAAACAAAAATTAATGCGCTCTCACATAATACAAAAAACGCGGCATTTGTGTATCTCTTTAGCTGCACTGTCTCCCTTTCGCTTTGATTGCTAGTACAAAGTTGAAGGTTCCTACTCCGGCAACCAATTGAAACTGACCAATTCAGAAAAGGAACAACAAATTTAAACTGCTTTTAAAGTTAATCATCATTGATATAAAGCCAAAGCAACGCACTGACTATATTTTGTATGATAAAGATCATAATAATAAATTCAACTTGTAAAGACAAGCCGAAGATAAACTTTTATAACTTGCCATCAAATTTTGAAGTTGAATATACATAACAACAGTTCATAAGAAAAACACCAAACATCTGCAAATACGCATTTTAAAGCTTGCGTAAAATCTTTACGATAAGATTACAAATTGTTTGAAAATATTTGTATTTTAAATCATGCTGAGATGCGGCAAATGGTCCAGTGCATCATAAGTAGTCAATGTGAATATTTTTAGAAATGAAGTTGTATTTAAAAAAATGTCCCAGATTATGATAAAATATTTATATATTTTAGTTGTCTTCCTTGCTTCACTAACGCCTATACAGAGTCAAGCCATCAATTTGAAATCGTGTCTTTAAATTGTCGCATGCATTCAATAAGTATTCTACACGCTCTAAAGCAGACGCACATGGAAAACATATAAATAAACGAAAGTCTGAATTCCGTCTTATTTCTTAGAAATACGACACAGAACCACTCTGGAAAGATCACTGATCGCGCATGCAGTCTGCCAAAAGACAAGCAAAAAAAAAAATATGCGCCAATACACAAGCAGAGAACTACAAGAATAAGAACAACAACAGCAACAACAACTGTGCGCATTTGTATGGACAGCAGTAGACACACGAGAGGTCAAAATCCTTGAGGTTCTTGTCCTTCCAGCAATTTCAATGTGCCTGCGCCGTTGACGTTGTGCTGTGGGAAAGAACTGAAACTGAGACGGCAAATCATATGAGCGATGAACCAAAGGCAGTTTTGTGTATTATTATAAACTGGCAGACGAAGGCTAAAACTAAAGCCGGCAGATAATTGCAAAGAATGGGTTCAAGGAATACACTTGGGAAAAAATTGTGTGCGCATTTAGTGGGAAACAAAGAAGATATATGAAAGAAGTAGATATATGGAATATATGTTTAAAGCATTAGGAACGATCTTTTGCTATAGTATACAAATTTTTATTAAAAACACTAGTAAATAATGTTGCTGTCTGCACAATGCCACAATAAGCATTTTAGAGCACGATGGCTAGGATATTAGATCCCTGCTCCAAAAACAACTACCTCTTTAAATCTAATTCAACAAAGGTTCTGTATGCACCGCAAAGTTTGGCACATTAGCCAGTCCTATATCAATGGCTTCGTTCATGAGCAGGCTTAGTCTGAAAATTTGAATTTTTCAGATACGAGTTGGGAGTGGTTTTTCCTTAAATGTCTATAGAACAAAGACTATACAAAGAATATATTCTTACTTGTGATTTTGCAGCGGTTGAATGTTATGTTGAATGTATCTGCATATGATTTAAAAAAATATAGAAACTCATATTCAACTCATCCTCTTATTTTTGTACTATGTACCAAATTAAAAATATGCACAAGTCATGTTAGCCTACTTTTAGCTAGGTCGACAACAAACTGAAGAGACCTCGCCCTCGCTTAGCCAATGACTTCTTAAGAGTTGTATAGAATATATTATATTTTTTTGGAATTGCTATTGCAAATTTCCAAGGACTTGGAAGCAGCGTAAATGACCCAACTTCGATTTACGCTTTTTGGCATTTATCATTTTCGAACTGTGGGAAAATGTTTACAGTGCATTTTCAGCAAGCAAAATATCTGCTTGCGCTTGCATATCATATTACGACTTAAGACAGCGCTTTAAAAAAAGTTTTTTTTGTATTTATTAAGTCATTGTTCGAAACGTGCTACTATCGAGCAGATCTGAAATTTGAGCGTTCATGTGTAAATTTAAAATTTCTTTTTAAAAAAAAGCACGAAATTGCATTTACTTTTCATATAAGCACAGAAATAAGCCATGACCTATATTCCACGTCACAGACGCGCACAACGGCTACGCAACTTGTGGCATATCTTTCTGCTCGTTGACAAGTGACGCGAGCGCTTTAAGTACGAGTATTAACAGTAACAGATACAAATTCATTAATAAATATTCGCACGAATTCTTAAGGCGTCTTCATCTACTTTTGGCACTCGTGCAGAGCATGGCACAATTTTCAGCTTCTTCTTTCGAATTTGCATTGTTCACGTTAATTCTTACGCATACATTCAAAATTTTCAATGGAAATCTTATACATATGTGCTTTTCACGCTTTTCAATTGAGCACAGCAGCAGATTTTCACGCAGCATAAGTGCTTTCCGTGTGATTTCTTTGAATATGTACATTTATTTGATTCGCTTTTGAAGTGCTCATTGAAATTTTTGCCCAACCAAAAGCAACTTATTTATTTTTCCTCAATTAAAATCAATTGCATCTCTTGTACAATTTAATTGCTGGCAAATGCCAATTTCAATTGCATTCACTCGAAATGGCCTGCATATGCACTTTTGGTTCGAACAAATTTGGGTCGAATTGATCTGCAGCATTTGTAATTTACAATATTATGTGCACATTTTTATTATAAGTGGCTTTTAAGTGCCAGTAGCCGAAGAGCATCGAAGTAGCGCAAATGAAGCAAAGCTTGCATAAGCACCCTTTTTGTGTGTCCCGCTTAATTGCTTCACGAACTGTGCAAAATAAAACTATTTGAAATACGTTTAAAAATCTGAGCTATTAGCTATCGTGCCAGTCGCCATTCCATGTTTCAGCTCTTACAATTTCAAATCATCTTTAAATTCAAATTTTAAACATAAATTTAAGCAATTTTCCACAAATCAACACAACCCAATTTTAGCCTCTAAAAAAATTGTATTTGCGTCATTATTAAAGTTACATATTCAAGTGATTTTTATTTGTTTACAATTTGTTTGCCATTCAATCGCACTTGAAAGAGATGAGTGCATATAAACAAATTTATGCAGCAAAATTATATAATTTCTCAACAATTTGTTGAAAAAAACATAAACTGAGATTTCTTGTTAACTATGACAATGAGAAATGGGGGAATCCCCAATATTCCGAATCCCCAATTGACATTTCAAGTTTTTTAATTTGGTAATTGAAAATAAATCTCTTCAATTTTGTTCGTATATGGCAATAGAATAAAATTGTAGCTGCCATTAATTTGTGATAAAATAGAACAAGCACACATAAGTTAATACAAGCAAGCTAATTCTAAGCCTCGGTTACATGAGCTGTTACTATATATAAGTTATATAAGTATGCATATACTTAAATTCAATCACGATTAAAGAAAATGCCATAAATGAATATATTTTATATTCCGATTCTTTATTCGGATGCATCTCTTTGTACCGAGTATATCAGAGTTTATCATGCTCTATTCTGACTTATTATTGAGGCGTATTTAAAAAATGAATGTAATGTTTTAATTAAAGATTGAACAAATTTGAATAAAAAAAGGATTTGAATAAAAAAAGCATACTTTCAAATTGTGATTAAAATTTACATTGGAATATGCCTCTTCCGAGTCATCATCGGTATACCAGCAGCACACTGCTGCTTAGCGGTTCACTCACATCGATTTGAAAGCCCGATGGCTTGCTGGACTGCAGAAGGCTTCGAAGCTGGTATTCAGCTTTCTGCTGAAGTTCGTTAAAAACTCTTGTATTCTAACACTACTTCAACGGATCGACAGGAGCTAATATTAGCGGCATATTTAGTGAACATGTGTAACTTAAGCTAACTTGTCAAATACCTCAAGAATTTGAAGTTTGATTGTAAAAAAATTAACTTTTTAAATAAGTCACATGAAGTCGAAGCGCAATTCTTAACTGCGCGTTTATCAATCAATTACAGAGCAAACAAAAAAAAAAATCACACGACGCATGGCTTTAATAAGCGCCCAACAAGAAATAATAAAAGCAAAGCATGCAAAACGTAATGCGTAGATATCAAACAAAATTTCTATAAATATGAACTAACAACAACAAATCAAAAATACCTCTCTCTATTAAAGGTGCTAAATCAACTAACTAGCAATGAATTGTGGAGTTCATTCACAGCTGAAACGGTGGCAAGTGCATTGCTGGTGGCTCTGTTTTGCCAAGTCAGCTGTCGGCGTCATCGAATTGGCTGGCCGAAATTCCGAAATATTGGCAAAATTGACTTATTGCATGCTCCTACGGATACTCGTGCACGTTGAGTTTGTTTTGATTGCGCATGAGAAAGAGCAAAGATCGCCCATCACCGTTCACCGATCACCGATCGAATTGAGATAGTACTACAAATAGTACAAGAAATGATTTGATTGTTTGAAAGATGCAGATGCCCACACACAGTTACACGCTTGTAGCTACATATGTACATACACACATATGCATGTATGCAGTCGCTGTCTGTTTGTTCGGCACAAGTTTTCGGTCAAGTTCAGCACTTGCGCCAGCGAAAAAAAGTACTGCCGCACCAGCTCTACGCTTAAAGCTTACAGCTCAGCGGAAGCGGCGGTGCTGGCGGTGGCGAACGCGCTCGTTGCTGGGCGTACGCGCCATTGGCGCAAGGAATTTCCGCTTGCCAAATAGTCTTGGCCAATTTGCCGCTTCGATCGGTTCGTGTGATAGCGAATACGCTCGAGAAATTTGTGTGATCGCCAGTGATGAATCGATCGGCTTGAGTGTGTATTTTGTTGAAAATCGAAGGCAGAAATTACTGCAATTTGCATGCGTGCACATTTATTTATTAACAAGTTTTAAAAAGCAGCTGCAACAAAAATCAATAAAAAAAATTCCAATAAAAATTTAAATTGAAAATTTTACGCTAGAATTTCGAATTGCATAATGTTGTTGTTTGCTGTTGTCTGTGATTTATACAAAAGGTACGTTGGTGGTTTTTATTTCCTGTAGTTGCAGCTATTAGCGATCTTTTGATTGAAAACCAGTTTTTGCACTATAAAAGTATTTAATTTGTTATTTTCTTTGTATGCTAATATGAGCAATGGAAATTGCATATCTACAATTTCAATGAGATATTAATTGCAATTTATGCAATTTATATCTATCTGTGTGTAAAGTCTTGCATTTCTTATAAACAAGATCTGTGCAATAAAGCTGCATGCGATACAAAGTTTCTACACTCAACAGCGATATAAAAACTAAATTGCGCATAAAAATGTATTTGTATACTTTTGCAGCATCTCTACACTTTGGCTTAATTGTGCGATCTAGAGATTGTTTCTTGGCTTAAGCATAAAATAGTCGGGGGGGAAGTATGCACATAAGTTTGCATTTGAAATTCTTCTCAAGTCAGGTGGAACGATATGATCGTATATGTATGTAGCTACAAAAAGGATTTATTTAATAATAAATGAAATTTATTAGATGCTGTTTTATGATGTTGAGTACTTGCCAGAGAAAGCATGGGATCAGAATCAGAATGGCGTACGAAGACTTCACCATATGCTGCTACTTCGTGCAACTGGTTTTTCTGTAAAGTAGTAGAATTCACATTAAACATCACTGATGAGAATTTCTGGCTGACTGCGCCCATGTGAGCAAATAATAAAAATCTTTGTTGTTGTACACTTATTTTTTGTTGTTTTCAAAAGAGAGTTCTTTACTTTTCTGTGGCAAAGAAACACCTATAAACGATTTAATTTAAGAAAAGTTTTCTTTCCCTTAAAACCTTTTTTGCTGTGAGATTTGACATTGAAACATTTGCTTAAGAGACTCATCACTAATTCATAAAGCTACGCCATTGAAATAATATTTTTCAAATTTTGCATATTTAAAGAATGTAAGTAGTGAGCAAAGGGCATCGACACTATGCCTAGAATTTTGTCAAACTCGATATCTTTAGAGTTAGCTTCATTATCATCGAAAGTCGCCTTATCTTTACATGAAGCTCGGCTGTCATTCTTGATAAAAAATCATATTATTGGTATTATCATTCGATATCATGCATATTACTTTGTTTGCTGCAAATCTTTATTAAAATATTCAAGTGCACTGCCCAAATTATGAATACTGGACATTTTTAGACAAATTTCTTTAATTGCTATTTATATTTTAACAATGTATTTTGTTGCGAAATTTTAATTCATATTTATTAAAAAAAATTTCATAGCACAAATGCAAATTCGAAACGTATTAATATGAAAAAAACGTATATAATCAAAATATAAATTTGAAGCATTTTTTATTAAAAAAGTTTGTCATAAATGTTAAAAAGAAAATTTGTAGTTATGATAATTAATAAGGCTAGCCTCAAGTCTCATTACCGTTCATGCTTACCCGATTTCCTATACAAGTATTAGAAGTGGCAATTTAGTTGCCAGCTATTGATCAGCTGTTGCAATTCGCATTTTTCAGCTAAGTGACAGTTGCAAAAAAAAGAAACTCCCAATCTGAGTACAAGCCATGCCTTTAGAACAGGCAAGCTTCTCCTTTGGTAAAATAAGCTATATGTAGATATTTTTGAGTTGCTTCTGCGAGTCGCTTTGCCCAAGCAAAACAAAAACGCTCAACGCTCACTCACAGCTCTTGGCAGTGGCATGTCGGCATGTCAATTGAGTATGCTTACGCCCCACTGCGCAAGTATCTGGCGCTCGTTAGTACGTATCTGAGCATGAGTCTTCCGCTTTGGTTTCAACGCACAGCTGGTGGCTTAATAGTTTTGAACGTGCTCTCGCTCCGTGCTAACGTGAGTTCCCGCCCCGACAAACTGCAATATTTCAGAAATATTTAAATACGAGGTAGTTTATAAATATTTCAAATTTTTTTAATTAAAAATTGTTGCTTTTTATTACTTGCACTAAGCATGCCAAAGAATGCTTGCAACTTAACTTAACGCTTTGTCGGCATGCCTGCCTTGCCTTATTGAAATTTGTGTATTCCGCCTGCGCGTTTTTGTGCGGCAATTGGCTGACACGTGGTCGGCTCTCGTTGCTGGGCAGTGTGCGCTTCTTTGGCATATTGAGGAATGCACTATTTTTAGTTGAATTGTTTGGAAATAAAATTTCAACATTACGTTTCGAACAAAAGTGCAATTGTGCGTGGCTATAAGATGTGTTTTATGTTAATTGAAAATATTGAAAAAGTTTTTGAAAAATTTACATTTTTTTAAAAGACTACAGGCCAGCACAAGAGACAAACTCATGGTGTGCAATAAGTGCCTTCCAATATTGATAATACTAAGTTTTGAAACAATTATGCTGAGTTAAAACTTCAACACTATTGCTGAAGCAAAAGTGCTGCAAGATTTGTCTGCTGATATTTTTAATTTTTTTGAATTTCCTTTAAAAAAATTGCTGTAGAAAGTATTGCGAAAAACGTTGCTGCTTTATCTAACCGCAAGACTTTATATAAATTATGACTCACGTTGAAGTATGACACTTGCTTATTTTGGGATGCGCTACCAAACAAACTTCTAGAAAGAAACTTCAAATAATAAAAGACTGCATTAACTGTTCGAAAATGCTGGATTGCAAAGAAAACGATGATATGAGTCAGTACTAACAAACAAAAACTTAGCAACAACAAAACAAAAAAGCAGTATAATTGCGCTTATCATGTGGAAGTGTGGGGTTAATAAATATTTAAACGCGGTTAGCAGACTTTTTAACAGTTGCGGTTTACCAATTGCGGAACAGCAGAAGGCTTATGTTGGCTTAAATAAAAATTCTAAAAAGTGGCAATTAAGTTTAACGTGTTCTTTTTTTCAGCCAGCCAGTCCGCCAGCACAGCAACGCACAAGTCTGTTTACATACATGCCACTATATCTGGCCAGATACAAGCATATGCACAAACAAACGGTCTGTGAGATCGGAACAAATAAAGCTGAGCAAAAATTTGCGTAGGAAATGCCAGTGATTACATTTTCAAAGTCAATTAAATTCAACGATACCTTTCAAAATAAACTCGAACGAAACTGAAATTGAAATGGCATGCAAATAAGTTTGAAAGATTTCACAGTCCGTTTTCATTTTGGTTTTTCTTTTGTTTATTTTACAGACGAAATTGTACTTACTATAAAAAAGAACAACAGCTCCTCATAAAACAGTTTTTTGTATAGCAACAGTTCCAGTTGCTTTATAATTTCCATATGCTATAGCTCAGGCTTCAGATACAAGTGTCGTCTTTATAGCTTTTATATTTAAATATTTGCACGTTCTTCGTTGAAAACATGAAAACATTTACAAGCTGCAGCTGTGTCAATATCGGTAGAGTTATATAATAACGGGCAGTATTCATTAAAGAAAGTTGCTTTAATATACAGCGCATAAATATACAATTTCTACAAGTATATATCTTTCTTAAAGCTGATATCTATTATATGAACCATTTCATAGCTTTTTGAAGTTTCGAACTGTACAATTTTCACTACATAATATACAAACAAATAAAATCTGACATGTATAAAATGTTTGTGTGTGTTAGATGCCAAATATGTATCTATATATAATTGGCGTAACTGTCCTTAAACTGTCCTAAATGAGCTTTATTTTGCGCGCCTGTTCAGATTCTAGTTTAGGCAGCTAGTAAGTTCTGCTATAACCGAATACGAACGTCCTTAGCAGCTATATCGGTGCAAAATAATGCTCTCAAAGTATAGTGCGCGAGTTGGCTCAACTATGTCTTTCTTTAGATTTAATTGAATTGGCCAGGTTTTGAAGCCCTGCAGCCGCTCATTTCTACTGCGCCTTAGAAAAGATCTGCCTCTGCTACGAGTATATGACGGCACTTCACTTCAGCTCATTATGTCTATGCATGCAATTTTGATTTGTATTTTTAGTATCAATGCGTTTTACTTTAATTACATTTCTTCAGCGATCGATGGCGACCAGATCTATAGCATTGACAGTTTACTGGAAAACAATTGCTTGAATATCTGAGTTTCGTTTACACACATGTCCTTCATTTTGCAGTTACATTTCATTCCGCATATATAGCAACTATCCATTACGAATCTAGTGCACACATAATGTTTCAATATAATTGTTTTTTATGCACCGAAAACAATATTTTTCTTTCCATTTCGACTTGCCTTTCAATGATCGATTACGTACAATTTCCGCTGGAATTCCATAAGTCCATAAGACTTTAAATATAGTAAACACAGATAATTGTGTTTGTTCTTTGGCAGGGAGCACACATATAGTATATAGTATATATGTACATGCATATTGAATTCATTGTCAGTTCATTAATCTGCGTCAAGAAGTTTTTGTGTAAATATTATTTCATTTCACGGAAAAGGATTTTTCCTGTTCAAATCGAAACAATGGACTTCATGGGGTTTTGACAGTTGAAAAATATTCCCACAAATTTTAGCATTAAGTTGTGGAAACTTTGAAATGTTTTGACAGGTGTTCAAATTTAAATGCAAAAAATGCTTTATTTTACAAATAATAAGAGTTTTGGCATTTGTTATTGTTGCGCATATACTGTGCATTAGAATTAGAACAAAAATATATTTGCATATTTACAAACAGTCAATTTGTTGAAATCGATTTGCTGAAATTATCTTACATAGAATTTGCATGTAATCAAGAGAAAGGCTCATTTGATGATATGTACTATGAAAAGTCGAAGAAACTGTAGTCAGAGGCAAGCGCCCATCATCAAAGGATAGAAATAAATCAATTTGAATGACAAACAAATTGGAAAAAGCAGATGAAATTGTGCAAAATTTTTAACAAATTATTGATCTAGAGCTGCCAGATTCAATGGCAGTTCAATTCCTGACAGTTCAATACAATTTAACAAAACTAAGGCTATTTCAAATTATTTTTGCGCCCCAAACTCTCTCCCTCTCTTTCTCTCTCGACGAGCTCCTTGCATATTTTATGCCTTGATAAAGCTTCTCCGATTTGGATAAAGATTACATTTGTAGTAGTTCCGTCAGCACTTGTCTTAAATGTTCAGCTAGACCTTTTGTTTCAGTATTTTATAATAAGAAATTTTTGTTCTGAATTTGTAACTGATAAATGTTAATCAATACAGATATAAGCGATATTATTTTTGTTTTTGTTTTTGGCAAATCACACATATGTAAATTCGTAATTGATTTGGAACTGCGAAAAATAATGTTTAAGTCGAAAGCATTTTAACTCAGACTTGCTATTCTAATTAGCAAGATCTCTTTGTTTCGACAAATTTGTAAAAAGTGCTTTAAGAGATTTATGCTGATTTACACTTTGTGCGGCCCGGCGGCTGGACCACCACAGCCTGCCTGAGCATGAGTACTATATCAACAGTATTGAATTTCATTTGGCAGGCAGTTCATTGTTTACATGCGCCCAGTTGCCAGTGGGAAAAGTAAACAAAATTTGCAGACCGCTCGTGCGCATGCGCACTTGAGCGTGCCTCTTTACAAACATTAAAGGCGGATGAGCCAGACATTCGAGGCAAGGCACTGCATACGTTTGTGTGTGTGCCCGAAACTATGTGTATCTTTATTAAATATTGTTTATTGAATATTAACCAAGCAGCACAAGCGGCTTCCTTTGATATCAACCAAACTAAATTTATACTACATTTCTATTGTATGCGTGTTTTTAAGTCGTTGCTTCTTATTTTTCGTTACAGTATTTCAATGGGGTGACTTGCGGCAACAGCTTCTCCTGAACCCGGGACCAAAAGGTAAGATAAAACTTCGATTCCCCTTGGGGCATTCTAAATCTTTGAGAACAATGCTGCTGTATTTTAAATCATAAGGAAATATTTCAAAGACTTCATTCATATAAGTCAAATCAAATAATGGACGCATATAGCCAGATCTTGGAAATTTTATATTGCTTTTATTTTCAGTCCGCACATAAGTATATTTCGAAGCTTTAATAAAGCTCAAAATGTAAACTTTCGAATCTACATTCCTCATTCGAGCTCCCTATTAATAACTAAAAAGAATCTATAGCTTCTTCACTGAAAGTTACTCATTCTAGCTCCCTATTAATAACTAAAAAGAATCTATAGCTTCTTCACTGAAAGTTACACTATTTAGGTCAAATAGGCCACACATAGACGCTGATGAGTTCTTAGCGATACCTGACGGCGAGCCCGAGGAATCTCTACTGAGTGTGAAGAGTTTGAAGAAAACGAGAGTTTCTAGCAAACAACTGCAGAGAGTTGATTCTCAGATTTAAGGCCTTCTGCAGCCCAGTAAGCCATGGGCCTCCGAAGTAGCTGAGGCCAGACAGACAGAGACAGAAAACATGCTCGAGTTTCTATTAAATCAAATAAAGTTAACTAATCCAAAGCAGACAGCAAATTAATTATTCGAAAAGCACGTTTTCGTTTTTGTAAAAATTTTCCAATATTCAGAGAGTTTTTGTTTATTTTATTGCCATAAATGTGCATAATTTACCGAAACAGGAAATTACTTCAAATTTGCACTGAAAATTTTGAGTATGAAATAGTCCATAGAATTTTTTACACATTTTCAAAATTTTTTTTGCGACAAGAAAAAAAACATTGCACAAAATTTTTATTTAATTTAATTGCGCGAATGCGTTGAGTGAGTGATTTACGGTCAGCAACGCAAGAACAACGCAAGTACAACAACGAAAACAGCAGCTAAACTTATTAACAGGTCGAACGTGTATGTTTCAAATGTTAACACGTTTTATTTGTAAATAAATATGCAGACACAGACACGTTCATATACATAGCAAATATATCGTGTGCAAAAGTATTGGAATTATTTTACCCCAATTCAAATCATTTTATTTTTTGGAAAATATGAAAGCAAAGAATTTTGAGCTAATTTTTAAAATATTTTGAATTATTTACAGCAAGTATTGCTAAGCAATTTAAACGAATTTGAAGAAGGGATCTCTACAGGTCGTTTTAAACTTGTTGCTACAAGATAATTTATATGCATACATGCATACTTAATATAAGCACTACTTATTAGGTATACTATGTATACTTGCTTATATTTTTCATTAACATAGAAAATTTGGAAAATATTTCGATGGCTGCAGCATTCGCTATAGCTGAGAAACAATTCGAAACTAAATTATCTTCCTTTTAGAAAGTATGATGGATGATGATTGTCTGCCGGGTATCGAAGCAGCGTTTTTCGCATTAGTGACCAATCATGATGCACTGAGCCACTGAGTCGACTTGACCTACTCTTAAACAGAGCCATTGACTAATTACAGAAAGCCGTTTTTTATTTTATGTAGCGACTTTTGTTCAAAATGGACGCATAAAGCAGTCCATTTAACATCGAGCTACATGATGGCAAGCATACTTGTAAAGTCATTGTGCTTAATTAATGTATCTTTCAGTTTCGGAAAAACATAAAGAATCAGAAGATACAATAAAACCCTGCATAATTTGTGCTCATTTGCTTTTATTACTGACCTGACAGTTCTATGCCAGTCCAGTGCAGACAAACCAATCGAGCTCATTTAAAATTCGGTCTGTTTTTTGAATCTTCGTGGGAGTATGCTCGTATTTAAATAATTGCTGCTCATTGAAATATATCAATTGTTTAGACGCAATTGGTTAATTGCTGGGAAAGCGTTTGCGCCTGATAAATGCACACATTAGTCGAATGCCATTGAATTGTTATTGTTGCTCTTGCAAAACAATTTAAGCTACTACCAACAGCAGAGTCTCAGCGAAACATTTGTTTACAATAAACAATAAAGCACAACTGTGAGTTGTTAAAAAAATGTTAATTATATCTTAAATGCAATCAATTAATTTGCCAAAAATTTCAAACGAGTTTACAAAATATTTAAATTGTGCGCAAATTTGCGTAAATTCGCGCAAGCAAAGACAAATAACAACAGTTTATTGAACCTGCCGCAAAATGTCAAAATCATGTGTTTTTGTGCATTTATAAATAAATTACAATAACAACAAAGAAAACTCTTCAAACACTTCAGGGCTGCATGCGAGATAGAGAGTGCAAGCAACATATTAAAATTTCCATTGATGCCACAAGAGCTAATAATTAAATTATTGACTTATTGACAGTTGAAAGGCAGTTTTCGAAAACTTGCTGCGGCTAATAAACTGCAGACTTTTCGAACAGCTCATTTGGAATTTGCTTGAAAATTTTCAAGGTAGCCAAAGGTCATTTGAAGATGCCGCCAAGCGAAAAAGCAGAAATCAGGCAATAAAATCTGTTCAGCAAATTCTTCGCCACCCCCAAACTCACAACAATTTTTTTGTAAACAAATCGAAGTGGCGGCACAGAAGGCAATTTAAAAATTCTTTGCCATAATAATCGCTGCTCGTATCTTATAGTGCAGTATATATGCCGAAGAATGTACGATTTGTGGCTGAAACGTTGGAACATTAAAGCTCAATTGCTGGCACTTTTCGCGATTTGCGTCATTTTATGGGCATCGTGTGCCGCTGCAAAAGAATTTTGAAAGATTTCAGCAAAAAATAAAAACGAATTAAAAAAAGATTAAGTGCTGCTTCAGTTGTTTTTCCTGAACAGTTGCTGCTAAATGCTTTAGATGCTGTTTTATCAACAGCTTTGAGATTTTCTAAGGCTACCAAACAATTCATTGACGCACGTGCATGACCAGCAACTTGGCTCATTAGTTGATTTCCTTTTTAAGATTTATAATTGTCATTGCAAAGGCGAAATCACAACTTTTAATTGTATTGATAGCTTTGTAAGCCTTTGTGAATCCCAGTTTATAGCAATTTACATGGGTTTTATAACAGAATTCTAGGAAAAGCAAACTATAATATATGTATGTGTAGAGCGCTTAATTAACGGGACCTACACATTACCGAATCCGAACGGGTTTGAGAAGCTTTTCATGGCAAAGAATATTCTCGAAGAATTGCCAATTCATCGCGAGAAGTGGCGCCGCGCAAAGAAACAATTTGAAAACAAATTTTCTTTGTATAAGATGCTACCGAACCAGAAGTTGAACCCAGGTCTTCCGCGCCAGCGACCAAGCACCTAGTCCATTGAGCCACCGCGGCGTATAGAGTGCTTATATTTACTATATGTACAATATTTAAAATAGACACGAGTTTTAGAAGGCTCAAACCCTTTGCTGACGTAGCTGTTATCTTCGATCTTCAGCAACCAACGTTTTCAGCTTTGGCATAAAAGAGCATTAAAAGATGGCTGCCTCAGAGCTTAGCTTTACCACTCAGAGGCCATAACTCGCTGCTATTGTTGCTTTTTAGTTAATATTTTAGTACTGGTTTTTGCTCTTCCAAAAAAATTGTGCTTTGTTAATTAGAATTTATTGAACATAAGCACTCGATAAGCTTTTTATTGATTTATTTGTTGTTCTAAAATTCAGAATTTAGTATTATTAAGTTAAGCTCTTTAGTTATATGCACTTGAAAGTAAACAAGCTTAAAATTTCTACTTTTTATGGATCCTCTTTACATAGCCAATGCTCATGAGCCAACAACAACAATTCTATATACAGGACTTTTCGCTTATAACGAGCTTCAAGGGACTGAGCAAAACATTTGCAATCAATTCATTTTACTGCAAATCAGCTTCAATACTTTCTTGCATCTAAAAACCATGTTGAACAGTGTAATTTTGTTGTTTCGTCGAAATTGGGAGCAGGTAAATAACTGTAAATTAATAGGCTAATTATTCATGTTATCATTGAAGATAAATGGAGAAACAAACAAAGATCATACAACAAATAAATAAAAAAACAACAATTATAAAGCAGCTATAAAATGCCTATAAGCATGCGAAATGATTTATAAATAAACAATGGTTATATTTTGTAGAAATGAAAAATCATGTTGCCAATTCCAGAACTCATAACAATATTTTTGTTTGACTGAAGGTACGCATGTGTATATATAAAAATTGGTAGGTGTGACGCAGAAAATTTTTAGAGGCGCAGTTTATATTATTTTACATGTTTTATTTTGCAGTAGTAGCAATAATTAGCATGATTTTTTCGAGCTGCTCTCGGGTTTTTTCTACAAATATTAACATTTCTTTAAATATTCCAAAATTTTTGCGATTTGTAGAACAGCAATTTTTTTCTTTAGCTGCGCCCATGCGTGCATATAGCAGAACTTTAAGACTTTTGCACACGCTCTGCAGCGGAGGCAAGTCAATTGAAACTCACCGTGGGAAAAACACAACAACAACAGCAGATCTCACTGCAGATCAGCCTTCGTAAATAAGCTAAAGACAAGCAGAGTAATAAGCAGAAAAACAAATAGACTTGAATAATTTTCAAGTGAAATGCTGTTGCTTTGTTTTCTTGCTGGAATGGCATTTGAAAGACAAAAATTCAATTTGAATTTTGATAAGTCAGACCAACAGACAGACGAACAGACAGACAGACCGACAGACCGCCTATGCTGAACTTAAGCGCTCTCTACACTGCGCCTTGATAAGCAGCCAAAGAGAATGTCAGCGAAAGTTGACTTAAGCGCCAAGTGACATGTTGTCTTTGAGCGACGCGTGCATCTAAAGTTGACATAGCGACTTTATCTCTTAGACACACACATACATACACATGCATGCCATAAACAAAGCGAAAAGCAAAATAGTATATGCTAAAACTTATAAACTGAATCTACTTGAACTAATCTGCATGCCTTACTTCTGACTTTTGCAGGGAATTCTGAAACAATTCTTACTCCGTTCTTCAAAAAGACAGACCCTCGAAATATTTCAAAATCCAAACAACAGTTATATTGAAGCGCGCCATAAATACCACTACTAAATCACGCACACACACGCTCACACTTCCTCATCATCAATTGGTGTGCCACTCTGTATTGCAGCTAAGTGAACTCAAATCTCAACTTAAAACTTAAAATTTCGCGCACATCGATCATCAACATAAACGCCAAAATTTCCACAAAACACTACTTCCGATGACAGACGCGGTCCTTTCGTCTGCAAGAAGTGTCAACACCACCATTGGCCACGTAGGAAACTCGTACGCTGCACGCGCCGATCTGAATTATTGTCTGGTTTAAGTAGGGCCGCCCGCTCAACACCTCACCTAATCTTGCAGTGGGGCAGGTAGTCACACTCGTTAGCTTGGTGTGCGATAACGTCAGAGCTCGTTCGTGAGTTTTTGGCAGGGATTCTCGTTTGTTTGTGTTTGTAAAAAGCTTCAAGACGGCTGGAACAATGCTTAAAGTTGTTGGTGCATCATGGCAGAAGACGCGGATAGGCACATACATTCTTATCGGTGCTGGCTTGCTGGTCGTCGGTGCGTTCTTCATCAGCTACATGGATCGGCCGGAGTACGATGGCACGTATTGTGCGACTGCGTTCTGGACGAATAAGGTCGGCTTTCAAATCGAATACTGGAAACAGCAAAATGATCTTCAAAACATTCCAAAGGGTGCAGCCAGAATTTGCTATAAGGATTCCATATTCGAAAATGGGTGAGTGATGGCAACTTTTAAAATAGATTAGATTGATTCTGGAGTAGGCAAAAAGGCCTAATGTGACATGCAGTTACAGATACTCATACATAGCTGCTACTTGATCTTCTTACTGATCTGCATTTGACACTCTAAACGCTTGCATACTAACAATGGCTCTTATTCCTTTATAGCTGGGCCCAAATAGAGGTCGAAACTCAACGCAGCTACCCGGATCGAGTGCAGGCCTATGGTGCTGGCATACTCGAGGGTTCGCTCACGTGGAGCAGCATCTACAATCAGTGGCTGAAGTGAGTTTTAATGGTGCACGCTTATGATTGCTGAAATTAAAAATGTTTACCTTTATAGCACTATCGATTCGTCGTGTGAACGTGATGAGAGCTCACAGAACTTCTGCACTTGGCTGCGTGATCTGCTCACCGAGAACTATGTCAAGATCAAGGAAGAGGCCTTCAGGCGCGCTGAGCACGATCACTACTGGCATCAGATCAGTTTGTACTTCAATCAGCTGGAGGGCCTGGAGACAGGCTATATGCGCGGAGCCCGACGAGCACGTTCAGATCTCGAAGAGGAAATTCCATTCTCGGATTTCCTGCTCATGAATTCTGCAGCAGACATACAGGATCTGAAAATCTATTTCGAGAACTATGTGCTGACCAGCAATGAGACGACAGCGGAGGCGGAAGTCGAACACTCGGCGAAGAACTTTCACTTGCCGAGTGCAACCATGCTGATGAAAATCTTTCAGACCGAAGACTCACCCGCCTGGAAGCTGTTGTTCGGCCACAGCACTGCGGGCAGCTATGCGTCCATGTTGCGCATACAAAAGCGCTATAAGTTTCATTATCACTTCACGCCGAACCAGCGCACGAATACGGTGCCCGGCGTGGATATTACGTTCACCGGCTATCCGGGCATTTTGGCGTCCACGGATGACTTTTACGTTGTCAAGGGGCGACAGGTGCAGTCGGTGGTCGCCGGTGTCGGCATCAGAAATGTGAATGTGAAGCTGTGGCAAGCGGTGAATGTGAGCGAATCGGTGCCGCTAGCGGCGCGCGTCATGGCCGCCAATCGCATTTCGCAGAACCGACGCACTTGGGCCAAGGCCATGTCACGACACCCGTATACGGGCTCGAAGCAGTGGATCACTGTGGATCTCAACAAATTGGGCGCGCCGAATAATCAATCGAATAATACGCCAAGCGAAGTGGAGAAAGTCGATGAAGGTACCACAGTTCCGCCCGGCAGCTACGATGAAGCGACGATCTCAGAGCGCAATGGCAGACTTAAAGGCATGGTGTGGATTGTGGAACAGCTGCCGGGGCGTTTACACATCAGGGATGAGACAGACGTATTTCTTGCAACCGGCAACTCGACTTGGGTGGCGAATGGCGTGCCCTACTTCGATGAGATATTCGAGGCCAGCGGCTTGTCACGTGACAACTTCAGTGGCTCTGACTTGGCGCCGGCGGACGAAGCGGAACTTACTAATCTGGAGGCGGTGGACAAGTTTATGCGTATGCATGGCTTCCGCGGCGATTTGCTGGGCGATGAATCCGTCGCCTACGGCAACACCGACATCAAGCTCTTCTCGTATAACGCACACATCGGCATGAGCGATTATCATGCTTTCGCCGGACCGATCTTCATGCGTCTGCAGTACACGAAGCCAAACGCCGCTGCCGAACAGGAAGTGCTCGGCGCTGAGCGAGAAAATACTGCCATTCCGTCTGCCATTAAGGATGAACGCCTCTCCGTCACCATAGAGGATGCCGCCGAATTGGCCGAGTTCGAACTGATCACGGAGCGGCGGCCCGTGCGCAATGACATGCGCGCCATAGCAATGCGGAAGATCGGCAGTGGACCGTTCAAGTGGTCTGAGGTGCAAGATAAAATGACGAGTGTGGAGCATGAGGGACATCCGGATGAGTGGAATTTCGGCAAGGTGTCACCCAAGTGGGCATGGTGAATGCGCAGCGAAGTGGCGTTAGCTTAATTAAAATTATCTGTTCAAAATTTGCTTCTTCTGAGGTGCAAGATAAAATGACGAGTGTGGAGCATGAGGGACATCCGGATGAGTGGAATTTCGGCAAGGTGTCACCCAAGTGGGCATGGTGAATGCGCAGCGAAGTGGCGTTAGCTTAATTAAAATTATCTGTTGAAAATTTGCTTCTTTTTTATTTTAAATTGTATTTTTCCATTCGAGCTCATTTCAAAGTGTCTATTGTGTGTGCTAGAACTTGTTGGAATTATTTAGTAAAATTTTATATAACATCCATTCTACAGTTGTAAAAACTCAGCTCAATTATGTTGTTATACAAATTCGAAAGCAATATTCTTCTACAGAATTGATGATGTAAAATATGTTAATTGTAAAATAGTAGTTCGAAAACCGTCTTATGAGTGATTGTGTCTTCCAAAATTATATGAAAACCATTTATAAATTGCATAGGATTTTAGCCAAACAACTTTTTGTACAAATTTGTAAAAAATTTTTATAAAATTTTATATGAACACAACAATTGAGAGCAACAAAAAATAAAGAATTTTCTGAATGAAAATATTGGCGAAGAGAAATTCTGGTAGTTTAATTGTTTGATTTAGTCGTTTAATTTTAAAAAAGCTTATAAAAAGGCTTGTACTTTTTTGGATCGATGTGGGGAAATCTTCGAAAAGTTACTGCAGTTCAGGTTTTGTGGCATATCGTATTTAGACTCAAGCAAGACTGTTTTGATTTTTGTTACCGTTTTGAATTCAACGAAAGGTCTCTTTAGGTGTTCCAGGATTCCACCAGATCCTACTTTATTTGAGGTAATAAGTAAAGTTAATCGTTTCCAGTTTCCAATTTTGAATTTTCATTAAGCTCATGCTACAGAAAAATTTACCCTGTTGATAAAAAATTAAGAAGACCGTTTAGATTTCGGGTGCTTTTTTTGGTTTTCACAGAAAATTCTTTAAATCTTGTTTGAGGCTTATAGTAAACTATGACGTCAGTCATATCGATCTTTTTCTTCATGTAGCTTCAGCTCCGAAATGCATTTGCATTTAAGAAATATCGAGCAAGTCTGCCTTTCTTTTGTCTTTACCAGGAAACCGCTCTGTTAGTTGTTCCTACTTTGTTGCTCTTCCCTTAAGTTACTGTTAAGAGAAAAATCAGAAGTCACTACCAAAACTTTAATGACAGTCAGCGTCGATTTTAATTTCTACATTAAACTCGAGTTTCGGACTCTTCCGTCGCTTCAAATCGCATATTTTATTCATACATAGCTTACTAAAATCCTTTCGAAGCGCTGCTCCGCTGCACAGCATTTGTAGTTGGCCAGGTGCGCATAATACTGGCCTCACAATGCAGACGAAGCGTGACGTAAGAAAACAACAAACAAACTTGCATAATATGCATTAGGCTCCATTGTACGGCATTTAGCAGCATCGCCGTATTCTTTCCGCGGTATTTTTGGTCCTTGTCAGGATGTTTTTTGCAGCTGTATTAAAATATTCGAGTAAAATCTCTTTCTTGCTCATTTCCTTAAAAAGTATGCTTTTCTTCTTCTTATTGAGCACACTTCGACTAAGTCCAGAGCTGAGCAGAAAACTTTTGAGACATTTTAAATAAGTTTAGACAATTCTTGAGTGTCTCTAATTTGGACAGCTGATAGTGGAAACTACAATATATTAAAGTCTCGCCAAAGTGCAAGTTTTTCAAGTGAACTTTAGGCATGCATTTTAAAGTAATCATCATCTATCTTGTATAAGTAAATAAAGATAAAGTGCATGCTTCACTGTGTAGTGTCCAACTCGTGGCAGAAACTGTCTCCTATTTCTTGTCGCTTTTGATGTAGAGCATGCTTCAGACCAAATTTTGCCTTTTCACAAAATTCAAAATTCGTAGAACACTTAAGCAATTCACTACCACTACCAACTTCAACCCCTCTTGACTACAATATGCGCGGCAGTCAGAGACGGTGTCGGAACTTTTGTTTGACTGGGGTCTTTTATAACAAGGATTATAGCGAATTAGAATAAATGCTTTTTTAAATTTTTTAACGAAAATTACATATGTATATCAGCAGTAGAAAATCTTTATTTTCAAGGCGAAATAATTTATCTTTTTAATATAAAGTCAAGGCATATTAGATTTGAAATTACTCATTCATAGTTTGAAAGAAAATGCTTCTTTTATCTGAGAGATCCTTATGAATATAGTGAAAGAAGCGATTGATAGTTTTTCAGTTGAGCTTTTAGTTGGCGACTACAAACCGCTGAACACATCAGTTCTTGCCTGATCACCGAAATTACGCAGCGTCGGTCAAAGAATGTGAAGAAACAGCAAAACAGTAGATGGTACTAGACAGGTCTTGAAAAGCATCCCGCATCAGCAACCAAGCACTTGTCCACTGAGCTACCCAAGCGATTATATATGCTCTGATAATGTCGACTGGAATGTTTTGTACTTATGAACATAGGTCTTATTTCGAATAAACAAATTTTAAATGAAGAACAATCACGACCGTTGTGAATGAACTCGTCAATTTGTACTTGGTATAGTGCACAGGGTCTCAGAAGTATGTCAAAAGCAGCTTAACCTGGTTTATAAAAGAACCATCGCAGCAAATCCATGGCACAGATATTAGGCTTTTAAAAATATGATTGAAGTTTTGAAGTAGATCTTAAGTAGTTAGAGAATTTTTGTATGCTGAAGATATTTAATTTGTATACCTTAGCCTATCATTCTATAAAGAAATGTTTGCTTTGCTTTGATTCAAAGTTGGCACCTCTTAAATATACATAACAACTACGCTGCTTAACATGTCCCTAACCCGCAGCCCGTTCGCGTCTTGCCTGCCTCAAGTGCAGCGTCTGATTTCCTGAATTTACATTGCAGTGGGCGGAGCTGTTGCTGTTGCTGCTGTTGTTGTTGATTTTTGTCTGTTGGCTGTTGCTGCGGGGAGCGATTGTGCAAGCACTCCAACAAATCCAAAGTTTGTGGGTTTGTTTAGTTCGTTGCTCACTTATTTGCTGCCTTGCTTTTCTTTCTTGGCTGTTATCTTTCTTTTTGTGGTGCATGCATTTCATTTCATTTACTTTTAATTACTAATTGCAGGCACATAAACACACAAATATATGCATACACGCACACACACACAGTTGCACAAAACTTTCGCTAAATATTGAAATTTCCTGTAGAAGATTTGATTTACTTTTAATGCTTTTTAAGACTTTTTCCAACATAAACTGTAAACAAATCTGCAAATTAAATTTATATCTTTGATGCGAGTTGGCAGTCGACTTTTATTTGTATAGGTAAGAAAGAAAGTGTTGCTCCTCAGCGGCTGAAGGAAGTAGGCAGCTGACGTTTAGAGCAATTTCCGCATTATTGGATTGTATTTCTTCGCTGGAACTGAATTTAATATGACAAGAAATCAAAAAGTAACTTGAATTATTAGAACTCTTTCAAAATTTAGTACTTGCTTCTCGGTTCGTTTTATTTTGGTGCTAGTATAAAAATACGGTGGGGGGTCAAATTTTCCTTCACATAGTACAATATTTTTCATCTTACTATGCGCTTCTTACGAACTAAAACCGCGGCTTGGAACACATAATGCGATGCTGCCCCGCCATTGCTTTAACTCGTCTGACTTGTTTGGGAGCGCCAGTCTTTTCAGGGCTCGAACAGATCTCGAAACTAGGCATCAAGCTTCTTTGGAAATTTGTGAAAGCCTTTCAAATTTTGACAGATCACTACATTGACCATTCCCATACGAAACTCTAACTGACATCGTTAAGGAACCAACAGGCTATATATATATGTGCCTTTTTATAGGCAGCCAGCTTAATATAGCCTAAAACCGCGGTCAATGCGCGCTTATTCTTTTGCTCCGAAGTGTAGGATATTTACAAATTCTAGTCGAAGTTAACGAAGTTTCTTCTTTCTCAAATTTCTTTCCGCCACTGAGTACAGAACTTTCGGCTTTTCTCATTGCAAATCTGTTTCAACTAAAAAAGTAACATATTTTATAGTTGCCCACTTCTACTCACTTCCAGCGGTTTTTTTTGTGGTATTGTGTGCCGCCATTAACTAACGACTTCGGCGTTTTGCCAATTTATATGCACTCGAAATGAAAATTAGAACAAAAAACAAATGCTGGCAACATCATTACTTTTCACTTGGACACACATACACACATACACATGCATACATACTTATACAAAACTGTAGTAATGCCAGATGTGAAAAAATGCTTGAAGCTTGTGAGGAAACTTTCAGCGCCGTTGGTATTAATTAAAAAACGATTGTTCCACTTTACAGTTTGTTGGTATTTCTGCTTTTGTTGCTGTTGTTGCATTTCGCTGTGAGCACTTTCCACCGCTGCACATTACGCTCATCCGGCTGCCAAGCCATCCATCCTCCGTGCTCCAGAATGTGAGCCATTGAAAATTGTTCAACTATCAAAACTCATCATGGCGAGCGGCTGCAAATGATGATTCCACTCTTTTCTCATTTAACGCTAAAAGCGAAGTTGTTGTATTCTGTTGTTGTTGTTGTTTTTTATGTTTCGCATGACTTAAATTTCATGCTAGTCAATATAGTAATTTAAGCTGTGCTTTAAATTGGGTCTACTAGCTAAAATTTGCTGGCAGAAAAGAAACTATGCTGAAATGATTTAAAAGTAATGTTTTCGCAAATTTTCATTGTAAAACTGTTAGCCAATGCCTCAAAATTTTACAATTTGGTTTCTGAGGAATCGAGAATTTACGTTTCTATTATCAATGGATAGAACATCCTGAATTTTCGATATTTTTGCTTTCCCTTAATACCTGCCATCAAATTTAATTTATATAATGTATTTATACAATGACCTGACTGTTGCTTTGTAGATCGAAGTTGCGCAATAATTCAAATATAAAAAATGTCAGCTCATTTGAAGCAATTTTAAACATATTACATAAGTTTTAAATCTTAATATAGTCAGACAAAAAATGAAAGAATGATAAAAATTTTTCAAACGAAGTTAAAAGATTTTATTCCAAAACAATATAAAATTTTCTTGCATGCATGCCGATTATTTTGGTAGTCGCTGCTCACAATTATGAAGAATTAAATTCACAGTTACATATGCATCTGCCAATATTGTCATATTGATGATATCTGAGAGTAAGTCGTATTGATGCACATTTCACAACAAGAAATTAAGATGAATATAATTTGCTGACTTATTTCCGACTTCCTTTGTTGAGTATCAATAATGCCCGTGGGCAACAAACTGCTTTTCAATGAACTAATTTTAACCAAGCTGGTGTGAGTGTGGGCACTGCAAGTGCAGAGGCATCTACCCACTCTCAGTTGCTGATGCCTTTTGTGTGAAGCTCCTTTATTGCAAATACAGTGAACTTCGCATAGCCTTGCTGCGGTTTTGCGGCTGGCAGCGTGTAGAGTGCTTAGCAAGCTTGTGGGCATAAACTATTTGTCTTGTGCTAAATTTGCAATATTTATCTTACAAAACATTACAAGCACTCAGAATAGATATAAAGGATTTTTGCATATTGCAAGAGAATTTCTGTAATGTAGTGGTTTTACTAAAAATTTCTCTTTATACATTTATGCATTTAATTGTCACTTCCTTCTTATGGCCATTCAACATATTACAGGCTTCGTTCGGCCTGAGGTGTCAGGTCTCTTCAGGCGCCCATGCTTTGCGCCTACTCCAGTGCTGCTTCTGAGCTTACACAGGGCTTTTAGGTCTATTCTTTAAAAAACCATATGAAATTAAGGGCTTTTCAGCTTGGCTACTTCGATGAATTCGAATGTTTCAAAACTACAAAGGTTTTTGTATCTTAGCAGTAGAAGTTTGAAAAATGCGAGGATTTAAATCTGCGTAGTTTGGATCGCTTGCTTATCTATGGCTTATCCATGACAATTTTCAAAGCTGCTAATTAAATTTGAATTTTTAAAACAACAGCAAAGAATTGTTTTGAAAAATTAACACAATTATGTACAGACATTCTGTTAAATTTGTTGGTAAAACACTTTCTGATTCCAACGGTGTTTGGAGTATTCGAAAAACACCCAGAAAATAAGAAACAAATTACTTAAAATCCATAAAAATTATTTGCTTGCAATGATTGAAACGAAATATTGTACAATATAATTGAAGTTTAAAAAATTTGAAATTCGAAAACTTTGAAGGAACTTATTATTCCCGCTACAACCAAAACAACCACTTTTTCCTGCAGCTATTTTGAATTTGGCAACATTTTTAAGCTGTTTATCTTTGAGTAAAAATTTTAAAATTTAATTTTGTTCACAAACGCACATTCATTTGAAAATTATCTCCAACTAAAATACTATCTTAAGAACACAAATCAGTGGGCGCCACAGAATTCCACTCGCTCCTTGCGGCGCCGAAGTACAATAATTGCGAGCAGAAATGAATTAATGCAAAAACTTTAGCTTGCAGCCGAGCTTCACATCGCTGCCCGCTCTTTGCCGCAGCAGGGCGTGAAACTATTGCAATCGCTATGGCCGGGCAATTGCCCAGCAACGACACTTGCGCTGCCTAAGCACTGTGTGCTCCATTAGCTGCTGCTGCGACAGCGGTGCGGGGCTGGTTTTTGTGAAACTTTTGGCTGGCTCAAACTTTTCGCTGCTTCAAAAATGTAAAAGCATTTGCGAAATTTGACAATTTACTTGCCGGTGGCGTGTGTTTGTTGTGCTAAATTGTGCGCGTGCACCAAACAACAACGGCAACAACAACATGTAGCGAAATCATCGCCGCAGCAACAACGCGTTTTAACACTTGAGCGCGAGCAACTTTGCCCATTACAATCAGACATTTTGCCACTCAATATGGCGTTCGTTGGCTGCCAGCGTCTGCGCGCCGGTGCGGCTTCCTCTTCTTCTTCGTCCTCGTCTTTCGTTGTGGCAGCACTAAGCATTTGAAGTGTGTGCAAATTCCTGCCGCATATGAACGTCAAGCTTGAAGCTCCGCCGGCTGAGCTTATAACAGCATCCAGTTCCGCCTCCATAACAATAACAATTCCGAAGTGCGAGAAATCGAAAAGTTTCCCAAATTAAATTTGTTCTACTCAATTTACTGTGTCGAAAGTTTTTGAACTTTAACTTGGCAGTTTTGCTTGAGTGGGCGACAGTCACTCCTCCGCCGGCATTCGCTGCTCATTTATGCTGCCCTTTAATGCGCATTTAATTTAAATTTTTTTTGATATTGAAAATTCGGAAAGGGAGAGAGATAGAGAAAATTTAAAGTAGAGTTTCTAAAATTTAAATGTGTAGCCGAAATGAAAACAAATTAAATTTTAGCACAAGCGTTTACTTAATTTGGAGAGTAATTGCTTGGAAGTTTTGTCATTTTAGGCAGTGTCTGCCAATGAGTGACCTGTGACTGCTACTATGACATTGCTTATGGAGTTCAACTCTTGCGGATTGTTTCACAAAATACTGTTCTGTTGACAATAGTAAATACTAATAAATATTAAAAAGACTTGCCAAGCCATTTTCGCGCACTCTACATAGACTCTTTTCAAAAAAAACTACTCCTGACTACGCTCTGTCATGGCAGAAGTCCTTGCTTCATTTACTTTATGGGCTGTGCTGTGTGAGATACGAACGATGCTCGCTAGCGGCACTCATTAATTTGCTACCTTGTATGCTGCTGGGAAGTGCTGATGATGATAATGATGATGAACTTTCGCCATATGTTATGTAATTATTAAAAGTGCAAACTATCAACAAGAAAATTAAATGATGTCTACCCAATTAACTTCGTTACAAGCACGTCATGGAAATTAGCCTTACAGGAGTAGGAGTAGGAGCGGCAGCGCGTCGGTGTGTGTGGAATGGAAGGGGGAGGAGGGGGAGTAGGAAAGTGGCAGCGCTATGATGAAATGCCCCATTTCACTAGCAGTGAGTGTGGTACTTTAATTGCTGCAGTGGCAGTGGCACAAGCATGGCATTTTCAATTAGTGTGAGAAAATTGTTTGTTTTCTTTTTTGCTTGTAGCACATAATTTTATGTGTGCTTATACACATGCACCCACACACCTACACATAGTAGAGCAGATGCATCTATTAGAGTCGTCGCTTGTGTTGGTTTATTTTTAAATATACTACATACTAGTGTGGTGCACCCATGGTCACTCTAATCACATAGAGCACCCATGGTCACCTTAACTCCAAAACTCAATGTCAAGTGCACGGCCTGCATGCAGGAATCGGGTAACCGAAATATGCAAACGCTGCAGTAATGCACTCAAGGCCAGCGTACAGCACATTGCACTTAGCAGTGCATTGAGTGGACAACAACAAAGCCACTCAATGTATTGATGAGCTGCTTATCGGCTATTCGCTGACCTATTTATGCAATGCAGCATAATTTCGTGCATGTAGGCCATGCGAGTAAATAGAGAGGGAAATGTATATTGAACATTATCGATAGAGTAAGTAGGGTAGATATAGAATTGAATAATTATAACAGTTAGTATAATACTTTCTGATAGTGTATAAAAACCACTGTTTTAACTGAATAAAATCAAGATTGGATTGACAACTCGAAGCGGCAACTCTTGCCTTGTTTTCTTTCCATTCTTGCTAACTGCGGCATTCGTGCCATCACCTCAATTATCGCGGTGGTACGCGCATAAACACCAACCACAGGGACTTAGAAGATTGCCAGGGACTTTCTGCCAGGACTCTGCTTATTCCACAGGCACCCAAAGCAAATCCTCCATCCCCACATGGCGATCCTGCCAACTCGTCCTTTGGACTTCTGAAGACGACGAACGTTTTGCCACAAGAGATTCAGATGGAAGATTAACTGGCCTCTTAACAGTACCGCTCAAATTTTGATGAATTCGATTAAGCAGTAGTACAAGACAAAATACGTGTAAACTCGAATGCGCTTATCAAATGACTACCTAATTGGAAAAGATACGATCTAAAGGAATTGAGAGAGTACAATCCCCTAAAAACACTTTGTATTTTGCCAAAGTAGTAGCCAATTTACTGGTATCTACACAAAAACTTATCAAAATGTATAGAAGAAACAGGACGTACAAAAAAAACGTGGTTCGTTTCGAGCCACAACAATACTACGAAGAACAAGAGGACTACACAAAGAAGGAGACGATCGAAGAGAAACTCGAACATCTCAAAAAACATTGGGAATGGATAGGCATGGAGCGCGTGCCAACTCTGGAAGACCTAACGAATCCGAAAACCTTGGAAGAGGAACTCTTGCGAATGATCGCAAAAGTTGGTCCCCTAATATAACATGCGTACAAACAAAAATTTTTCCTTTTCCCCCGTTTTGCTCTATCCATATAATTATCAATACAAAAAGAACAAATGTTTATTTACATACTATTAAGTAAATAGTAATTTCTTTAAACATGAACATTGAATATTTAAAAAGTCAATCAATACTTACTATAAAATTTTTAAAACATTGCGGTAGAGTACGCAATTGATATAAAATTAAATTCAAACATGTATAATGGTAGAAGCTAAAATCAATAACTTTTTAATGAATTTTATGTCAAAATTCTAATTGAGAAACGTGTATTTTTCCATTAATATTTACTAGATGATAATATGTATTTCCTTTGTAATATGTAATTCTTTTGGTTCACTGTTAAATCTCTATTATGGTATCACCAAATTTTATTATAAACAATTGTTGCACACAATAATTGAATTTAATAGAAGCAATTTTCCTCAAAATTTGAATTTCAGCCCCATACTACAAGCAAGATCATTTCTCTAGGGTAATGACCGTATGTGAAAGGTTAGAAAATTTTTTTTTATTATCAGCAAAACAAGTTGGTATTCCATGAGCAGTTGTTGCATCAACAAATTTCAAAAAAAAAAAATATCACTTTTTCAAGACAATTTCTCTCAAATAAGTAATTGCAAACCCCATTACGGCACTGAACTTTACTATCGATGTTAGAGCAGAGTTCAGCATCAAGATGTATAAACGAAAATCTTTGTGGTTAATATGCAAGTTTAAGAAGAATTTGAAGGCCTAATTTAATGAGGTTTGAAACGGAGATATTACTAACTTCATTGTGAGTGTACTAGTGCGTGAGAAAAATGAAATAAAAGTTGTAACAAGGAGCAAAAAATTAATTGAGAATCAAAAGAGCGAGCAATTGAATTATAGAAGGGCCCAGGGACAAATAGATTCCCATGATGATGATAATACACATAAATCCGCGGACGTTAAAAACTGCACAACACCAAAGGAGAATGATCACCTCCATATTTGGAAGTGCACGTCATATAACGATATTAAGAACTTAAATGTGTTGAAATTTATATTAAAGAATAGAAGTAGGCCTACATTTGAATTAAATTGATAATATTTGTGCACGGAGCATGCTAGTGATGACCCTTCTTGCCAAGGTGAGATGTTGGAGAAGCTACATTGCTGTTAGAGGAAGATGAAGAAATGAATAGGATTTTTGTGCACGGAACATGTTAGTGATTACCCTTCTTGCCAAGGTGAGTTGTTGGAAAAGCTACATTGTTGATTGAAGAAGTTCCAGGAGCTAGCCCTGAAGAAAACTTATGATAGTTTTAAAAATATAAAAATGAATGCATTCGATATAATGAAATAAAGATATAGAAAGACTCGCCAAAGAAATATTAAAATATTAAAGCTCCAAAAATTTGAAGAAATTATAAAATGATAGAAAGAACAGGCAAAACTCACGCACAACAGAAGTATAGGCACTAAAAAGTACAGTCCGTACAATTAGCATTGAAAAACAAAACAAAAATTCACTTGCATAAAAATACGAAAGACAACCCTTGATTGGAAACACATTTTTCTTTTTTTCCAAAGCCAATGTTTCAGGCCCAGTAATTCTCAAGAGCTACACATGAGCTGATAAATTTTCAAGTGACGCATCCAATTGAGAGCAAGGATGCCAAAACAGTACCGACCACCCTTGTGGAGCAACTCGTGCTCAGGTACCACTGTTTCAAACACTTAAATCTGATAAGGGCACATATTTCATAAACAAACCAATAGCGAACATATGTGGACGATTGTCACATTATGGCTTCACTTGTAACACGAGCCCACACATGGAAACAAAATACGACAGATTGACAGACACCTTGAAAAGAGCAACAAACACAGCTAGAAAGTTGATAGTAAAATAAAAAGGAAAATAATTCATAACACAAATGCAGCCAAAAAAAAAAAAAAACTTATAAAACAACCTGAAGAAATGTCTAAAAATTAACTACATATATACAAAGACATAAAAACAAAAGAATTACGTCATAATAATCTAAAAAAAAAATATCTAGGTAATTTTACATAGTAAATACACTAAAGTAAGAACAAAATACTTGAATACTAAACATACATACATCTAAAAACATTATATTATAAAACACTTTTATCACACCATACTATATCTAAAAAACTTTATTCAAATTTAATACACTTACCATACATACCTTTATAAAAATTCTCCCTAGCAAATAAGTCATATTTCCCAGAGATAATTTTTTCTTGAGGGCAGGGGTGTGGTGCACCCATGGTCACTCTAATCACATAGAGCACCCATGGTCACCTTAACTCCAAAACTCAATGTCAAGTGCACGGCCTGCATGCAGGAATCGGGTAACCGAAATATGCAAACGCTGCAGTAATGCACTCAAGGCCAGCGTACAGCACATTGCACTTAGCAGTGCATTGAGTGGACAACAACAAAGCCACTCAATGTATTGATGAGCTGCTTATCGGCTATTCGCTGACCTATTTATGCAATGCAGCATAATTTCGTGCATGTAGGCCATGCGAGTAAATAGAGAGGGAAATGTATATTGAACATTATCGATAGAGTAAGTAGGGTAGATATAGAATTGAATAATTATAACAGTTAGTATAATACTTTCTGATAGTGTATAAAAACCACTGTTTTAACTGAATAAAATCAAGATTGGATTGACAACTCGAAGCGGCAACTCTTGCCTTGTTTTCTTTCCATTCTTGCTAACTGCGGCATTCGTGCCATCACCTCAATTATCGCGGTGGTACGCGCATAAACACCAACCACAGGGACTTAGAAGATTGCCAGGGACTTTCTGCCAGGACTCTGCTTATTCCACAGGCACCCAAAGCAAATCCTCCATCCCCACACTAGCATATTTTTTTTTGCAGCGCTGCTTTAATTGTGCCTCTCGTGGTGCAACTTTTTACGGAATGAGGTTGATTTCAGCTGAACGTCCAAACGAGAATTTCACTTTCCAAGCACCTCTTCGTCTTGTTGCAGATTTCTTGAACTAGTTGTCAACTCAAATTGTAGCATGCAGGCATACTTTTTAGCGACTTATTTTTAGCATAAAATACTCAGTGAGACTTTTCAGCTGCAACGGGGTCACACCTGAGCACCCAAGGAAGTGCCAAAGATACGCTTGGAGTGCCCTTTCCGCTGCGTGAGCACGTTGACGTTGACAATTTTATTCCTTGAGCTCTGTGTTGTGTCGCTTTTCTTTAGAGTTTTCAGCTACCTAACTTTGGTAGATATTAACTCGGGAAAACGAAATCTCTTTATATAGATTAATAATACTTCTTTATTTAATTACGTCTAGAGCCAAGAGCATACCCAGCAAAAATTTTTTTAAGAATTCGACAGTTCGAAAAATTCAAAAACTGATAATCTTGTAATATTCTCACTGTAGATGTATTGGAACAGTGATTATTCTCATAACCTGCTACTTCAAAACTGTCATAATTTCAGTAACTTTTTCTGAACGGAATACGAAAATGTTTTCGCTAGAGTAGAGCAATTAAAAGCCCTGCCATTCAAAAGCTTCATAGATCGTATGCCTTATTGAAAACTTCTAAACTTCTATGAGTAAAATTTAAATTCCGTATTCTTTTGTGAGGCACTGTATATCCTGCTACTTGTGCTTCAACAACATGTGCATATAAATCACACTGTAAATATCTCAATCTATGTACATTTAAGCTTATCTGGCGCCTTCATTTTGTCCTTGCCTAATATCGTCGAAGATGTCATTAACCTAACCTAAGCTCATTCAGCTGCTCTGACTTCTTGCTTGCTGCTATCTTAGGCTTTTCATAATTTCAGCTTCTTGAAAGCAACTGCCATCTGTGCTTTTGCTGTTTACTTTTTCCTCTGCCCCATCATGATGCCAGGAACTATTTGCCTTGCATCTGCTGCTGTGATTTCTGTCACGATGTCTACGCCAGCAGCTCACTGCATAATTACATTTCGATTTTCACTTTCAGTCAGCATTTTTTCTTATTTTCATGAGAATTTTTTTATTTTTTGCTTTCTTTCATTATTTTCTCATTTTTTCTCATTATATTCAAGTGCACAATTGGACTTTTAAAGTCGTGCGAACTGTGCATCAGTGATTTCTCGTTAACTTCTTTCGTCTGGCTTTGTTGCGTGTTTGGCACTTTTGAGAGAAATTGTGAAACATCTATTGTAGAAAATGCTTTAAGTTTTTCCTTCTAATATCACTTGTCAGGATATTTTTTCCAGCTCTTATTTATTTTGAGATAACGTCTATTTTTAGAATTGTAATGGAAAATTTAGTTTCACGGAAATGAAATGAATGCACTGAGTTGTAGTTCTCCATTACGAGTATAAAGAAAGCTTTATTAAAGACATTTTTATAAGCATACTTTTTTTCTAATATACCATACCAAATGGTACCAATAATATTAGGTATGGTATTCAGCTAAGCCCTTTGCTTAAGTTATACCGGGCCTTTACCATGAGTACAAGCGACAATAAACTTTACTTGTTCAGTGATAATAATATGTTTCCAAGAGTACTCGCACGTTACTTGCCATATTTAAAATACTACATACGCGCTTCTTTGGGCTAAAAGAACTGCATGCTGCTGGAATTTTATACTGCTGATACTGGCCCATAGCCCTTGTGTGGGTATATGTGTGACTTAATTTACCTACGCATGCTGACATTGGTGGGCGTTTAAAGGCTCTTGGTCATTCTCAACCATTTCATGAGTTATTTTTAATATTGTCAATTTCACCTACATTCTTATCTCTAGACTGACCGCATGGAATTTTTGATAGCAGCACACTTATTTTCAAATATGCATAAAATTGGAAATGCCATTATTTTTAAATACGATGGGGAGGGCGGCGAACTCAAATTATTTTGCCTAAAAATTCTATTTCAGAGTCCACGACTGGTGGCAACATGTATATTAGAATGTTCCATCATTCTGAGCGCGCCATCAATGCGCCAATGTGAGTAGGCGTTCTGAGAAATGGCTGCCATTTATTTCAGTTATGTCGATGGTGTCTTGTGGCAATTAATAATGCCAAGAAATGTTAAAACAGAAATAACAACACTTGTCTTAAGATGCGAATTGATGTTGCGGACAAACACACATACTTAGTACATGCATATAAATGAATCGCATTTGTCAAAGTTTGCCATGGCGGCGATTGGCTTGGGACTGGGTCAACTGCCGCATTTCGCTTTGGCAATCATAATTCGTAGCGGAAGTTAGTTTGCACGATGATAAACTGCTGCCAACTGAATTCCAGATCAAAACGCATGTCTGTGTATGTGTGGCTGTGTGGCTGTGTGGGCGTCTGTGTGTTGTGTGTGTACGATGTCTTCATGCTTGACTTCCTGGCGCCATACGCATTCCACTTTCACCATTGTCAATGTGAAATATTTGCAAGCACGAGCCAGCGCCAATAAGTACTATGCTCTTATTTCGTACATTCTGTTTTTCTCTTTCTTTATTTGTGAGGTAGTGCATTGTATTTTTATAAACTTTCTGCTCTTTTCAAAATTTTTATTTTACTTTTATCGATTGCAATTAAAAGTTTTGCATGAGATTGCATATGATTGAATTTAATAGACTTATTCCGTACAAGAAGAAAGGAAGACTAGTTTTGTTGATGCCATTTTTTTAAATATCAAACGCAACTCAGATTAAAAAAATTCTGCTTAGAATATTCAAAACTTTAATTTCGGCTGTTCCGTTTTTATTATATCTTTTTCGATTTCGACCTTTTCAAAATAAACATTATACATGCACCAATAAAGTGAGCAATAAATCTTAAGGGTTTCGAAAGTCTATAGTAAATATGTATATTTAAGTTTTGTAACAGTTTGAAAATTAAAATTCTTCACATAGTTTTACACAGTCTTATATCCGCAGTGGTCATTTGGGTGAATAAAATGAGCACGTCATCTTACGTCATCGATTTAAATACCATCGACTTTTAAATTCCTTGAGCTAGCTTATTCCATTTTTGTGCATAATAATCATTATGATTTCAATTTTATTTTGGAAATGTTATAAAGTTTGAATGAAAATAAAGCTAAAATTTATAGGACTCTTCTAATTAAGCATTGTTCACACAACACCAATATTTGCGCAACAAAGTGATGCGAATGTGTATGTGAGTGTCAAACAGGCACAAAATGTTCGCACCGCTTTGAAGTGTGTGAAAGGCTTATAGCATCATTTCTTCCCCTGGCATGAAGGGGTTATGCAGTGGGAAAGCTCACCTGCTTAGCTGCTATCAAATTAGCGGCTCACCTTTGGCACAACATTTTGCGCGAGCAGAAGGATTCATTTGTTGTTGCTGTTGCTGCTGGCAAGCAAGTAAAAGGCTTCACACTCTAGTAAGCAGCCACATTTGTGCATGCATGTGTGTGTATGAATATGGATGTTGTGAACTGACATGACGGCAAGGAAGCTTTGACTTTGTCTCCCCGAAGTAATTTACGCCGACAGCAAACATTTCCAGGCGCTGAGTGAGGACAATACTTTCTTCGGGCAATTACTCTGTGCCTGCTTTGAGCTTGTGTGTATGCGGCGGCATGGGCACTTTTTAAGATGGGCAGCGGAGGAGGTGGTGTGTAGGTTATTTGTAAAAGTGCTCGAGTGTGTTTGCCTGCGTGCTAAGCTCGCATGTGGTAGCCCCAAAGTGTGTGTGTGTGTGTGTATGCGTGCTTGCAGCAGGGATTTTTAGCTCAAAGTTTGGCACATTTCTGGGACTAACTTTCAGATTCAATGCTCCCATAGTTGCTTATTGGAGGCACTCTACGCTTTGGTACGCATGTAACTGTGCAGCAGTATGTGTCATATAAGCTCTTTGTCCAAACGAGAATCCTCGGATTGCTGAGGGGTTTGAGGATATGGCCATTTTTCCAACATTTTGAGCTATATATTCGAAACTAATTCAGCTTAAATTATTTTTGGAATCTATGGACGTAGGCCTTTCTGGCAATAGCCCTCACGATACGATATACATATATTTAGTGAGCCTTTTCAAATTTAAAAAAAAAATGCTAGAAATATTTCTTAACTTTTTATAGTGAAAATATGTTAACGTAACCTAGCATCACGCCAAATTTGAGGTGTCTACGTTGAAATAAGGTCTTTTATATATGTACACATCTCCGAAAACTAGCTGGTCTGAGAAGGTCTACGTCATTATTGGCCAAATAAGAGTAAGAAGAAGATGCCAAGAAGAATGATCGATATCGTAGCTAATATCGCCATAGTGCTGACGTTCGCATCCAGACGATGCTTCCAGCAAACTGAGTTTTTCGATATATGTATGTACATAGTAACTAAATTATGAATACTCTTCACTGAAAAGGCATATTGTTTAATATGTTCAAAAAATCTGCTATATTCGATTCAATTTCTTCGCCATTTTGTACGCGTAAAAATATACTATATATATGTACATATATGTTTGTATTTGTATGTACATGTTTGTTTTAGTGTTCGTGCACTTTGGCAGGATGTGAATTTGCAGTTATTATATTCTGAAATTAAATTAAAATGATTTGCTAAATCACAGTGAAACTGTTTGCTTTTGCTTTGGTTTGTTTGAACTTTCAATTTTGAAGTCATTTTTATTTTGCCAAACAATTGCAGAGCAGCAAACTGCAATAAAATTGATTTAATTAAAAATGCACCTGACCGCACTGGGTTTTTTTAGCAGTCCGCACCTCAGTTCTTAAATCATTTAATTATGTTGCTTTGTGTGCGCAGTCAACCGCATTTACACAAATACCAGACCCCATCATGGCTTAAGGTAACCGCTCCAAATAATCGCTTCCACTGTTTCGTCCTTTATAAGCTGCGATAGGCTGCTTTGCAGCGCTTGCTTTGTCTGACTTTGGGTTCAAAGCCCTGCGGACTGGTTGCGCAGATATGCCTTTTATTATTTACGCGTTCTTTTCTTTTGCCATCATGAAAAAGTGAAAATTCATAACTACTTTGCGATTCACGACCACAAAGCGCCGCCGCCGCGAAGACATGACCAACAAAGGAGGCCATATCCTGACGAAATGTATAAAGAGCAGCAACTTTAATTAAAATTGACGTTGATGCAAACTTTTAAGTGCAATTGTGGTTGAAGGCAAACCACAAAATATTTAAAGCAAATGATAAAATAAAAAATCGAGCAAGGAATGTAGAAAAATATTAATAGTTGGAAAATCAAAGGATTTTGAATTTAAGCAGCCAAGTACTTTTCGCCATTGGAAGAGGGGGATATGGTGAATAAGAGCTTGTGTGTAGACATTATATATACATATATCTCTTTTCATAAAGAATATCTAAAGTTTTAAACAAACTTATAGAAACTAATTCGTTGAGAAAGATTTCTTCGATTTGGTTTATATGTATGTACATATGTACTTATGTATGTAACCCACGATGGCTGAAAAGATTCAAATTTTTAAACTAGTAGACTTGACTTAACTATATTCTTTGCAATTATCGTTCTTTCTATATTCGATATACTCGCTAAAAGAAAAATGACTTGAACAAGTTGAATTCATTTCGGTTGCTTGTGCAGATTCATATACTAAAAAGTAGTCACATAATTAAGCCTCTTCTAATGACCACGAAATATCTGCCTGCTTTTGCCATAAATGTCAACTTAAACGTCACAACTACAATATCTACTTTCGGCACGATATATACGACCTCCATTCGCAGCGCAATTTTCCCTCAACCCTCTGCAATGCCTGCCTGCTCCATCTGCTCGTTTACCTGGCACAAGGACGTAAACGAAGTTATGCATTGAACGTCCATGATTAATCAAATTTCCAGCATATCACGTACATGCGCGTCTTTTTTCTTCTTCTTCTGGTTTTTATATACACTTTTCTTCGTGATTGCTTTTTTGCATAATGAACCTTAACTTGAACGTAAGGTGTGCAGAAAATCCAGCGAAATTGCTACAGCAAGCAATATTAAAAGTTGTTCAATGGTATTGCAGGACTTTTTACGCTTCCAACTTTTACATAGGAAAGAGTTGCCTATTTTAACTGTTTGACTTTTATATGAAATTGGTATATGTCCTTCTGCTGCGCTTAAAGCAATTTTGTGCCAAGTTGTAAGCTTGTTTTTATGCCTATGCCCTTTGTCGTTCGTCGCTTTGATTGCCGTTTCTTATTTACGCACTTTTTTTTTGGTAACAATAGCTTTTAAACTCGGCCGATTCCGAGATATCGAATCATTTTAAAATGTTTAACATTGAACAGTAAAATTTAGATTTTGTCAAATCTTTAAAAGAATGTGCTTCGACATTAGAAGAGGCTTTACAAATTTAAAATTTTTATTAGCATAAAATATGAGTGGTTGCGAAAAATTCGAAGTCTCTTTCGGGTACCTTTAAATTCTCAAATATGCGCAAAATTTGCATGTAAAGCTTGGACAGTGGAATTCACAGCTATCTGCCATATAAATGCTTTACAAAAATCTGCGTCGTAGTTTCGCACATATACATGCATGCTATCTATCAATTGATATAGCATGAATACAGTTCTTTGTGCGTTTCTGAACTCTAAGGCTCGCTCCGACGCATGGAAATGATTGTTTTAAATTGCGCTTGCACACACAAAAAGCATCGCCATTGGCCTGGCCTATTTTCCACATACAAAGCAGCATTATTGACTTGTTGCCGCACTACATCATAATACCACGCGTGTATAGCTGAAGGAGGCAAACAGGCAAGGTCGGCTATATACATGCGTACTGTTGTGCCCGCAATAAAACGAGGCCATATTCCAGAGCTCATCTGTCAACTGAAATCGCATATCAATGTGCAATGCTCAGCAAGAGTCGAGAAGTTATTTTCGAGTCTGTCGTATTTGGCAAGGAAAGTTACGCCCGAGCTTATACACACATACATGCAATATAGACAATATGTGCAAGTGTTTATAAAAGGGTTTCGATTTGTTGCTGTTGAATAGTCGTGCCTGAAAGAAATATTGGACTTATAATACTAGGACTTATAATACTAACTAGTTAGATGTAAGAAAGCTAGCGTAGAAATTTTTGATTAAATTATACTAATAAATAAGCAGCATATTTAGGAAATAATAATATTGTGATAATGAGAGGTTTAATAGAATGACGTATGCAGCTATTTCTAATTTCATACTTAGTATTTGATTTTAGATATATGTAAATTTTTAGAAACTTCAGAAAATGATAAAATTTAATTTAGTCAAAATGAAATAAAATCAAATGGTATATGCAAAAAAGTAATACCGAAATCTCTGTACTTTCGCGGAATCCCAGAATTAAGTATGTTGGTATAACCAGCTCGACAGCCTTACTACAGGCATACTTATATGCACATGAATATCGACGCATTCATACACAATTATGCACATTTGCTTGTCTATTTGGCTTGAAGCTACAACTGCTGTTGCATAATTTACACACTCACTCACACATGCATGCGTGCATACAAATGCGTATTTGTATAGTGCTATTGGCACTTGCGTTTCTAGTCGTTAAAGCATTTGAATTGCCATTTCATCAATTGCTTTCAGAATTTCAGCTCAGCAACGAAATCTAATTAAGCCACAATGCAACGCCTTGCAAACATGGATTTTTGGCCTGCATACCGTTGCAAGCCAATGTGAGGGCATGCCCTTGAGCTGACCGAAAATAGCCGCTTCGATGCTTAAAATATTATTTGCAATTGAATGCGTTTTGCTGCTGAATTTAATTGAGTAGCGCTCAGGGTCATGCAAGAGCTTGCCCACAGGCTGTATCAATTTCAATTCGATACAAAAGGACCCTGCTGAATCACTTAATAATTGAAGTGCTCTGGATCTTAAATCTCACTTATGCAACATGTACTTTCGATTTATGTATAAATACTACGAAATTGTGAAAATAAGTGAACTTTTATTTAAAAGTAAGCCAAGCTCCAGCCACTTATGATTCTTGGTCATTAGACAATTTTATGAAATCGCTTGAAAATGCTTTCCAAACATTTTGCAATACAAAATGAATGAACTATTTCTTTATTTAAAAAATTTTGCTCATTTAAAAAAGGCTCTTGCGCAATATGTTGAATATAAAATGTATTAATGTTGTTTCGAGTTTATTTCTTAAGCACAACTATATACAAAGTTTAATAAAAATTAATGCGTATATACTACATATGTATATGACCTTTCGGTTACTAAAATTTTACTTTTTTCCTATAATTTACATTTGCATAAATCTCTTTCTTAAATTAATCTTAAATTAATTTGAGAAGTTAAAACTTGCCCACAAGATTGAAATTTTCCAGTGCGAAATTTCAAGGCAAATGGCAAATGTCATCGGGATCGAAGCCACATATTAAAGTGCTGCAAAGCAAGTTGTCAGATTTTATAAAATAAATGCGTCTACTAGTGCTAATTTTGCCTCATAGCATTTATTAGCATTTTTATAAGTTGCCGCACATCTTACCCCGCTGCCCCGCTGCCATGCCTGCCATGCCTGCCACATCGCCAGCTGTACGCCATGTTTGCTTATCCTCGTCAGCAGCACAGCAGGGCACGGCTGCAGCCGAAAACACTTGCTGCACTGCCACTAAATCCTTAGAACATCAAGACATGTCGCTTACGCCCTTCCCCCTAAAACACATCGGCCGCGAAGGTGCCACTGCCGTCGTCGTCGTCTGCGCCGCAAACGTGCACAGACGAACTGAATGCATTTATCATGATTTGGCGCATAACAAAGTGCCAAACTTGGAACACCTGTTGGGATTAAAGTTGTATGCTTGTTAGCTAAAAAAGGGAATAGAAAAATTAGTTGCATGCCTGCATGTGTGTGTGTGAGTGTGTGTTGTTTTTTTGGTGGAGCAACCTGCAAAGATTTTCGTGTGCAATTTTCATGCAATTTCATGCTGCCAGTGAAATTATTTTAAACGAGAGTATGTGCATTTGAGATCACATCCTAAAGTGCAAAGTTTTTTGCTGCAATTTTGCAGCGATGCGAGAAGAAAATCGAAACGAAGGGAATGCGCAAAAATTTGTAGTATAAATCAACTGCGCTGGTCCTGCTGCTGGTCTCGAGGCTGATAATCGAAGGAACACTATTTTATGAAACTTTTAGCTAAGCGATAAGTGCAAGCAATGCTTCGTAGCTTTATCAATTTAGATAAAAGCTATAAGAGGTTAAGAAATTGATAAACATTTGTATGTAAAGTTGTAGAAAGATGCATGTAAATAAAGAGTTTTAATGGCACGATTTTTTCAGATGCCGTCGGTGGGGAGGGGGGAAGGGGTGCATTTCTGTATTTATTAATAATAATTGGCACATAAGTACAACAAGAAACAATTTTTTTACAGTACAACATGGTAACATAGACACATGTAATAAACATAACCACTTACGACTGATACTAAAAAATCTAATAAAAATGTATGAAAGAAAATTATGAAAAGCAAAGAAGAAGAACGAATTAGAGAACGAGAATTTTTCGCAAAGACATTTTGACTAAAATCCTTATGACTAATATTTTGTCTAACAGGAAATATAGAAATTAATTACTAACTATAAATGCTTGTTTTTTTAAATCGGTGAGAAAAAATGCTGGAAAATTAGAACTTTCCCCCTATACGTACATATTCCCCATTCTTCCTTTTCCATTTCACAATTTTTGGTTTGTAACGTTCTATTTCAGGCGCGTATTTAAAATTTTGTTAGTGAAAAGGTCAAAACATGCACTCAATACAAATTTTTGTTCTCAAAAAGTTGCTTTCATGCCGTTGGTAAAGTTTGTCTCATTTTATCTGTCAGTTGTAGAAGTAGAGGCGTTCATAGGAACTTGCTCTAGCGTGATCTAACGCGAAATGTGTGCTAGCTTCTATCGCTTCGGTTACGCCTTCTCATTCGTAGCACAATCGCTCAATCATAAAGTAGAATCCTTTGCATTTTTCCATCCTCGGAGCGCATTTATTGCGTTTTTTTTATTAACGCAGCAATTTGCCGTTTATAGGAGCGCCTGGCACTTTTCGAGCGGACGGCGTCGCGACGGCAACGGAACCTTTTGTTCTGCCGGTTACGGTTTTCTGCCGCATTTTTTATGATTGTGGTCACACAGTAATGCATTGCACTCTCCCTGTTGATTGCAATTCACGGTTTTATGCGCTTCTTTATGGTGTTTATCTCGCAGCGCAATTTCGATAGGCCAGGCCAGGCCAGGCCCAGTTCATCTCCAGCGTGGAAGCGTTAATTTCGCTGACTGGCAGTCAAGTGCACATGCCTGAAAGTATATAAAAGTTTACATGTGTATGTTTAGTATGTATATACACATGCAGCTACATTCTTACGCTTTATTGTGTATTGTTTGCCGCAAGTGGCCGGTTATGACCGTCATGGCACTTGTGCAAGCGTGAAGGCGCCTATCGAAGCACTGTGAATTGGCATTTGTGAGTGCACGTGTGTATGCGTGTCTGTGTTGCGTAATTTTGCGTATCCCTTATCTATGTAACAAATTTTTTATTTTTTTCCAGCCCAAATTGCAATCAGGCTAATTTATGAGATGTAGCTTTAATATTTGTACACTCAATTCGGTGTTATTTTTGTAGCCGTAAACGCTTAAGTTAATATTGCATCATACAAATTGTATGATCATACATTTTTATATGCAGATAATAATAGCTTATTGATGATGTTAGCGCAGATTGCTGCATCTGGCAATATGAAAGTAGCTTTCGGGCACAGTGAATTGTTGTCAGGCGTTTAAGTATAGTTTTTATTTTTATTCATTCTAGTCAGATACTGGCTACCTTTTTAATTTGATATGGTCAGTGTTAGCTTACATACAGTTAGAAAGCTACAATTAAAATTATATCCTTCTTTGATTGCATTTAGTAGAAGTTCGTTTTTAATTAAGCGCTCAACAAAGTTATTCGTTTTATTATGATTGCATTTAGCAGTAGTTCGATCTGAATTAAGGAACTGAATTTTTCTTTTAATAATGATTGCATTCATTTAGTTGTAATTAAATTTGAAGTAAGGGCCTATAACGAACTACATTATTCATGTTATAACTTCTGACTGTGTTCGGTAGTAGAGGTCTGCATGAATGCATTTGGTTTGCCTGTGCACTACGGTTACCCATTTCATTGCACTCGGCGCATGAGTGAAACATTTGAATGGGTGAAACACTCACAAAACCTCTCAATACCAAAACAAATACCCACTCGTGCCATTATTTTCAAAGAGAGTAAGAGTAGCATTTGTTATCTTGCTCTATTTGCTACAATCAAAACAAACAAAACGAATGTAACAAAGCAAAGCTATTGTATAGTGAGTGAAGTGGGTAAAGTGGGTGCAGTGAATGGTAAGCTGGAGAATTTTGGCGAAGCCGCTGCTGCGCGCCGGTTAGTAATGCATCGTCCGAAAGTCTTTTCTTCGGCAAATAATGTTTAAAATGACCACAATATGCATAGAAATTATAATTAATACACTAAAACGTCTTTCCATCAGAAATTCTTTAACAAAAAGCTCAGCCTCTTAATTCTGTATAGCCCCTTAAATACTCGGTGCACCCACTGCATTGCACTCTGTTTACCAACACATTTGAATAGTGGGTACACTGCTTGTGAGTAATGTGCTTGCGCTTACAATTTACTCAATTGTTTTGCTATCTCATTCACTCTTAAGGCATATGTGCTTATTCAACACGTGTTTGGAAATAAGTGCACATGCGAGCGAAAGATTCAAACCCGAATGAATGTCTTGGTCGCTCTTTCAAATGCATTCATGCAGACCTCTATTCGGTACTAATTCAGCCAGAATTAATTTGTAATTCTAATTGAAATAAAATTAAAGTGCTAGCTTATCTTCGAATAGAGTCATATACGCGCATGTAACTTCTTGCTTAACTACCCTATATTACTGCCAAAAGAGTTTAAAAAACTCTGCCTGCATATTTTTTACGATCGCCTGCAAATATCTGAATTTTTTGTGCATATCTCATATCAGAGACATATACGAAATCAAGAACTGAACCTTCATGCACTTTTGATATATGTTGTTGAAAATGGAGAGTATTTCAAATATTTGGTTGCGCTGCTGCTTTCTTTAGAACTACCAATAACAATTTCCTTGCTTCAATCAGATTTGTAAAAGCATGCAAACATTTTAGTGGTCAACATTATACTAAATTCCGCTACTACAGCTTCACGTGAACTAAACTTTGAACGCTTCCGAGCGATGTGAGATAAATTGTTGTGGGCGCATAAGTGGCAGCATCATTAGCTTAATTAATTTCGTTTGCACTTTGATTCCAGCAACAGAGCCAGTATCTTAGCGTGTATCTGTGTGCATACATTTTCATTTGTGAGAGTATGCATGTATGAGTTCCTCAGCTAGTGGGTGCCTACAAGCCAGCTGAAATCACAATACAAGTCATAAGGTACATAATTGCGGTCAATGATTGCTTAAAGCATTGTATTTGCAGCATTTTGCCATGCTCCCAGGATAATAAAATCGGGCATGCATAAATTTTGGGCTTTGTTACGATTTTTCTGTACTTTTTAATAAGCGCAAGGTAAGCGCTTATCTGGCTAATAACTACTTTGTGCGATAAGAGCAGCCAATTTCTGTTGCTGACAGTGCATTTAATTGAATTGAATTTATTTTCGCAGCAATGGAAAAAAGGACTACTGCGCGCACACAGCTGCAATGCTCCTTGGCATAGCCCTGCCTTGCTTAAGAAATTGTGAGCGTTTATGCGTCTTTGTGCTTTCGGAATGGGTAGGTGAAGTTGGCAGCTTTATTAGTTTTGATATAAATAAACTTTTTTAAGCGATTTCTTTTGAAAAATGTGTTTTTTTTTAATTCGTAGAAAGAAAACGCAAGAGCTAAAAATTTTTGTAATTTTTTTAGCAGCCTATATAGCATATGTTAAGCTGAAACTGAAATGGATAGTAGAATGTTCTTTATTTTCTTCGAGAATAATTTGCAAAGATGTGCCTGCCTTGTTTAAAGGCATATTTAGGCCAATTAGGCAACTTTGTGAAAGCGAGCTAACTGCTCTACAAAATTAACCAATTGGAACTATCAATAAAAAATAAAAATATAGTATAGCCATGCCTTATGTTTGCAGATTATACATTGAGAGATATACTCTTTGTTGCTATTGGAAGACCCAGAGGTAGAGCTTTCTTCGTTTTGGCTAGCATGGGGCATGAACAAAAGAATTTTCTGATTACATATTTCCGTTTTAGCTTTTTCGCTGCAACTTCTGCAGAACTCTTCAGATGAAAGTTTCAGGATTTTCACCAGATAAACATATTGGTATTTTTCAATTGAATTGCAGAATGTGCCAACATAATGAACACACTTTTTTCAAATCCACTATTTCTATTTGCTTTGCTTTAGCTACTCGTACACCTTGGATTACTGAAGTGCCAGCACTATGAACTATACTTTACTTCACACTTGAACTTTGAGTGCGTTTTTGTAAAGCTAAAATTTTACACTACCTGCATCAGTGAACTTCCTTATACTCAGCAAATACTTCAGCAGCATAGCAGTTTACCCATTTTCGGGTTCTAATCTTGTTGACATTGTCTAAAGCAGCCACTGCTGCCACATGTGCCACAGCATACAGCCACAGCCACATTTATAAATCTTGTTTGCCATATACTTTCGCCCTACTCCGCCCACTTCTAAGTTCACTCACAGACAGCCGAGGCAACGAAGCAAGGAAGCACCCTTGAACCCTGCACAAATTCCAAGAGTAGCACCAAAATTTAATTATCGTAAATTTGAGAGGTGAAGCTCGTCGTGGCACTTTCTGCTGGTCATGCTTGTATTTTTGCCTTAATATTTATGATCATTTTTTTTGTATAAAAGCGCTTTAAGCCAAGACTTTATCTGCTGCAACCCAATTTCTTGCTTTTCAAGTTACTTTTAAAATTTAATTTCCTGTTTATTTTATTGCCTGTTGCCTCTGTTACATTTGTGTGGGCTATTTATAGTATGACCCAGAGTTGTTGTATTTTCAGTGGGCAGCTTTTAAATTGCCACCGAAAGTTATTAAAAGACTTGCTTAAGTAGCAAAAATATTCATTTGCAACTCCCACACAATGGAATAAAATCGTAGGAAAATTATATTCATAGAATTTGTATCAAAAGCTCCTGGCAAACGAATCGCCCAGTATGTAGGCAGTTGCTTGAGTAGTTCAAAAGTACTTATGGCTTATCAATTAAAATTTCAAAACTATATTAATGAAGTGCTGTATGGTAAATTTCAATTGAAATTTCAAACTCTATAATTAGAAAAAGCTGCAAATTATAATGAGCTTCCAAAGGAAATGCAATTAGTAACTGATTATAGGTCAGTAATTGGCACCTTCTTCAAAGCTCTTTCACAAACTTATAATTTTATGCGTGGCTGTTGCTTTGTAAAAAAAATATTGGCACACAAAAGTAAAACTGTGCAAAAGTTAAGCCTTAAACTGTAAGAAGCCAGAATCTGTCAATACTTTATACAATATAAGAATAGTAAGAAAGAGAAAGGAATGCATATAAACTGCTACAGTGAAGAGTAAGCTAAGTCGATTCGTGCTGGTATTTAGAATTTTACTTTAAAAATACTGGAATTTTTTCCCCGGGGCTCAGTGGATAAGTGCTCGTTCGCTGTTCCATGCAGTTCGTGGATAAAATCCCAGCGGAGCTCATAACATCTAGTAAAAAAAGAAACAGTTGGGGAGTTCACAGTTTCGTGCTATCTAGTGTGCTTTCCTTGCCGCCTGCTAAATTATACCCACTTTGCCATCTGGTAAGGTTTTTTGGTGTTGCTTTGCACGCAAACAAGAAATACCACTAGCTGAAAAAATTGACATGCTTTGGATCGTGTTTTTCTTTCGTCATAAGCTGGCATTTCTCATCAGCTGTTTTATTCGCGAAAATGGAAACAGATTTTGAGCAAATTTTATTGAATTCGCAGAGAATAATCACACACTACTTCCATTTTGATGGAATATTGCTTTTTGCGAGAGTAATAAATCCTTAATAATCCCTTTAGAAAACACTTATAATGCGATTGTGGCAAATTAAGAATGGTCCACGAAACAGGGGCGCTCAGAGTTTTATTTTACTATCATGCTGAAGTTGCCAGATGGGAAATTTAGAAGGAAACTGTGAATACCCCAAGTGTTTCTTTGCACGCGCGCCGTCTTTCGCTAGTTAGTTGGCAACTCTACGCGCGTTTATTTTGCCATGTAAATAAAAGCTTCCCAATCCCCGTTCGGACACGGCTGTAGAATAAGTGAGTAGGTTCCGTTATCTTGTGCTATAATTATACGAACACACACAAGTTAAAGCTAGATCTTAGACCAAACGAGCTGCTGCGCCAATTATTTATTTACTCATTTTAATACTGGCATTAGTTTTTAGAATTTAGTATGGCTAGTATATAGAATTCTGTACTCACAGAAAATCAAAAACTAGAAATTATTATTTCAGGAAATGAAATTTTAAAACCTGCAGCATTATCTATGCATATTAAATTTATATACAATTCTCCTTTTTGTGACTCTTGTCTAAGTAGAACTGGGAATGAGGTCGTCAATATAATGCAGCCAACAAGTTCATATACACTCAAATGTATAATTATAATATAAAGTACAACTGATTTTAGTTAAATAATGAAAATATTATCACAAAGCGAACTAAGCTGAAATGATATAAAGTTATAATTTTCGTAAGAAAAACTTTTCGCTGACTTTACATAGATTATATCCGTTTCTACTATCTTTAACTCATTAAATTGCAATAAAAGGGAAAAAGAAATTCTTCTGGTAATTATGCAGCGATTAGGAGTGTCGTTAAAGTAGACAACTACTTTGCTGCGGATGCGCCAGTCTCTTGGGCGGTGACCTCTTAGTTTGCGCGCATCCTTGCCAGCAGCGAAAAGCTATAATCAGTTGAAAATTTTGCACGCGATAAATTAAGTTGCTCATATGCATTTACATGACGAAGTGCATTTTTAAAGAAATTCACTTTTCTTTACTTAATGCAATTTTTCATTTTTTTTCCCCCATTTGACTGCTTCAGTCTGCAATCACACAGAAGCACTCACGAATGCGATACATGAAAATTTCCCCCATGCTGGCCTTCATGTGCTGCCGTTCGAAGGCAGTTGCTGCATTCAGATTTGGCTGCAGGCAGCAGCTGAATGGAATAATGCTGCATTCCAATGTCGTGCCGCAATGCGCATGGGTACAATGTAACCCCAACAAACTTTGTTGTGCTTTTGTGTAGTATCTTTTGAAATTGAAATGCAAATTTTCTAGTGTGCAAAAAACTGCGAAGGTCGCGGCATATGCAAACTTTTTATGTTGACGGCTAGCATCAAATTTGCGCATTGAATCAGATTATAAAACTTATAAACAATTTTTGTCAGAAGAACAGTTGTTCGAACGAATTGTCGGCTTTGGCTGAAGTTTAGAAACTTGCTGAAGTATCTGCTTTTGTAAAAATTAAACACTTTTCATTTCAGATATTTTCATAAATTCAAACCTTAGCCAAAACGGCTTATTGAATGCAATTACGAAGTAAAAATAGTTGTAGAAAACTGCGTATTTTTCAAAGACAATGATTTTTACTAAAAGTAGTTGTGTTTCTATTTTGAAAATTACATTCTCTTTATGTTTCATGGTCAGTTAGTAATAAAATAATTGATTTTTAAAACTGTTTCCTTAATTGTAAATTTTCGAGATTTTCAGCATATATATTTATCGTATATTTCACCGACTAATATGGCAATTAAAATTGCATTAATTTATTAAGCGCAATATAGGACAGTAATATAATACCTAATGATTCAATAAAACTGTGCAATTCGAATTTCGACTGATTTGCGAATACGTTTTCTCGCAACGAAATATCATAGCTAAAAATCTTGAAGCAGATTTTGTTGAGCTTTCTGAAAATTTTGAAACTTATATGGACAATTTCAATATTTTTTCAAAATATATTGTTCGTTTAAATACGAAAGTTGATGATGAGAATGAGTTTCAAATATTTCTGCTCTCTTATAGGCACAGAAATATGTATCCATACAAGACACTATATAAGTAGAGAAAATCTCTTTTTGTAGTGGAACCAAATTTAGGTTTTTGTCATCTCATGATATATACATATGTACATCTCTTAAACTGAGCTTAAGTGCAATAAAAGAATCATTAGTGCTCCCTTGACTATTTTACAAATGGCGCTCTCCACTAAAACATGTGCAGGCTTCCATTCAATATTAGTTCAATTCACTGCAACTTCCCCTTGACTATCTTCGACAGGCAATCTACAGCGCATGTTTCAATGCACAGTTAATCGCTGAGCGTTCGCCTGAGCGGCTCTTGAGCGGCCACTTAACGTTAACCTTCCGCATTGACCTAAGAGTTGAGTGGTGCGGTGGAGCGGTGGAGCGGCATTGCCGCAAACAAATTGTGCAGCTGCCGCTTCAATTGCAGCTCGTCTGTTTCGTATGTGCAACATTTGTTGTGTGCGCTGTAATAGCTTGGCGGTTGAGTGCAGCAGCAGCAGCAACAGCAACAACAACAACAGTAACAATAACAGAGCTAACAGCAACAAGAAAAAACTAACAGCAACAGCATTTGCCAAACCGAGCAACTTTGATTTGCTGCTGCAGTTAGGCGCTGGCTGAAATTGACTGCAACTGCCAGTGCCATTGCAACTGCTGCTCGTTTGTGTTGTTGTTGTTGTTGTTGTTGCCTGTGCAATGGAATTTGCTGTTTATGTGCTTATCCGCCCAAATGTTGTTTGATATGATTTCGTTGTTGTTGTGCGAATTGCTGCTGTTTGCCACTGGCTTGGATTAACAACAACAACAAAATCGCTCACATTACCAACGAAACAGAAAAAAGTTGTGTCGCACTGTTGTTGCTGTTGTTGTGCATGTTGCTGCCACTGTTGCTTGAATTATTGCAGATAGAGCAATTTCATTTTGTAGCTTTTTCTTTCAACTGAAGCCATTCTCACAATTCGTCGATATTTTTACCATATTTGGTGTGGAAAGTGTACAACATTTGAAATTGTTTAGAATTTCCGCTTCGAGTCAATAGCAAATTCAATACTGCTGCTAGCTATGTTCACCGTTTGCTCGTAAATACTGACACAATTTCCTTTTTGGCAGCAGTGGTGGATAGTCGTGTGTTGTATGTGAGCGCAAGCTGATTGGTTTTGTATTTCGAAAAGAGAGACTGGCAGAGATTTGTATAAATCCTTCCATTTCCGGTTAGCAATTACCAGCTTTGATCTAATTATCTTTTGAAAGATACCGAAACTTGCATTCCATTGAACAATAATTCCCATTTTTTCTGCTTCCAGCTTTTTGTTTCACATCAAGGTTTCTCATATGTAGAATGACTGTCGTCGCTTTCAAACCAATTTACAAATGGCACAAAGTGTGTTTTACAAAAATATATCGTTACATTAAGTTACCAAAGCAATTGTTATTTGATGCACTTATATAAAAAAAATGTAAAATATATGTTAGAATTTTAACTAAATGAGAAGCTTTTTGATGAAATTAAATAAAACGATGCCAGCGGAAAAATCTGTGGGATTTCAAAAACGTCGCAGAAGACAAAAAAGGATCAACAATTTAGCATGGCTGATTCGGCAGTTCTAGATAGGCTGTTGGGCGCAAAACTGGCCGGGGTGCCAATCTAGTCGCTGTTCGGGGGTGCTGGCGAGGCCTCGGAGTTTATAATAGGCAGAGGTAGGAGCACTGAAAAACCTAGCTTAAAGCGGGGGAAAATAAAGAGAGACTAGCAAGGTGTAACGTTATAAATTTAGGTTACGATTTATTTGATACCAATATACTTACACTAATTAAGCTGCTGTCGGTTCGGGGGTTCATGAGCGAGTGTCCGCAAAATATGCTGACTCAAACCGGGCGCCGGTGAAGCCGAGCGCCACTGACAGCGCTACTTGCGCCCTCTACCGATCAGTAGCATGTACTTAAACTATATACAGAGGAGTGATGCCACAGGGTGCCGTGGCGTAAACATAGGCAGTGATCTTAGTCGATCAAAATATGGCATGTTAGAGATTTCCTGCCATAAAAAACAAAAATTACGTTGAATTATTATAATAAAATAACTGAAAACTGAAGCCAATGAATTTTAATTCGTGTTCAATAATGGTTTGCTTTTGCTACCAAGAAGTTTCTCTCGAGTTTTCCACAGTGCTTCTTTTTGGCCAACGACCATTTAACAGCAAAGTACTACCAAGAGGACAGGTGCGGCTTTTGTGTGCGCTCATCTGCCGGCGGCACTTTATTGACGGCTCTTGTGGCGTGGCATTTCCAAGCGTTATTGACTCTTTTGCTCTTTTGCTTGCAATTAAATTAAATTTCTGAAGCTACTGCAGCGCTATTTAATTAAAAAGAAAGTTGTTGCTGTGGTGGTGTTTGTCTTTTTGTAATTTTAATACCAAAAATCTGTGCGGCGTAAAGTTTTGCCATAATTCTCCGCTGAAAAGCGGCATAATAAAATAATCGCCAGGCATAAAATAAAATATGAAAATCTGCAACGCGTGGTAAAACTTATGCCGCAATATTCTTGCAAAAAGAAAAACCGAAAACAGGAATTACAAGCAAAAGGACGCCCACATGATGCAGCAAACAATGCAGCAAGTTCAAGCGGGCGGCGGCAAGTGCAGCAGACGTACTTCACTTTACTTTTCCGCCGTTGCTGCTGCCACTAGCCAAAATTTATTGTATTTAAGGGACAAGCGGAAATACAGATGTGCGCAAAGCGTGGCGTTGGGGGTGCTGGGGGCGGCAAAAGCAGCAGCAGCGCACATGCTTGAGTGCAGTTGCCACTTCGAAACTTAACATGAGCAGCAGCACTCTGCGATGTGGGCAGGCAGGCAGGAAGGCTGCGCGGCATAATTGTTTATCATAGCAGCAAACAAAACAAAAATAAGATAATTCAAAAATGAAAATAGGCCAGGCCTGTTAAAGCGTCAACGATGTGCAATAATGCCAAAGGGCAGTGCAAGCGGCTGGCAGCCGAATGAGGCGTGGCCATGTGTCGATCTGTTGATGAGTGTCGGGGGGGTTGCAAGTCTGCTGCGGCATGCATGGACTGTAAGTCTTAAAATTTGCCGCACGTAATTTGTGGCGGCGAGAAGTGGTCCCACGCAAACAAAAAAGAGCCACTGCAAAATTTATGATTTTATTAAATAAGTTTGCATTTTATCAAAAGCTCGAATGACTGAGCCTGTCTATAGGAGCTGAAACTATCGAAGAGAAGGAATTTGATTGTAATGATTGAAGAAGGAGAACTTTTAAACAATTTCACTTTTTTTTACCTTAACCAACAGTCAGGGAATGCAGGGGGCAAATCACTTGTTGGTTTGGAATGGATTATAACATTAGATCATAATCGAAAATCCACCAAAAATTGCACTGTTTGCCATTATTTTTATAAAAATTAGATTCTATATGGATTTGGTATCGATTAATACTTTTCCGCTACTTTTCTATTTTTCATTGATGCGATGGAATAATATTTATTGAAAGCATTTGCACTCTGTTTCAATTGACTTTAATTATATAAATCTAAATCAGTTATGAAAAAACCGGTCCAAATCATCATTGGTACGTTTAATATAAAGCCGCCGACGTGAATAATCGAATAATAATCGAAAAGAATTAAGAAATTCAATTCAATTTGCGCGAAAATAATGAAATGCTCAACTAGAGACTGCATATGGTGGATAGCTGGAGAGTGGGTGGCAACGGCCTTCGCCCAATCATGAAAAGCTTAATCAGCGCCGCAATCAGGGCATCAAGCCCGCGAAGCGGACAATATGCGAACACATGTACACAAGTGCACAGGGGCAAAGTGCATGGAAATCAATTTCCGTTAATATGGCAACAATTATCGCATTCGACGATGATGACAAGACCAACAACAACAACAACAACAGCAACAGCAACGGCGTTTACAACGAGCACATGCACAATGGCTGAAATGACGGAAATGAAAATTTTTTAAGAGTGCATTTGGACGTGCTGCCGCCGGTGGACGAAAGTTTTTAAGCAAGTCTGAATGAGTTTAATTAAGTTGGCAGAAGCACACTTCAATGTATATATTTATATATACTCGTATATGTATGTAAATCCTATATAATTTTATATTATGCCATTCAAAATGGCAAAGAGCGAAATTGAAAAATCTTTGTTATTTCTAGAACTTTTAAATTTCTTGTTTTTTGTAGGGGAATCTAAAATATTTTAATTTGACAAGATCTTGGCTTTAAAGTGCTTGAAATCGGCTAGCAGCAAATTTGAAATATAGCACTTATATGAGTAGATATGTGCGTGTGTATGTATGCACTTTTGCGCAGTGCAAGTGCCCACTTGTCTCTGTGTGTATTTACACTGTGCTGCGTATGTGAATTTATTGTGTCGCCCATAATTTTCACAAATACAAGCGACACTTTTTGGCCAACCGCTGTCGCACCAAAAACAACCAAAACAGTAACAAAAAGAACAACGGAACAAAAGCAGCGCGCACAAGCACCGAATTAATATTGCCATAAATAATGGCGGCAGTCACAAATTTATTGCTTACGCTCCCGCAGCAGCTGCGCTCTGGCCAAAAGCAGTGCCAGTGTTTTTCTTTAGTTATAAATTTTTGATATTTTTAAAATTTTAAATAAAGTTTGCCAGCAGCATGCTCGTTAAATTAATATGACCAAATTTGATGTTTGCGTGGTGAAGTGTGGAACAGTGACGTTTTTCGGTGTGTGGTCCAACAAGGGCCTGAGGCAAGCGCTACATTGTAGGGCCCTACATTAGCATAGAACAGAGCAATTGAAAGAAGCAGCATTGAAAGAAAACTCCTTGCTCAATGCAACCTTTGATGCACGCAACTCATCGATAATTACAACAACTACATTTTTTATATTCCAAATACATACTGTTAAGAAAAAGTTTCATAAAAAATTATCTCACTTGTGGCAACTTTTATAATGAATCTTTTGAGCTTTGCTTTGATGCTTATTTTGTCTTCTAAATCGTCAGCTTTTTTAACACTATTTCTGATTTTAAAAAAATTGACGGGGAAGTTATTGATTTTCAAATAACTACAAGCTCTTCTCTAGCAAATTTTCTATTGCCTTCATACTTAGCAGACTCTTGAAAGCAGACGTCGAAATGTCTTCTTTCTTTGTTAAACATTGAAATAGCAAAGCAAACTATACGTAAAAGAAGCCAAAGCAGCGTACAACTTGTCAGAGACCCGCATGTCTTTGAATACGGCACCGTCTGTGGCATATAAGCAATGTGCAACTCCAAGCTGACTTCTTCCGTCTCATATTAGAGTTTGACTTTTATGCAGCTGCATGTGCAATACAAAAATTTTAAATTAAAAGCACCAACAAAATTGCTCACGGCCAACGCAATTCTGAGAGCGCCCGAAGAAGCGCTGTCGCCCAATAGCCGAACATTCGAACAGCCGGCATTTGTGTTCGCTGCAGAGCACGCACATTTTATATAAAAGCATTATATAATAGAAGGTTGCACATGCAAGTGGGCACAATTACGGCTGCAGTGGCATCAGCTGCGTATGTACGTATGTATGTGTGTGTGCGTGTAGCGCATGCGCTTCCTTACAACTGCTCATTGCACATCTTTTTGTGGAATGTGTAAATATAATAGAAACAAGTAAGGAAGCAATCAGTCGGGTTTCACCGACAGAGTAATACCCTACACCATGTTCCCAAGTAGGGTGATAATTCACTGAAATTGTGGGCGTATTTGATTTACAACCTACATAGTGGGCGGACCACGCCCATTTTTGGCAGACTACAAGATATACCTAATAGGACTATACATGCCAAATATTAATGCTCTGACAGGTGTACACCAGATGTTATCGGCATATTTATTTTACTGCCCCCATGGTGGGCGGACCACGCCCATTTCTGGAGAATTAAAAGATATTCCTACCAGGAACGAAGTAACCAAATCTGGACTCTCTGGTGTATATATTATGGAAGTTAAGAGGATTTTTTGTTTATCGCCTATATAGTGGGCGGACCACGCCCATTTTCTTGTATGGCATCTAAGACCTATATATCAACTTGGGAACCGAATTTCATTCATTTATATTCGTAACTAGTCAATTGGGAGCCATTTTACCGAAAAAATTTTGCCGGCTATATAGTGGGCGGACCACGCCCATTTTTTCCTGAGATATAGAAGAGCTACCTCTTAACTTGAATACCAAGTATTATTCTTTTCCATGAGTAATTACGCAAATTATAGCCATTTTACCGAAAAAAATCCGAGGTAGTGGGACTTAAAGACCCGTTGTGGGCGTGTCCTTTGGGTAATTTGAATAATTTTAACACTTTACCTAACCCGAGGTTCACTGTAACTGTGTACCAAATTTGGTCCAAATCGGACAACTCCTTCTTTCTTTTTTTTGCGTACACGCAGACAGACAGACAGACGGACGGACAGACGGACAGACGGACAACCGGAAATGAAAAGAGAAAGTGTTTCTGATCATTTCTATATACTTATGTCTATACATAGGAAGGCTCCTTTAATGCGTTACAATTTTGGCACAAAGTTATTATACCCTATTACCATAGGTGTAGGGTATAAAAATTCTTGCGAAATAACATTTTTTTTCATATTAAGCATATGCAAATGCAGTCGAAAGTCACAAATGCTCCATGAGTTCTACTCAAATGTTACTCATACGTCGTGTAGTGCGTTGCAGTGGAATCTGCACAAGCGGCTAGCATATGCTCGTACGGCGCTCTAGCTTTGTGGCAAGTACAAAATGATTGTTTTCAGTCTGGCCGATATGCTTGACACGCTATGAGACTACTGAAGATGCTGCCATTCAAAGCGAAGTCACGTTGAAAGCCTTTTTCAAAGTGATTTATGCAAATTTGATAATCAAAAATTAAAGCAATAAGATTCAGAGAAAAAAAAGTTTTGTAAATATTTCAATCAATGCTACCTACACTTAAATATATAATTAAATATACATACGTCAAAAAGAACGCCAACAATTTTTTGCCATATCATAAAACGTTTAGTTGGTTGAAGTTGCTATAAAAATGTTTTTCATTTAAAATTTTTTGACAAATTTCCATGCTGTAAATGCCAAACATTGTGACTGATTGTTATACTATTTTATCAAGCCAATTTTCTACCGATTTCAAATAAGACATTTTATTCATATCATGGACCTTTGTAACTTGTATACTTTGTACATTTTCCAAACACAAAAATTGCTCATTTCTCTTTCTTCCTTAAAATACTCAAAATTCCGTTAAGCCGCTGCTATTTTTCACATATGTCACAACATTAGGCGCAGCTTTTCACAGTGATGCGAAAATTGTTTTCGCACTAAACAACATACTAACATACTAATACACGCATACAAGCATACATTTAAATGTCGATGGTCCGAATTTGTGCAAAACAGTTCAAGTGTGTGACATGCCATTGCTTTTTTGCTAGACACTGCGTTGGACGTGCGTATAAATGACGCCTCACATTTAGACTTTTATAGACATGTGTCTGAGTCTGTGTGTATGTGTATATAGGTATGGCTGTGTTTGCGTGATTTGTCAGAGGGTAAATGCCTGCTGTCGATGGAGTTAGGTGGCAGCTGCGCTTTGGCACACTCGTTTCTTTTAAACCCCAAAGTGATTGAATGACATTTGATGGCTCAATTACTTACATGCGAGCAAGTGCGTCTGTGCGTTGCGAAATGGCGTCGGAATATTTCGATTCTCCATTTGCAATTAGTATGGATTTTCCGGTTTTACTTGATGTAATTGATGCGACTTAATGCGCTTAACCGAGGCAGCTCAGCGGAAGTCATTGCCATTCAAATGGTTTAGATATAGATTACAAGCTAAGTTACTGTTTGTCAGTGGCTTGTAATCGTAATATATGCTGCATTGTTTATCAACCAGCTCTTGCTATGAAATTTAACAGAAGAGGGCAATTGTTGTGTTTCAAAAAATACATATGTAAAATAATAACTGACAGAAGCAGAATACACACGATCAAGGTTCATGTGTATATTACTTAATGCTTTAAAAGTCTAGTGAAATTAATGTGCAAGATATTAAAAAAAACTCGTTTGGTTCCAGAAAATTGCATACCTACTTGATTCTAGCAGGGAACCTTTGAGAAAACCTAAGAATTTTTTCGGACTGTAGACGGTTTTTGTTTTAATCTAAAGCAGCAAATTAAATTTAAGGTTAAACGTATATAAGTGAGGCAGTTGAATTCGAATTTCTTGTTTCATTTTCACCCTTTTGTTTTATTCATAGTGGAATAATATCAAGTGAACCAGATAGCAATGACATTCTATTCTCGTACCCAAGACTGTCAGTTGCGTTGTCAAAAATATTAACCCGTTTTCAGTTTGTGTTTTGATTTTCGTTTGAAGAAAAAAGTAAAAAGAAAAAAATATCAATGCCGAATTCTTGCCATTTGTGCAAAAGCACTTGCGATGCAGCGGTGCCGATGTTTTCGCTGCCAAAGGATGAAGATTTGCGACGAAAGTGGATAAAAGTATGCAATACCACTTTTTCATCCTCAGCGCGTGTTTGCGCTAACCATTTTGAGGAGCAGGAGATCATAGGTAGTAAGAAAAGGAAAGAAACATGTAACACACGTGCGGTTATTAATATTTTCATTACTGAAAATAAAAATTGTTTGGTACGTAAAAATGTTGAGTAACTTTTTTGTACTAATGTCTCGGATGGGTTAAGACATATAACGAAGAAGGAGAAAAGAAAAATCAAAAAATTTTTTGACAGTCTTGGGTACTTCAAGCTATCTGGTTCACTTGATATAATTACACTATGGTTTTATTTAAAAATATGCAATTCATTATTTAAATATTTTATTTCTTGGCCTAAAAATGTGTCTTGACAAACAATAAACCAAATGAAGATTTATATTTCACATGCAAAATCACGCCTTTTTATTTAAATTTGGTTGCTATAAATTAATATAAATTGCGCGTCGCTCATTAATCAAGAATTTGTATGCATGCAACTTGAAGCAATAAATTGCTTAATGAATTATTTATGGCGGCCGCAGTATATGCACACTTGGCAGCCCTCGCACGCTGTCGCCGGAAACTCGCATTAATATGCACACGAGTCGGCGCAAATTTGTGAGCCTAATCAGGGAGGAAGGGCCTCCGAAAATGAGCGCCTAATAAGGTTACAACAACACGCAGACAGGATGCGGATGCGGATGCGCTGCGATGTCGCTGTTGATAATGCTGACGTCGACGGAGACGGAGACACTGGAAATGCTGATGATGATGAGGATGATGCTGTGGTGGCAATCGTGTCGCCTACACTTATGAGAGCAGGCACAAAGTTGACAGCTAGCAAAATTATCACAACGGTAATTATTTTATCGCGCGTTTACATGCTCATTTATAAACGGCGAGCTGGCTGCGGATATGAGGAAGGAAAGCGCGTTCAAAACTGTAAGCGCTGTGATTAATTTACCAAAATGGGGCACACAATTTATCAGCCGGAACGGGTTGTGCGCTCAAAAGCTGCGTTATATAATTGCGGTTCGGTCGCCGTCATACAGGGCTGACAGTTGTGTGCACAATTGCGTTGGTAAAGCGGGGTGTTAAATTAGGGTCTATGTATTCTTAAATGCTTAATTGTTAAATTAATCGTTTGTTCTTTATGAAATTAAAAAAGTGCTAATATACATACACACAAACACACTAACTAACAATAATGAATAAAATTCCTTGACCGTTTGTGCCTGGATTATGGAGCTTCTACAATATTTTGATGTGAACAATATATTTATAATTGAAATATTTTCACGAAGCGATTGTCGATAGTTTTTACATTTCAGTAAAACACGCACAAGCAAAGGCGTGCCACACCTGGCCCAAAAGATTGTAAGCCCATAAACGCCATCAAGCCTTTTCGCAACCGCGAATGCAACAGCTCCAGGCGACAATTCCATTTTCGAGCCGGCACTTCTGCAACCGAAATTTGCAGAAATTGTACAAATGTCGCACTGGAAAAACCGCAACCACATCGTCACCGGGTAGCGGCAGCGGTAGCGCCGCAATTGAAGGTGTTCCCAGTGAATTGACAAGCGTGCAAAATTGTCGCAATGTGGCGGGCGCGCAGCGTGTGTTTTGCAATTCTCAAGTGCACTCGCACGGGTGAGGCTGACATGTTTTTGTTCTTTTCTATTTATACGCTACACCTATAGTAATAGGGTATAATAACGAAATTTTTAACGCATTTAAGAAGTTGTCCTAGGTATAGACATAACAATTTATATGAAAATTATCAAAATCACTTTCTGTCTTAATTTCCGGTTGTCCCTCTGTTCATCTGTCTGACCGTCTTTGGCCGTAGTAGAGAAAAAGCAGCTGTCCGAATTGTATCAAATTTAGTTCGAGATTTGACAAATCGGTTGAAAAATAAATCTATAATGGAATTTCTCGGAATTTTTTCGATATAATGGCTTAAATCATCAATATTTGGCATATATAGTCTATAGTTCTGGTACGATTACCTTGTAGTTTGCCAGAAATGAGCGTGGTCCATCTACTTTGTAGGCGGTATATTCAATGCATTCCGATGATCATTTCTTTCTATGTACTACTGCTCCATGTCTTACTAGGGGCATTCTTATGATATAATACCCTATACTGTTGGGTTAATCTGACTGGCACTTTCTTACTTGTTTTGTTTAAATGTTTTTGTAAAGTAGTATTGTTGGCTTGTGATAGAGCAATGCCAGGTTAAATATGTTTGCTACTAAAAAGAACTTGATTATTTCTATAATTTTGCTCTTCAGTTTATGCTCATTTTAAGTGTGCCGAGTTTTGTTGTAGTGCATTAATTCTAAAGCAAATTTCGCGCTCATTTTCGTTGGCGATTTTTGTAGATTATTTTCAGCAAACGTTATTTCGCACAACTAAAAGTACCTACACGCCCACGTCTGCCTATGTTCTCATTATTACGGCAGGTTTCAACAGTTGCGTAGCTCTAGTTGTGCTCTAGACTAAACTGTAAAAATATATACTAATTAAAATAAAGATTAACGACATCAGGCAAATTCAATTCTTACGTAATTTACTTCGATATGATTTTTGATCCTTTACGCAGCAAATAAAAGTTGGTCTATTAGTTGTGCCACATATACATACATATACGATACGCTAATGGCGCTTATGCATGTGCGCATGTGTGTGTGTTGGTATATTGCAGTTTGAGCACTTTTATGGCCGATTACTTGCAACATTGTGAGATTTACATTGCAGTCAAAATATATCATTACAGTTCATTATTTATGTCACTCTATGCTTTTGGCTCAACCAAATAGGACTGCTGCCATTTTCATCCCTCTACACACACACACACAGACATATATGTATATTACACATACTCACAAATTCGTGCTATTAATCAAGCAACTTAAGCACACACGTCACGTGCCACAACAAAGTCGTACGAACTTGTGCCATCCCACGGTCCATACCGCAGTCTATGAGCTTAGTCTATAGCCTGGTTCGACTGACGACTATTCTTCCCTCAGTGCAATGCTCTGCTTCCCCGAAGCTTTGTGCCTCAGTTCATCTCTCACTCCCAATCGTACCCATCGTTCCTTCGTCCGTCCGTCCGTCCGCCCGCCCGCCCGCATATGACTTAATGGCAGTGCAACGTTTGCAATATTTATCATTTACGATGGTCAAGATGCGTGCGGAATGCCATATGAGCGCCGCCTAGCGGTGGTCAGCAGCAATCAGTTCATAAATAATGTTATATACAGTCTGCCTTCAATATATTAATTTCCTGTTATTTAATGTGTGTGCATATGGTTTTTCGACCACATATCATAGCCGTTTGTGTCGTCTGGCCGTAAGCGCAGGGCCACTAAATGATGATGGTCTTCATTGATTTAAAAAATGTGCTGAGCTTGGACCATGCATGGAATTCGCTTCATTTCGCATGCCCAGCTTTTACACTGGCAGCCTTCACTGATTTGGCTTCATGTGCGCAGCGATTGCGCTGAGATACGGCTTGGTTAGGTGCGGTCTCAAAGTGGCAAATATTTTGGCAGGCGCTTTCAAAATCTCAGCTATGTTTTTTTCCAATATGGCTGCTCTCTGCAGCATCAGCTGCTGTGGACTGCATTTGACGCATGCGCTTTTGCTATAAATCTCAAAAACCTGCCATCTTATGAATTCCTGGAACGATGACATGCTCTTGGCAGAAAGTATCGCGACATGCGCAGTTGAAGTGTTCAGTTGCTGCCAGTGTGGAATCTGCAAAGCCGGCTATAATATGTGATGTGCACAAAAGGAAGAGCAATAAAATAGAAAAACAAGCAACAGAGCAAGTAGAGAAGCAGAAAGAAGAATAAGCAGAAGCAGAAGCTGTAGATGTCATGTGTTTCGTGTCTGATTCAGCTCAATTAAATGAAAGCGCGTACGTGCGCATAAAAGTTAATGAATGCTTGAAAGTAATAAATATCTAAATTTTCTGCTCTACGCCATGTTCTTCATGTTCATTTGCAATTGTAGCATAATATCTTTAAACTGGAATAGAAATTATTAAAATAAAGGGAAGGAAGACAAATTATTTCAATTGTTGTTTTCTTGTGCGGCGTCACTTCATTTAAAAGAAAAAAGTATGCACACATAGGTCATAAACGAGAAATAGCCCGAGCTGATGGGACCTACAGAATTATTTTCAAGCCTTGCTCAAACGATAGACGGCATATAATACTTTCGAAGAGTTGCCAATTCGTGGCGAGAGATGCCGCCGAACCAAGAAAATATTTAAAAGAAATGTTATACTTCTACATTTCTACAATTTTCGATTTGGACACATTTTCTGCTCAAGTCGTGTCGAGCTCGCCAAAGCACGCGTTTAATGGCGTTGACTGCTTTTGGCTGTCAATAGCAAAATAGCATAGCACACGTGCCTCCTGCCAAGCTGAGAGCAGCAAAGCAAACTTTTTGGGCTTTTGTTTTATTTTCTATTTTTTCGACATTTATTTATGTATGAGCCGAAATGTGTTTTGCACTTGGCAACGCGCAAACTGAAGGCAGCGCAAGCAGCAGCCACCCAAGCGCACTTGTGCCGCAATATCAGCATAACAAGAGAAAATAATAATGCTGGCTTGAACAAGAGTAAAAAGCAGAAAAAACGAAAAAGAAAAAACGAAAGAAAGCGCACTCCAAAAATTTCAGCAAAAATGTCAAAATGCGTAACAAGACCACAGCATCTTAAAATACGTAGAACGAATGGCAACAACAGCCACCACAGCAATAGCAACAACAACAACAACAAGAGCGCAACACAATGCAAAGGCCGGAAGCACACACAACTACACCAACAATGCGCTGCGTGGCACAAGAAGTGCCTTTCAGGATAGCACTTAACCCAGTCAGCCACGAAGACATAAGTGTTAACTCCTCTTTCACATGCGCATTCACACACACACACACATAGATACTCAACCAACCCAATTGGAAAGCGAAACATCGAAAGCAGTTTTGATTAAAGTAACAACTTTTTAAATTAATGACTTTTGTGATTAGTGAATTAATAAAAGAAACAAGACTTTGTCAGTTCAATCTACTTAATCTGAAATTTGTAAGAATGTAAAGTTGTTCTTGTGAAATAATTGCTTACATTTTTCCAATTCTGCAAAACAAACTATAATTTTTCGTTTAAAGTAAAGTTTTGCGGTCAGTTTGTTAAATGTATATTAATAGCAGAAGTAGATAGAGTTAACTCATTATACCCTACACCTATGGTAATAGGGTATAATAACTTTGTGCCAAAATTGTAACGCATTAAAGGAGCCTTCCTAGGTATAGACATAAGTATATAGAAATGATCAGAAACACTTTCTCTTTTCATTTCCGGTTGTCCGTCTGTCCGTCTGTCTGTCTGTCTGTCTGTCTGCGTGTATGCAAAAAAAAGAAAGAAGGAGTTGTTCGATTTGGACCAAATTTGGTATACAGTTACAGTGAACCTCGGGTTAGGTAAAGTGTTAAAATTATTCAAATTACCCAAAGGACACGCCCACAACGGGTCTGTAAGTCCCACTACCTCGGATTTTTTTCGGTAAAATGGCTATAATTTGTGTAATTACTCATGGAAAAGATTAATACTTGGTATTCAAGTTAAGAGGTAGGTCTTCTATATCTCAGGAAAAAATGGGCGTGATCCGCCCACTATATAGCCGGCAAAATTTTTTCGGTAAAATGGTTACCAATTGACTAGTTACGAATATAAATGAATGAAATTCGGTTCCCAAGTTGATATATAGGTCTTAGATGCCATACAAGAAAATGGGCGTGGTCCGCCCACTATATAGGCGAGAAACAAAAAATCTTCTTAACTTCCATAATATATACACCAGAGAGTCCAGATTTGGTTACTTCGTTTCTGGTAGGAATATCTTTTAATTCTCCAGAAATGGGCGTGGTCCGCCCACCATGGGGGCAGTAAAATAAATATGCCGATAACATCTGTTGTACACTCGCCAGAGCATCAATATTTGGCATGTATAGTCCTATTAGGTATATCTTGTAGTCTACCAAAAATGGGCATGGTCCGCCCACTATGTAGATTGTAAATCAAATGCACCCACAATTTCAGTGAATTATCACCCCACTTGGGAACATGGTGTAGGGTATTACTCTGTCGGTGAAACCCGACTGATACTTCCTTACTTGTTTTTTATTGAAATTTAAACTATTTTTTCAAGTGTTTAGCCGATAGCTGAAAAAGCTGATGCCCTTAACTGTAGTAATAAAGTTGTTTATACAATTTTTTTCATAAATAAATGTTAAACTCAATAGACATTGCCAGAACATGAAAAAAAAGTCGACTATGACTTAGCTGCGATGATTCGAAGCATATTCGACTCATTATGTTCAATTATCAACAAATCAACGCATCGAGACATTGGTCGAGACATTCGTCGACATGACGCGTCATGTTAGAGTAAATTTCCTGCTGGGTGCATTTGCATTCTTTTTGTATAGGTTTGCTTGTAGGGATGTGTTGGTGTGCTTTGCACATGTTACATGTGCTAATGACCAGCTGACAGGCACGAGCTACTACATGCGTCGCTCAGGTGCTACGACTCGGCAGCAATGGCAAAGGGAAAGGCAACATTTTGCATCACAGCTTTCGGGCTAAAATTAGAATTGATGCCTTTCAGTGCTGTGGAATATCTTTAACATTTGATTTATGCTTTTATTCCATTATTAATAAATTCTTTTGTATTGTATTTATATAGCAGAGAGTCCCAATCATAAGAATGCAAACTGTAACTGGAAAGTTATTGAATTATAAAGTAAGAGTAGTATGTATATTTACGCCTTATATGCTTATATAAATTGGATATTTATAAACGCACAAAAATAATCAGCATGTAAATACATGAAAGGCATCATGAAATTAAAACTGCCTTTTGTAAACATAACCAAACGATTGCGCCCGCACACACACACACACACAGACACAGACGAGAGTCCATACGCACATACTACATATACTCATACACATACGCCGTTACACAAGCAAACAAGGAAATAAAGGCTGGCAAGCAAGAAAGAAGTCCTGCATATGCTGAAATTTAAATAACAGTCAACGCTAACATGAATATGCAAATACACGAAGAGCTGCCTATGTATAGGTATGTGTGAAGTGTGTGTGTGCATGCGTATGTGTGTTATGCATGTATGCCGTGCACCACTTATGCCCACTAAAGTCAACAAAGCCGCATAATTAAATGTCATGAGCTCAGGTTTTCAGCGCATTCTTTTGCCTTTAAATTTTATGTTAACTTTTATTTTTATAAGTATGCATTTTTATTTCAATTTTAATTATGATAAGAGTTAAACTGAAACGCCAGCAATTGTTTGCACATTTTTGCAGAAGCAATTGAAGCGAGTTGGCACTTTTGATAAAATCACAATACATATGTACTTATGAGAATTATATAAGAATTTGCAAAAATAGCTGAATGAAAACTCATTAAAATAAGAAATTATAAAATAATTTAAAGTAAAGAAAACTTAAAAATGATGCCAGTTGCCATACTTGCATACTTTGTTTGTTTATAAAGAGCACCGCTATTGTTGAAGACTTCACAAAAAAGCCAAAAAATGTACAGCCTCTCAAATTTAACATTGATTTATTTCAAAGAAATAAATAAAAATGTTTCTCTTTTAAGAAGCACAAAGCAACTTTATGCTTCAAAAATTTCCTTTGAAAGCTTAATTCAATCGAAGGTCCTTTCGTACTTTGTACGCTAACGAAATTTCTTTGCTAAAAATAGACGGAATATATACTAAATTGTAGTATAAGGTTTTTCCTTATTTTTAATTTGCAAACTTTGCATTTTTTATGATTAGTCTACTCTGCTCTGCTACATAGCAACAACTATGGTGAAAATCATTTGGCAAACATGCGCACCAATACCGATACAAAGCATCGTCATTGTTGTTGTTGTTGCACTTTCATTATTATGTAGCAGCGGAACTGATTAATTTGTATCTCGATTTATATGCCGTTGGCTGCCTTCCATCTTGAGCGTAACTACAACAACAGCATTTGCAAAAAATTGTCAACGAAATGGCAAATACTGGCATAATTTAATTGCTTCTTGGTATTGGCCTGCAATAAGCAGCGAGCATGAAATTAGTATGCAGAATTCCTGAAAATTTTAAATTAGATTTTAATCTCGCTGTCAGGCTTGTGGGCGATATTTGAAGTTTGGCCGAAAAAACATGAGCGCAAATACGGAAAGCTTCTTTTGTGGCATGTGCAGATTTGCTTTGTAATATTTTGTGCCATATGAAAAGCATTTTGAAAAGATGTTAGATAGTTTTGAAAGTCGCTGCCCAACTCTGCTGTAGTACACACTGTAGTTTTAATTCCACTCAACTTTAGTGCTTTGCACTTATCTGTAATTGTTTACATTATTTAGAAATAATTCTACAGATATTCTATGCGCTCGTAAAGGGAGGTGGCTGCTACAAACAAATACATATATGTACATATAGAGTGTTGTTATAAAATAGCGGGAAATGCCAAAATATTTTCGATTAAGTTGGAAAGTCTAAGCTAAGTATTTTTCTTACAATTAATATGAAATATTCGTTTAAATTTCAAGTAGAACAAATGTTTTGCATTTTAAAATATAGACATTCATTTCCGTCAACAACAATTCTTATAATTTTAAATGTTAAAATGAAAAAATTTTAAGTTCGGCAAATGAAATTCCATTCAACTTAAAGCTCTTAATTGAAATGTCGTTAAAAATTCGAGTTAGTTCCTTTGCTAAATGACAGCAATGCAACGATGCAAAACTTTCGTGCACACCTTTGCATGGAATAGCAAAACTTCCTACGGTTTATGTAATTATTGAGCGTGCCAGATGTCAACAAGAAAATTTCATGTTGTCTGCGCAACTTTTGCCTCTGATGAGAGTGCATTATAACTTTCAAATAACGATTGAAGCAAATTATTATGATTTTGCCTTGAAGTCTTTTTTTTAGTTAGTACTATATGCATAGTCTGTTTTGGCAAAATGAATTTCAGCATTCAAAGTAAAAGCTTAAAAAATATTGGAATTTTGCCTTTTCGAATTTATTTGATTTATGTATAGTACATATAAACCTGTGATTGTCGATTCTTCAGCTATCTAAGCAGCTATCTGCGCGATTCCATAGTCAGCCACCATTTATGCAAACTCAAAAGTAGTCATCTTTGCACTACCACCAATTTCAAAGTGATTTTCCTAAATCATTAATGCCATGCTTTTAGTGCCCAATTTCATCAGGCTGAGAAACTCATCAAGCTCGTTAACTTTTTATACTCATTATTTTAGGCCTTAATTTAAGCATCGAACGAAAAGTGTCAACGCTGGTGTCCAAGTTGATGGAAAAACTTTTCTTCGATTTTAGGTATTTGTGCTCGCGCGCAATCCAATACAATAACAACTTTTCGTAATTTCTGTTTTCCTTATTTTGCTGTGATTTTCAATCGCGCTGTGTTTGTTGTTGCATGCCGCAAAAGGGGGGCCGTAGCAAAAGTTTACAACTTCTGTGCAAATTCATCAATAGTCGGCCGACCGTAGTCAAAGTTCAACATTTGTCGTGGCAGTAATTTTTCATCAATTTTCTGTCATTGTCTGTTTGTTGTTTTTTGATTTTCACTGTGCGCTTTTCCATTGCTAATTGGGTATCATTTGTGGCCAGGGGCAGTGAAGGATATTAACAAAGTTTTAATGCATTCTGACACTTGGACATTCTAATTTACTATTTGTGAGCATTTGACACTTGATTTGTTGTTGCTGTTGCTATTGCTGTTGTTTTTGTTATATGCATATCGATTTGTTTTGGCAACTGACTGGGTTTTTTTTCATATTTTTGATTTATGAGCAAGACGTGCTGATGACAGGCATAAATTTTGCTTTGTTATTTAAAATATGCTAGAAATATTTTTGCACATACATATGCTAAAAATGTATGGCTTGCATTTTTTTAAACAAACTCACGTCATAATTTTGTATAAATTCAAATTAATTATCATTATATGAAGCTCTGAGCTCACTGGAAAGCATGCTTCAGATAGATGAGTACGTGTGAACTGTGCAAATGTATGAGTGCACTTTAAAAGCGCACTTACACAATGACAGCTGAGTAGACAAGTACACGTAATTGAACAGGCGTACACATTTGTTGTCTACATGCATACACATGCATGCACACTACTCACACGCATACATTCTTGCAGCTTAGCAACTTCAAGTCTAAAAAAATAGCTAGGCCTTTTCTGCTCAACTACTCTGCCCTCATTTCACTGCTCTGTCTACTATTCTATTGACTACAGTCAATCTATTGGCAAATTTGTTTCACACTCACTTCCGGCACGCCACATAAACTCCTGCCAAGTAGTGCACTAATATTTATCTATGTGTTTTCCTAAAGCGGAAAGCTGTTGCCTTTGAGCATTCAAGCGTATGAGAAGCTAGTGGTCGCTTTTGTGCCAACGTCGGAATTCCAGCTTATGCTCAAACTCGTGGAATGCTTTGCACTACTCACAGTTCAAGCTCGGACAAAATTGAAGTTCGATAATTGTGAAGTGTGCTTGATTTGTGCAATCTGAGTGAAGTGATAGCTGCCTGTAAATTAATTTTGCTTAAATATTATGTGAAGCATTCTATGAATTTAAATAATTTTTAAATTACTAAGGCATTCTTGCAAGTTCACTATTACTACACTAGCTATGAAAACTCTTTGACTCTTCACATGCAGATGTCGCTGGCATTCGTTGCGTAGCAGCAAAGTTATGGAATATGTAATTCATTATTTTCCGCAAAATTTGTAAAGTGAAATTGACATGAATATGACTTTTAAAATATTGTTGAAATTAGAAAGAATAGTTTTATTCGGACTAACTTGCCAAAGAAATTAAATTATTGAAATTAAAAATGCAATAGCTTTGAATTATGATTAAATTTATTATATGGAATTCCTGTTACAGCAATAAAAATATTCACTGAGAAACTTTTCAATTTCTTGTCTAACTTTATGAAGCTAAAGATGTAAAATTTTATGGATTTACTAGTAGATGGAACTAAAAATTCGAAAGTAAGTTGAAGTCGAAGCAATAAAATGTTTTCGCAAATGTCAGAGGGCGTATTTTCAAAAAGTCAAATAGAACTGAGTCGCCTTTTTTCTGCATTTGCTTCCAACCCCACATTTTTAGCAGAATACTGAAGCAAGATGCAATTAGCCATTATTTGAGCTCTGAAATTATTAAAAAGCTTTCTTATAATGAAATGTCACATCATTTTAATTTTTTTGGCAAGCATGTTGCGATTTCTTTGAATCCTGTCTGACAATGAAGTACCGCCACAAATCCTTAGTAACAGCTGAAAAACACTTCCAGATATGCCATGCTGCCCTTTGAAGACATAAACATTAATAAATTGTGCACTTCAACCTCAGCTACCCAAACCACAAATTCCCTTACCTTTGTTCAAGTCAAACGCAGTTAAGAACGCTCATTTGCATAATTTGAATATATATTTTAAATGCTTAAGAGCAAATACATGCAAATAGTACATATATGTCTATACATGTTAGGGCTGTCAATTTTGTTATCTTCCATCGATTTCGAAAGCATTGAGATGTGAAACTCAAGCACTAAAGGCTGAAATTCAATATAATTATAAATTTTTATCAGAAGTACTTTTTCTTAAATCCGGCATGCCAAACGCTTAGCTGAATTCAAAGTTATTGTTATTTGAAAGTCGAAGTTATAATGAATGCCTCAATGGTTTGAATCTTTGCGTTTTTTGTGTTTGTATGTCAGCTTTTATTGGAAAATATTGACGTTATACGACACCGTAAATTCTTAAACCATAAAGCACAAATTTTCAACATGGAAAATGCCTGAACTGCCAAAATCGTTCGAGTTTGACACCCCTATCATATACGTATGCATGTCTTCATGCCTATTCCCTTACACACACACACACACACAATTATACACACAAACAATACATAGAAAATCGACATTACAAGTTGCATGATGTTTCGACCATAACCTTTCAACTTGCGCATAAAACCGACATGCCACCGCAGGCTCACATCCTTCTAAGCAGCTTGTACATGTGTACAAGTGTATCGGTAACTGTGTGTATGCGTGTGGTTTTGTAGCACATGAACACATATACAGTTATACTCGGAGATTCACATGCATGTGCCTGTCTTTTTGCTTGCTCTTTTTCACTTAGACACTCTCTATTCTACTCGACTCCACTCAACACCCACAACTACACATGTTATTGTGCTCGTGTGTGTCTTGTAGTTGAGTTAACACCAATTGCATAACTGTGAAAATCACCGGAAGCTATTGTTTTCGGTTTGCATTTACATGGTTTAGTGCAATTCGCAAATGCTTTGGTCTGGCTCGCTTGGTTGCTTCTTACCTGTTGGCTTTGGCTTTCAGCCGAATTAGCACAATTGTTTCGTTTCTGTGTGCGAGTGTGTGAGCTTGCTAGTCCTTCCTGTCAGTGTAAGCAATATGTGCTAAGCAGGCTTGTGAAATTGCGTTTGGAACTGTTCATTATTGAAAAGGCGCTTAGTGCTGCCTGCTGAGCTTTAAAGCTATCTAATTGACTTAACAAAAAAGCTAAACCTTAGCTGCGAATATTTACGTGTGTGTGTTCAAGGGTACATATTTTTAAAATTAAGCTACGTCTTACAGTTTTATTTTCGGCCAGGCGAAGAAACAATATCTAATAGTAATAGCACCAGTGTGAGATTTTTTCCCACGTTATACGCCAGTGGTAAATAATTGAATGTTTGATCGATCAGTTTTTGGGTCGATGATCGTTTTAGTTGACCCCATATTGCATTTAATGTGCTGGCTATATTTTAGCCCAGTTGTGTTAAACCTTTCATAAAATGTAGCACTTCACTGGGTTTAGTGTTGACTTTACCATAAGCTGTTAGCAGACATAAAATTTAGATTTCTTCCATATCCTTACCACTTCCGCTGAAAGCCCCCTTGACAATGCGAAGAAGGGTTTAGGACTAAATCAATTGGTTAAGTGAAAAGCTTGTCATATTTTCAGCAATATTGAAATTTAGGTTTTGCATGAAAAAAATATGAATGCACATTTACAAACGATTGCTACGAATAATTTAGTTCTAAATTCAACTTTTTATATATAGTAAAGAATATGTTAGATTCTAACATTTCAAGGCTATAATTAAATCGATCAACCATGTTTTGAGTCTGAAGAAATATTCCGCTCTCAATTCTTAAAAGTAGAAATCTGCCATGAGAAAAAGGTGGCATAATTTCGTGCGGACACTGCTTAAGAATAAATTCGTAGGAGCGATTAAATTTTGCTAAAAATAGAACTAGCTCACAAAAGTTAATGCAGGAAAGATTAGCAAAAGTTTAAATCGAAAAAAGTGCAAGTCTAGTGTGAGAGAACCTGCCACCACATTTTCTTATTTATCATTTACAAACATAACCTCCTTAGCTGCTTCCTGCGCCGCTGTAGTTGAATTCACTGATGCTCCATTTCAATTTTCAAGCTCAAGTATCCTTTTGCGCTGCAATGAAACACCGCAGGCATACATACATTGCTTGCTGCCGCTCCCTGCTGCCAACATACATTCATTCATTTGTATGTGTGTATTTATAATTTTCTTTCATGTGCGTTTGGCCGTGCTTTTTATTTGCAACGTTTCACTTTCACTTTCCATTTCATGTGTATGTGTGTGTCCTGCTTTCACTCGCTTTGTACACAGCAGCAGATATCGTGCATGCCCACGCCAACAACACCTCCGGCGAGTGGTCCCCATGCAGTCCCGCACAATATTTGCCAATGCCTACAATGTCTAGCATGTCCTTCTGCCTCATTTCATTTGTCTGTGTATGCGCCTTTCTGTGCGCATGTATGTGTGTGTGTGTGTGCTGTGTCATTATACAAAGCAAGCATCGCTTTTCGCTGCGTTATTTTCCGCCACTGTTTTTTTTTTGAAAATTGAAACTTTGTAAACAAAATTTACCTACTTTACTTCTTTGCCAAAGCTAAAGATTACCTTTGCCGGCTTTTATAAAGCAAGCACTGAGTGTTCATATACAAAGGAACGGCTTTGAGTACTTTGTAGCTTAGCTGATTTTATGTCGGTCTGTAAATGCTTTGAAAAAGAAGTTTAAGCAGCTGAGAGTTGCCTGACTTTAATGTGCTCGAATGTATACTTTGCTTAATCGTCTTTCTTAAAAGCAAGAATTCGAAATTTTTTTTGACGCGTTGCAGTAGCTTACGAGGAATATTTAAAATTGCTCGAAAGTGCATGTTTTTCAACATCAATTGAATATTTATATCTAAAACTAATGCTAATACAATAAAGCTATGTTTCTGACGTCTTTAAAGTACACTTCAAATAGCAAAGTTTGCATCAATCAAAAACTTCGTTTTAAACTTAATTCAGCTTTGTGAAGTTTTGATTTTATTACACCAAGAGTTAAATAAAATTTATAAAAAGCGCTTTCATAAAAATTAGCTATACCACAAAAATTTCACTTATTGCTTGTTCAAATTTTGGCATCAATATTTTTGTTGAACATTTTGTTTGTGTATCTCCTTTGATATTATATACTTTAGCTGCTCTTGCACACTCTACTTACTTTTTTTTAGGTAGGCGCATTCTCACTGCTGTAGCTCATTAACTGCTGCTTTATACATATGCCTACCTACCATGCTTAGCTAAAACAATAGATTCTCAGTGCGAATAGTTTGAGTATCTTAGTAACAAAGTATGTCTACGCTGATTGTGCACTTGTTCCAAAGCGCTACTTCAATCTAGCGTAAAATGTCTAAATGAAGGTCGAACTTTCGGGCGCCAGAGCAATCGTAAAAATGCTCAGAAATTGTTGTTTGAGTGCACGAAAATGGGCGAAGAAAATGAAATTTTTGCAAAGAAAAATAAAGGAAAATGTGTGCGCACATCAAATGTCGCCGCTTTTATAATTTCTGCCAAATTTCGAATTTCTTAAAGCGCGCTAGCTTCAAACTGCGTAAGCTGCCAACTGCTTTAAACATGCCATACTAAAATAGGCTTCAGCCATTTAGGGCAGCATCGAAAGCTTGCATCAAAACTCATCTATCAATTCAAATCTTCTGTCTGTATATGAGCATATAGCCGAATATGCCATGAATTCTGCCGTAATATGTTGTGTCTAGTGTTCCTATTGCGTTGCGTGTAGTTGCCAAGGAGTTAAACTCTAACTGGCCAACTGGCCATGTGTTAGAGTAATCAAGCGCATGATATGCGTCGCCAATAGTAATCGGCTTGGAATATGGTATATATGCTCTCTTGGTATATATGTGTGTATCGCTATGTGGTTAAAGGAGGATTTCATTTGACAGTGTTGGTCAGGGAAAAATACGCAATATGAAATTGTTTTATTGTTGTTTTGTATTTGAAGCGATTGAGTGGCATTTGATCGATGATGAGCTTCCGCAGGCAATTAATGGCGTCACAAGCACATACAAATTATAAGATTAGCACTATGTGCTTTTGTTTTATAGTTGAATTAAGCGCGATGCGCTGTTTTTTATTCGATGTCTTGATTCCAACTGAAAAACTACTTAACTCTACCTACGTTGGTCCCTAAGCTTGGCACAATTTGCTGGCAGTGTTGTTGCTGTTGCTGCAGCTCGCGCTTACCGGTAAATATGCAGTTGCTCTCGATTCAGCGCTTGTCGGTACGCTTGCAGTTGCAGTTGCTGTTGTTGTAGCGCTCGCCGGTACGCTTGCAGTTGCAGTTGCTGTTGTTGTACCGCTTGCCTGTAAGTCCGCAATTGATCTTGTTTCAGCGCTTGCCGTAAGCTCGCAGTTGTTGTTGTTGTAGCGCTCACCGGTAAGTCTGCAATTGCTCTTGTTTCAGCGCTTGCAGTTGCTGTTGTTGTTGTTGTAGCGCTTGCCTGTAAGTCCGCAATTGATCTTGCTTCAGCGCTTGCTGTAAGCTTGCAGTTAATTTTGTTGTAGCGCCGAAAAGCGCTACCGTGGACAGTTCTTGCGCTCTTCAAGCTAAGCCAGCGTCTGCTCTGTGGCATCGTGACGACGAAGGGAGTCATGTGTTAACTACCCCCCCCGTAAGACAAGGCCGTCCGCGGCCGCTCTTGCAATCTCAGCAATCATGTTTCTTTGTTGGCTGCCTTTGTATGTTTTTGTTTTTTGCATAAAACGACTGTACTAATACTGATTAGTATGACCAGCAATTTTAACAATGCATGAGTCAAACGCGTTTGGATTTTTGATGCAAATCTTTATGTTTCAAGTTTCCCGTTTTAGGTTGACAAAGACCGTACTTCTGACCGTGCTGGCTTCTTTCTCGAACTTCGACAGATTGGTTATTTATGATTATGAGGCCACTGTCTGCCTCAGCGAGTGGGTCGAGTTGGCTGAGCATAGTTTAACATGATGCTTTGTGGCTACTATACAGCTATTGTATGCAAGTGGCATCTGGTTTTATTCTGCAAAACTAGCATCTGGCGCTTCGGTGCAATTGGTAACAGGAATCGTTGCACTGCCACAGTCTTCTCGTCGTGTGCCACTGGAAAAACCCTATCTAAGCTGAAAACGTTCATGATTTTTGGGAATTTAATAATATAGTAAATAAAATCTTAATTTTCTACAATTTTTAGCTTATAATTACTTATAATATCGCTTATGCTAACGTTAGCGCTGTACTCAGTGATCAATATTTTTAATTTTCAATATTTTAATAATTTCATTTTAATCAAAAATTAACCCAGTTACTAAACGTTGTTTTATTTTTCAAAACTATAGAGTAAATTATGTTTTTCAAGCCTGTTCGATTCCTAGCTAACAATATTTCAAATAAATGTTCTAATTCAATATGTTTCCTCTCTTAGTCGTTAAAATTGTATTTCTTTCTGTTTCTGTATTTGCGTGTCATAGTCTTCTCAAATTGCTGACGGGAACAGTGAGTGTCACGTAATTCGATTTGGAAGAATCAATAATTTAGTTTTACAATCCTTTCAGTCTTAACAATATAAATAGCTTGAAAAGAGAGAAAAAAAACTTATCTTATGTTGCTCTTATGAACTTTCCTATTGTCTATTAAGACGGTGGATCCTAGATCCTTTTGAATAGTTTTTTCTATAAAAACTTTAGAAAACTTATTGCCTATTCTTTTGTTTGTCTTAACATAAACCTTATCTCCTGATTTAAAGAATCGTGTTAATTTACCTTTATTGTTCCTTTCCAACTCACTTTCCTGGGCCTTAGTAATTTTTGTTTTTATTTCGGTTTTAAGATTTTCAGGCATAGAAAAAATGAGCTCAATTGGCTTCCATCCCGTTACCGAATGAATGGAATTGTTGTACTTTGTTGTAGCAAGAAGTATTAGTTCATTCGTGTCGTTTAAAGTTTGCTCTAGCTTAGTGCACCTAGCGATTTCTGTAAGCGTACTGTGGAACCTTTCTACTTGCCCATTTGTTGTACTATGAAAGGGGGGAGTTGTAAAAATTTCTGCACCAAAATGATCTTTAAGAAGAGACTTTATTGTTTGAGAATTTAGCGATTTTTCGTTATCGAATGTTACATTTTTCGTCCTTTCAAAGCAATTAAGTATTTGCAACAAAGCTTGCTTAATGTCAACGATGGCTCTTGATTTAATGGGAATAACAGTAGCGAATTTCGAAAATTTATCCACGCAAGTTAAAAAGTGATGTTTGTCTGTGGAATAAATGTCCATATGTAACATCTCTCCAGGACGAGATGGTATCGGAGTCCTTCCTACTTCTGGTTTCGCTGGATGCCGCTGATACTTGGCCTCTTTACAAATTTTACAGTTTAGTGTGATTTCTTTTAGCTTCTTTCGCATGTTTGGAAAATAATAATCGTTTATCACCTGTTTTATATTCTCTCGGATAGAACGATGTGCCCTACTGTGTTCCAAGGCTAATATTTCATTTTGATCATCCTCGTTAAAAATATCATTAACTTGTTTCGCTGCATATCGAAATTTAACTGATGGGAACTTCCTCACAATCTCATCCTGAATTTTCCCTAGAGTGGGCAAATCACAACAGATAGCATTGACAACGTCGGGATTAACACACTGACTTATCAAGGGCACAAGATCATTAAAGTTTTCGAATGTTATTTGGTGCCTAATTCTTGATTGAAAAATAATTTTGGTAACCTTATTTGTGGTGTTCCCTTTTTCCAGTATTATTTGATTTCGAAATGCATTGATTGGATTTTCAACCACCGGAATTACCTCCGTTAGAGATTCTTCACTATGAATTGTAGCGGATTCTGAATCGTCCGAATGTTCTATAGCATTAATGTGTTGGCGGGACAACGCATCGGCAACGAGATTATCTTTTCCGGGTTTGTAAAAAAACTGAGGCGAAAACTCTTCAACAAATGCTCTCCAGCGCTTCATTTTTGTATTCGGATTTTTATCCGAAACAGCAAAGGTTAAAGGCTGGTGGTCAGTGAAAATATTCAATCGCTTTACTCCATACAAATAGTTACGCAATTTCTGAAGTGCCCACACAATTGCTAAGAGTTCCCTTTCGTTAGTTGCATAGTTTTCCTCGGTGGTTGATAGCGTCCTTGAAATCATCGTTATCGGTCTACCTCCCTGTGACAATACTGCGCCAACCGCGTGTGCTGATGCATCGGTTGTTAAATCAAATGGTTGCTTGTAATCGGGGTATAGTAACAGTACGTCCTCTGAGGATAAAATTTTTTTAATTTTTGCAAAAGCTAACCGTGCGTCCTCGTCTAATTCGATCTTAATATTTTTTGACTGATTGGCCCCCACATGACCGTTGTCTCCTCTTAAGTATCTTGTAAGGGGTTTTACTATAGAGGCGTAATCTTTAATGAACCTCCTGTAATATCCGGATAGTCCTAAAAATGACCGTAACCCACGAAGGGTACCAGGGATTTTGTAATTTAAAATGTCATTGACCTTATCAGGGCAGGTCTTAATCCCCTCCTTTGAAACAATAAACCCAAGGAATTCTACTTCCTCCTTGAGGAATTTGGATTTTTCCATTGAAACACGCATATTTGCTTCGTAAAGTTTTGTCAAAATTCTTTCAATGTCTCTGTAATGCTGCTCCTCATTACTCGAAAATATTATAACATCATCGATGTAAACATGGCAGCATTTTCCTATTTCATTTCTTAAAACGTCGTCAATTGCCCTCTGGAATATTCCAGGGGCATTCTTTAGACCAAAAGGAAGTCTGCAGAACTCATACTTTCCATTGTTTACCGAAAACGCAGTTTTTTCCCTGTCCTTGTCAGCAAGCTTGATCTGATGGAATCCAGATTTCAAATCAAGTGTAGTAAAAAAAGCGGATTTTCCCATATTAGTTAATATGACAGAGGTATCCGGAATAGGATATTTGTCAGAAATTGTTTTCATATTTAATTTTCTAAAATCGATCACCATCCGCATTTTCCTTTTACCATTTTCATCTATCCCTTTTTTGTCAACAACCCATATGGGGTTATTGTATGGTGATCGAGAGGGACGAATGATTCCATCTCGCAATAAATTCCTGTTTTCAAGGCCAATTTTGCCTCGATTTCCTTTAAGAAATCAAACCCGATAATTCCATCGAAAGTTTTAAGCTCTGAAAGGAGATAGAAAGGTACATTTCTCCCAAAAATATTAACTAAACAACTTTCGACTATCTCGGCGGTGCCGTGGAGGGATTTAACTTTAAATGCTTTATCAATCTTCCGTATTCCCCTTAAATTCTCCACAGGTTTAATAAAATTTTTTCCCGTTCCCGTATCAATTAATAGTTTTATCGGTCGCCCGGCCAGTGTCTTATTTACAAACGGCAGAAGCGACCTTCGTCTAAAAAATTAATCTCCTCTAAAAGATCATGTTGGGACGCATCATCGGAAAAGCTTTCCTCGACCGGATTCTGGGTAAAATGGTTAATTCTTTGTATTTTATTAATATTCTGCCTATCGCTATCACGCTGTCTCTTCGTTGTTTCCCTCTGCTGAAATTGTTGATTATTGTGAGCTATTGGCCTTTGGTTAAAACTTTGGGATGCCTGACGGGTTCTCTGAGAGTCTTGCTCCGCTCTCCAGTTTGGGTTAAAGTTCGTTCTCTGCCTAAAATGTGAGAGAGTAGGATCGACCTCCATAGGGATTGGCCTGTGCTGAGGCTGTCGATTAACCTGTCTGTAGTGAAGAGAATGATGCGGAGCAATTGTCCTTCCGCCATTTTGTCCAATCTGGACAGCTTCACTCCTGTTGGAGAAAGAGTTCGCAAAAGAATAGCGAGCATGATTTGCCTCCAGCTCCTGAGCCAACGCTAAGGCACTAGGCATATCCTTTGGCTGCGAAGAAAACATAATATCGCTCATTGGCTTACGCAGACCGGATACGAAAACCCTTAGAGCATCCTGTCTATATTTGTGGCATAATGACTCTATAAGAGCATTGTTACCTTCATTCGACATGATGGTCTTATTTATAATCAGGGTCAACTTTTTTTCGACTTCGTCATAAAACTCTATTATTGATAACCTCCCTTGTCGAAGAGTTGACATCTCCTGCTCAATCAAATATATTGGTTTTTTGTCAGCATATGTAAAGTCCAGTCGAGCAATAATTGCTTTAAAATTTAGCACAGTATTGAACGACGCTAGCATCATGTCCGCGTCTCCTACAATCTTATTCCTTATTATGGCGACACACTGATAATATTTTGAACTACCTTCAAAATCTTCAAAAAGTTTAAAAGCCGCGTGGGCAGCCTGTCTCCACGAAACATAGCGACACTGATTACCATCAAATTCAGGTAAGGATTTCACAAGATCGAGGGATTCTTGACATACCACACCTGCACGAATTGTAACTGGCATGTACTGCTCAACCTCGATCGGAGTCTCTAAAACCCTAAGCCTTTCCGTCAGCTGCCCTATCGTCCTTTCAAAGGACTCTCTAGTCCTTTCCGTGGCTGCGGTTACTGCAGCGGTCACGATACTTTGTAGCTGTTCTTCGTTCATTTCTCACGATTTCCCTTGATTCAATTAATTCAATTCAATGCAATTTACTCAATTTTCCACTTTTATTTATATTTGACATTCAATAAATCAATTTTACGCTCAATTGAATTAACGCAATTTACTCAATTTTGAACGTTTATTTATTTTTTACTTTACACTGATCACTAAGTACTTACATGCAATAATTGTTGAATTTCTTAGTTATAATCGGCTACTGATGTCTAGAGCTGCACACGGCTAAACACGTGCGGTGGTATGCTGGATATTTTCTTCCTTCGACAATTGCCTTTAAATTTCTCGCTCTTCACAGTCTGAGCTGGTGATCATTTATTCGCTCAGCAATTAAAGCGAATAAATATTTTCGCTTTTTTTTTTTTTTTAAATTTGTTTGAAAAATTTCAGGGAACACGCGGTACTTCTAGCTCGTGTTTTTCCCGTTGGGCGCCAATTATAAGATTAGCACTATGTGCTTTTGTTTTATAGTTGAATTAAGCGCGATGCGCTGTTTTTTATTCGATGTCTTGATTCCAACTGAAAAACTACTTAACTCTACCTACGTTGGTCCCTAAGCTTGGCACAATTTGCTGGCAGTGTTGTTGCTGTTGCTGCAGCTCGCGCTTACCGGTAAATATGCAGTTGCTCTCGATTCAGCGCTTGTCGGTACGCTTGCAGTTGCAGTTGCTGTTGTTGTAGCGCTCGCCGGTACGCTTGCAGTTGCAGTTGCTGTTGTTGTACCGCTTGCCTGTAAGTCCGCAATTGATCTTGTTTCAGCGCTTGCCGTAAGCTCGCAGTTGTTGTTGTTGTAGCGCTCACCGGTAAGTCTGCAATTGCTCTTGTTTCAGCGCTTGCAGTTGCTGTTGTTGTTGTTGTAGCGCTTGCCTGTAAGTCCGCAATTGATCTTGCTTCAGCGCTTGCTGTAAGCTTGCAGTTAATTTTGTTGTAGCGCCGAAAAGCGCTACCGTGGACAGTTCTTGCGCTCTTCAAGCTAAGCCAGCGTCTGCTCTGTGGCATCGTGACGACGAAGGGAGTCATGTGTTAACTTACACAGTATATACGTTTATGTGACCAATTAGTGCCACTGAAGTGGTTTCACGCCAAAGGAGCACACGTCAAGAATTGAGCAAAAAAGACCGGCACATCATCCCCGCAACGTTGCAATATTGGCTTGCATTCGCTGCTATGTAAAGAAAAAAAGTTGAGGGTTTGCATTTAGGCCACTTTAAATTTAGAAGATACAAATATCAACAAAATATTAACAATTAAATTTTCAATTTTTATTGCCAGTAAAAGAGAATATTTAATGTACATAAAGTCTCTCAGCGACTGCTTCAAATTAGCTGCGCCACTGTGCCACTGCTTGGCTTGCCCACAGCTGCCACAATTGAGCAACTGATATCTGCAAATTTAACATGAGCCAGCAGCAAGTAAGTCTATTTATTATGAAATGGCAAACCAATTTGAGCATAAATCAAGTGACAGCTGTCATAAAGACCTACTCCGAAAAAAGTATTGCTTGATGGGAAACCACACGTCTAATAAAAACATCCTTTATATTTTTGGCGTAAACTCATTCGGAAAGCGCTTTGACTCGATACGTTTAAAATTTTCGAAGCGATTTCAAATTGTGTTTATACGACTATTTTGAGTCGATGCGAAATAACTCAAACCGATTTGAAGTGTCGTATAAACGTAATATATGACTCGTATGACTCCACAGTACTGTACACTACCACTGTACACTACTACTTCCCACTACTACAGTACATTACTACTGTACACTACTAGTATTACTGTTCACTACTACAGTACCACTGTACACAGTACTGCACACTACTATAGTACACTACTGTACACTACTACTGCTAATAGAGTGCTACTGTACGCTACTGCACAGTACTGTACACTACTACTGCACAGTACTGTACACTACTACTGCACAGTACACTACTACTGTACACTACTACAGTACACTACTGTACACTACAGCTGTATACAGTACTGTGCAGTAGTGTACAGTAGTGTACACTCTTTGCAAACCTCTCACACATATGTATATATTTCAGACGATCTCTGAGGCGAGTCCTCCAGCGTCGTCACTAATGCACTTGACTTGGTTTCTGCACAATTTTGCAAATTTCTATTTTCGAATGCACCAAATTTAACTCTAAATCGCACAATCGCATGCAAATGTATGCAAACAGCTGCACTGTAGAATAATATTGCAACAATGTGCGTTCGGAGCAGGCTAAGGAACTCAATTGGAAATTCAAAATAAAAGGAATGCATTTTACACACACACACACACACACACACACACACACACACACACACACACACACACACACACACACACACACACACACACACACACACACACACACACACACACACAGACGCACACACACGCACACACACACACACACACACACACACACATACAGACAGTCAAAACTACGGCGATTGAAAAGCAAAAGACCAAAGCAAATGCTGAACTTTGTGCCTGCTCTTGTTGAGTTTTGTTGTGTTGTTGTTGCCACAATTGGCTTAAAGTGCCGCCTTTAATGGCAACAACAACAACACATTGTATTATTGTGTCTACGCCTGTTTGTCAGTCTCTGGTTGCGATATTCTGTCTGCGGCTACAGAAATCACAACCTGCAAAGCCTTTCAGCCAATTCATCGCCTGCATTATTTAAAGCTGTCTGGCATTTTGTTTGCAAGTGTATGGGTGTGTCTGTGTGTGAGCTTATTCAACTGATTATCAACTTGCAACTGTGCAATTGCATGCCACACGCTGCTGCAAATTAAACTCTTTGCACTTCATTTAAAAAACCAAAATGTAATTTAATACATTTTTCCGAATTGTTGACAGTTGACGGTTTTGTTTACAATATATTTCAGTTTTTTTTGTTAGCACAAAATAAATATAATTATGCGTTCATATTGTTTTCACATAACATAAGCTATAAAAGCACCACCCTCTCCATTTTTTTTACGACCACAATTTATTAATAAAAATGCGAGCTGACGCTGTTTGATGGAAAATTTTCTCATTGGAAGAAAATTCTAGTTACCAAAAGCTTAATTTCCGAAAAGGCTTAAGAAAGTCCTTGTTAAAAATTTGTAGACTAGGACGTAAGATCGAAAACAATGCACCTGTAATGAAGCAATTAAGTTATTCAAAACTGCAAGGAAAGTAGAATTTTAGTGACTATCGGGAACGAGTTGCTCAAATAGAATCAACGACAAAGAAAATGCAGCAGCTGCTAGAAAACGCTGGCGGTTGGCGCTAGTATCTTTCTGAGCTATATAACCATGTATTGTTGAAATATTCGACAAGAAAGTGGAAGCAGCTGCTCATTAAGAAATTGTGCTTTGAAATAAAATTATATAAAAAAAAACTTTTTAAAAATAAGCTTTAATGTACTAAAAAGTAGAAAATAAGTTGTTTCCAAGTCACCTGTATCTTACTATCCCTAAAAGCTTGGGGCGCTCATGTGTTCAATATCTGTCAAACAGTTACCACAATATTTTATTTAAATAATTTTTTGCAAATAGATTCTAGTAATGAAAGATATTTTGAATATGGATATTGAGCGCACAAGCTTTTATTAATAGTAAGATACAGGTGACTTGGAAACAACTTATTTTCTACTTTTTAGTACATTAAAGCTTATTTTTAAAAAGTTTTTTTTTATATAATTTTATTTTCTACTTTTTAGTCTTCCATAAATTCAATTTTAGAGCTCTGAAATTTTTCGCAAAAAGAATTTTAAACTTGCAGAGCAGTACACAATATTTAGGGTATTCACAGTGTTTCCTATCGTCATATGTCATATCCTCAATTTAACAAATAATACGGCAGTGATCGACCCTAATATTCGTGGCATATTTGTGACGCGGTGAGTTGTTGCTATTTTGCCAGCAGGGCGCGGCAAGTAAGTTCCTATCGTTTTTCATTCATGTGTGGTGTACCTATAATTATAAACTGAAGCCCAAGTGTGTAGTTGCTTGAAAAGTGCCACGCCCCTTGTCCTACGCCCATAAAATTTTACCAGTGGGACGACACATCCAAGAGGCGACTGCATACGAAATTTCAATGCTGCACGACCTTTAGTTCCAAAGCAAATCGAGATAAAAAATTTTGTTTGTATGGGGGGTGCCACGTCCCCTTATCCTACGCCCATAAAATTTTACCAGTGGGACGACACATCCAAGATGCGATTGAATACGAAATTTCAATGCTGCACGACCTTTAGTTCCAAAGCTAATCGAGATCAAAAATTTTGTTTGTATGGGGGGTGCCACGCCCCCTTATCCCGTGCCCGCCTTATTTTCTCAGTAGAAGTATATGGATATGTAGTAAGTTCCTACCGAGTTTCATTGATGTGTGATGTGTAGTTCTAAAGTTATACACGAATCTAGAGTTGATAAAAAAGTGCCACGCCCCTTATCCTACGCCCATAAAATTTTACCAGTGGGACGACACATCCAAGAGGCGACTGCATACGAAATTTCAATGCTGCACGACCTTTAGTTCCAAAGCAAATCGAGATAAAAAATTTTGTTTGTATGGGGGGTGCCACGTCCCCTTATCCTACGCCCATAAAATTTTACCAGTGGGACGACACATCCAAGAGGCGACTGCATACGAAATTTCAATGCTGCACGACCTTTAGTTCCAAAGCTAATCGAGATCAAAAATTTTGTTTGTATGGGGGGTGCCACGCCCCCTTATCCAGTGCCCGCCTTATTTTCTCAGTAGAAGTATATGGATATGTAGTAAGTTCCTACCGAGTTTCATTGATGTGTGATGTGTAGTTCTAAAGTTATACACGAATCTAGAGTTGATAAAAAAGTGCCACGCCCCTTATCCTACGCCCATAAAATTTTACCAGTGGGACGACACATCCAAGAGGCGACTGCATACGAAATTTCAATGCTGCACGACCTTTAGTTCCAAAGCAAATCGAGATAAAAAATTTTGTTTGTATGGGGGGTGCCACGTCCCCTTATCCTACGCCCATAAAATTTTACCAGTGGGACGACACATCCAAGATGCGATTGAATACGAAATTTCAATGCTGCACGACCTTTAGTTCCAAAGCTAATCGAGATCAAAAATTTTGTTTGTATGGGGGTGCCACGCCCCCTTTTCCAGTGCCCCCCTTATTTTCTCAGTAGAAGGATATGGATATGTAGTAAGTTCCTACCGAGTTTCATTGATGTGTGATGTGTAGTTCTAAAGTTATACACAAATCTAGAGTTGATAAAAAAGTGCCACGCCCCTTATCCTACGCCCATAAAATTTATTGATTCATGCATTGTCATGGTGGTTACGCATGTATGCAAAGTTTCAGATCTCTAAGTAGTCGGGAAGTGGGTGAAAAATTGATTACTAGATTCCACTACATACCGGATGTGAAGTTAATATAAAGCTTATAAAAAAAAACTGTTGCAAAGCTGGAAATTTACGACATTTTTCTTGACAAATACATGATACAATAGCGATATGAACGATGTAGAGAAACTTATATTGTAAAAAAATTAAAACAGCAGATTTTCTTTGAAAAGAAATTTGCTTTCCTAAAGCTCTTTATATATTATGTTGTTGCTCGGAACAAATCTGCAGCTTTACCCTTCCGCTAGACCACTGGCTCTGCTTTGTAAATATTGCCAGTTATACGAACTGAAGTAAGAGAAGTAACAAAAAAAGTAGTATTTTCAAAAGTGATTGTACATTTTCTTTAAACTGATGATGACTTTTAAGAGACAAATATTCATAAAAGAAAACGAATTAACTTTACAACTCTGACATTTCATTGTTAAGGAGTTGCTGTAGAGCTATGTGAATATGGTGTTTAAATTGTAATCTAACTCAACTCCAAATTGCCATGCCGAAGTATGCAAAGTATTTCTACAAAGGCCTTTATCCTTTATGCCTTAGACTTTTATTGTTTTTTCGTCTAGCTGTGTTTGAGCGTTGTCTGTGTAATGAGGCGCATAAAAAAAACAACAACAAAAACAGCGAATGCGCAATATAAGACAAGTGAAAATAAAACAAAAGGATTTACGCGCTGTCATGTAATTATATCAGCGCGGCAAGTAATGAGCGGGGCGTATGAGTAACTCATACTCGTAGCGTAGCGTAGCGTATGAGTGATGTGTAATAAGCGCTGCTTCAGCATATTTCCGGAAAATGATTTAAACAATTAAGCTGTTGGCTTTTTCTGTGTGCTCAGCTCATAAAAACACTTTGTAACTTTGTCTTTTTCTTTATTTTGTTTGCTTTCTAATGCTTTGATTGTTTTGTCGCTGCCTAATTCCATTTCAACTTACAGTCAACCAGCCACCTTTTAGCCTTCAGCTTCAGCTGCTGCTCTACACATTATCTTCAACCATGCCGGTTGACATTTTCGTTTAATACCATCAACCAAAAAAAAAAAACGCGCGCCAAGAATCGATTAAAAAGTCACTATTTGATGTGCTAAAAAATAGACTCCCATCACAACAGCTGAGCTCACTACGTCGCAGTCGCTGAGTGCATTTAGTGCAGCGGCGCAGAGAATTGCCATTAAAATGTTGTAAGTGCAACATGTCCTTTGCAGGTGCGATTGCGGCGCGAAATATGCAGACGACAACAAAGAGACTTCTGTGCGCGCAGGCTGACAGTTGGAAAATTAATGGAAAAATAAGCGTCGCTGGCGCTGATAAAAAGCCAGCTACTTTGATGCTACCTGCCTCGAGCGCTTTGCTTCGCTTGCTTATTCTCTTGTGCATTTTACAAATTGCGACAGTACAATTTGTAAGTTGGCACTATTTTAAAAAGGTATATAAAAAAGACAGAGCTTCAGCAGCTGAAGCCAATTAAATGGAATTATTTTTGTACAATATTTTATGTAGACTTTTTCCTTGCTTACTCGATGTGACTAACAAGAAGGAAGCGCGGAAATAAAGCCTTGCTAATGACTTGTGGCAACATTTTGTGTGGTTTTGCTTGCTTTGAGATAGACACACACACACTCACAGACATTTGATAGGCATTGCAACAAGGAACAACCGCAGCAGACAACTTTTGAAATTGTGCTCTCACACGTGCCACAGATAACTCAATTGTGTGTAGTGCCAAGAAATTGCCTGCACAGTTGAGCCATTGATATTATGGTTGACATGCTAGCTAGTCTGGCAGTCATGTTAGCCAGTCAGTCAGTGAGTCAGGCTGACAGCCGATTCGTGGTTAAAACTGAAAGCATTACAAGCCAAATTTAGTTTGAAAGCAGTCGTCACACATTTTAAATGATTAGCATATGTAAAGGCATAATGTCCATTGGTTCCTTGAATGAAATGTAAAACTGGCATGAATAATTTCGAGCTTAATAAATAGTCTGAAGAAGATAGATACTATAACGAAGCTTTACTAACTTAGTCGTGTTGAAGAAATATATCTTAGATACTGAAGTTAAACTGTTGTGCAACGATATCAAAAGTGGAAATTCTTTATAATTGCAAGTTAGATAATGGCATGCACATCTACAGTTATTTGCTTGAAGAGCCTAAGTCAAATTAGGCTGTTTTTTTTGCTGTTTGAAAAATGGTGCGATTCAGCAGACCTTTCAAATAAGATTAGCCTAGAAAGAGTGGTATATACTAATAATGCTTGAAACTGCACATCAATTTCGATTGCTTACATTTTTTTCTAAAATTCTTATCTATCTGGAAGATGGATTAAACTAGTCAATGTTGCTACCCACTTTAACACTGCGAAACTATAAACAGCCTATGGTTTCTCTGAGATAAACAACACTTCAACAACAACCAGAGCAAACATAAAGGCACCATTAGCAAGGTTAAAACTTTTTCAAGCTTCAAATGACCGCATAAAAAAGCACACTAACTACTGTCAGTATTTTGGTGTAACTTTGTGTGCGCATAACTTATCAGCCTTATCATTTAAATAGCCACACTGGCACGTGGGCCAGCTCCCCCCATCTACAGAGTTCAGCCTCTAAGTGCCAAAACATATTTCCGACTGGCAACTTTCGATGCCTAAATTCAATTATTGAGTACTCTTTTGCCAAAAGCAGCTGCCACATACATTATGGGGGTTCCCCCCGCACGTGTATAACCCTTTTACCGTTGAGATATTTACAAACTCTCTTACATGAAAATAAACCCAAATTACAATTCTATGATTTCTACAAAACGTGCAGCATACCAGGAACAGCTGCTGCTGTCCATGGTTGTGTGCCAACGTCGTGTGTGTTTGTGTATATGTGTGTGTTTGTGTGTGTGTGTGCGAGGGTAAGCGCATAAACATTTAGTATAAAGAAAAAACTCTGCCATGCCGTAGCAACATTTTGGCAACATTGGCAGGCGTGTAAAAGCAGCAGCAGCAGCAGGAGCAACGGCAGCAACATTTAAATGCTTTGCAAATTTCATTTAAATTGTACACATTTTGGCACTGCCATTGCCAGTGGCAAAAAGTCGTCTGAAATCAGTTTGTTATATGTTTTTGTTGTTCCTCTTGTTGTTTTTGCATTTTATGTTCACTTTTTTGTTTTTGCCACTTGCCCTGTGCATTGGGCTCTACACAATTACACGAGCGCATATTTCAGATAATAAATTCAATTGTGCCTGTGTTGGTGTGTGTGTGTGTGTGTTTGTATTGCATAACAGCACATTTGCAACTGTGCACTCTTGCGTTTGTCCTTCTGCATAATGAGCACTTTGCATTCCAAACGGAAGCGTGCATTTTCAAACTTATAAAAATGCCTATGTTAAATTTAATTTGTTTGCATTTGCAGATATTAAACAACATCAAAAAATATTGCATATATAAACAAATATTGCTAATTTATATTCACATTATAAGCTGAACGCAGATTTTTGGCAGCAAATTCCATTGAATGAAGGACGATTATTGATTTTTCGTTTATTTCAGCAGCGCTTTTGATGTAAAATTAAGAATATTTATTTGATGCTTTTTATAATTATTTACATAAAAAAGTGTATCTTTTATTTATTTATTGGCTCAACGAAAAGGATTTTAGTCTTTAAGCTGCAATATCTCAGCAGTTAATTGGCGGATTTTTCTTTTTTTGTGTTGTTGTCTACCAGCCCATACTTTAGCAATCACCCTCGAACGTCTTAGACCAAATTAATTTCATGAACTTTCGGATTTTTATTGCCAGAAAATTAAGAAGCTAAACATACTTCTAGTTAATTAAAACTGTAAGCAACTTCTAAGGTAAGCTAAACTGAAAGCTTATGTCTTTTATAAATTCCCGAGCTTGGTAGCAATATGTGGTCGATGTTGGTGCATATAGCCCACACATACAGCCAGACCTTCGGCTGCTCTGCGGCTGGCTGGCAGTGCATTGCAAACTTTTGCAATATGCTGAGCGGCCTACACACGGCCAAGCATTCTCTGGAGGCATGGGCAACATAGCAACAATAAAGGGGTTGGCTAACTTCAAAGCGATAATTGCACATAATGACGTCAGTAATGTAGAGTGTAGAAATGTGCTGCCACCACTAGCCATTGGCAAGCTAACCCCCAAGGACTTCGAGCAAAGTATTGCCCTGGGGCGTAATGAACAAAAATAGTTTGTGATATAAAATCAATGTTGCTCGCCGCCACTCTTAGCTTGGCATGCAGCTGGCTGTATGAGCGCCAGCCGTTCCAGTGCCACTGCCATTGCCGCTTCAGCGTCTGCTCGCAGCAAGCCAGACCACCAACTTGCCAGCCCCCCTCCAACAAAATAATGAATATTGTAATTATTTTATCGTTCGTTTGCATTTGTTGCATATATTAAACCTTTTTTTTGCCGCCGTGATTAATTACCGCATGGGGAGCAGTTTGCGCCAGCGTTGACTGCTGCAGTTCGGCAATGAGGCAATGGGAAGGTAGCTGGGTAACTAAAACGCCTTCCTCGCGCCGTTGACGCTATGGTGGTTGGTTAGTGTTTGAGCCTGCCAGCATTACCGCCCATTAGCGCTGCCGCCAGCAACAACATCGCCGGGGAGCGATTGGCAGCCAGCAAAAAATCAACTTTATATTATGATAATAAATTACGCCTTTTGACAGGTAAAATATAGGCATTTAGAGGACAGCGCTGCTGCACATAATAAGGCGCAAACGCTTAAGTTAAGTTATTTTCCCTCAACCGATCTTTTTTCTTTTCGTACTCTTTATCGTTCCATAATATTAGCCTGAGTGTAATTTTGATTTAAAATGCAACGGTCGCACGTTAAAAATGCCTTCGGGAAATTTTTATTGTAAAAAATTTGAAACTCTTTCTACTTCTTTGGCACACAAAGGCGCAGAATTTTGTGGGCAGAGTTTCCGGATTTGGCACAGCTTGAAGGTGTCTGTTTTGTTATGCTCATAATTTACATACACTACATACACACATATATTATCGTTTGTGTGTGTCTGTGTGGCCGTTGTATCCGAATGTAGTTAAGGGTTGTTCGCAAGATTGATTCTTAAAGCTTCAATGATTTATTTGTAGGTTCTTTGTTGGGGGTTGCAGAGCTATTCTGAAACTTTTTATATGTCAGAGGAAAATGGAGTTGCCTTTATTTATGTTTTTCTTTGCGGTTGAGCATGCATTAAAAGTGTACGGAAGTGATTTCAGCATATATGTATGTTTGGAATATCTACGTATATGTTTTTATGTGAAGGATTTATGTAGGTGAATTTGTGCTCGTGCTTAACACAAACACTTGAAAGAAGGCTGAGTGCCAATACTCAATTTTCGAAATGACGAGTATTTTATCATAAGGACTTTTAAATAAAGTGTTGGAAAGGCAGGAAAGGAAAAGGAGACAGAATTTCCAATGGAAAGATCAAGTGATAGAAGCCATAGCTAAGCTTGGAGCCAAGAAACGCATAAGGCGCGCAAAAAGCACAGGTTGTAATAGCCAAATAAATAGGTTAACGCTATCAAAAGGAGTCATTGCTCTGAAAGCAACTGTAGTTGGAATTAAAACCGTCAGATGTTGTGAAAAATAAAATCATTTAAATCAACTCTTCTTTAAAAATATAAGATCTTCTTACAGCGCTAATAGCATATTCCAATATTATCCGCTGCTATATTCTTCCATCCAAGCTTAACATTTGAACTGAAATTCCATGCATGGGCTTCTCTTTTCATATGATTCCTTCCATTTCTGTTTAATTATTCGTGATAGCAAATGCCGTTGATTTAAACAAATGATTACAAATTAAAAAAAACATTGCAAAAAATTGCTCGTTAATTTTTCTACGTTGGGCGTGGCAAAAAAGAAGCAGATATCAGAGACGCGCTTGGGACGTTGAAGCTGGAACGTAGTGTTCCTTCTGCTTCATTATTTCTTTGTGGCATTTCCGTTTTTCCACTGATTGTGAGTGTGTGTGTTGCTCACATGCTTCCTGTGCGCTTTAATGAGCTGCTGCTGCTTCATTGTGGCAACATTCGATGACCACTTGAGCATGCTACACACAAACGCACGCTCACACACACACACGCACACACAGCATAAGCCAGCGCTTTATATGAATGAGCCTTATTAGTCTTCACTAAGTTGCATTAATTATTTCGGGCATTTCTTGCAATAAATCAATATAAGCACATATTGCTGGCACGAGCGTGTTCCATGAGCAACAACAAAATGCATTTCCGCACATGAAATTCGAGCAGCGCGAAAATATGCAAATTTCTTCTTTTATTTTGTCCATTTTGTTGCTCTTCCTCTTCCACACAAATAGTATGCCAGCATTTCTTCCAAGCGCCCATCAATTGCTGTCAGCTTTCTACTGTAATCCGCCAACAGACCTCAATATCCGTATCCTTTGCTAGCATCTAAACCACAAATCTTCAAATACGTTGAAATCATTAATTTTGTCCTTTTTAATTAAGTAAGTCAACTACCAAGCGCGCACATCATTAATAACAATTTGCAGGCTAATCTGCAGCAGCAATATCTGGGGTCAATACTCCCAAACAGCCAGCAGATGCGGCTCATTGAAATTTGTTGTTGTTCGCCGCATTCACTTTGCTTGACGTCAATTGCCAGCATTCATGTTAAACGCTAATCAAAATCGTTTATTTTGCTGCCGAAAATCTCAAAAGCTCGTTAATTTTTGCTGAGAATATGCGCGTTTTTGGCAAATGTTCAACTTTAAAAGTGCATATTAAATTTAAAATTTAATAAGATTTGATAACTTTTTAAAATCGAATAATTGAGTTAGAAACATGGTTTCGATTTTTCAATCTCAAATTCATTTATATCGAAGCTACATTCGCTTGGAAGCCCATTTGTTTGAAAACGTTTCCGAAAAGCAAACAACTGTACTTAACGATGAACATGAACAGATAATATTTAGAAAAGCTTGCGCCAAATCAAATCAATTTGCGAGTTCAGTCATGTTAAATTAATAATCAAATTTCCTATTTAAATATTCGATTTAGATAAATATCCAGTTAATTAATTGGATTGAAAATTATAGGAAACAATTTTGAGGTAATAAATTGAATCGAAAATTGTTTTTACCTAATTTGAATTTAAAAGTGAATCGCTTTTATGCAATATTTTGAATCAACTCTATACAATTCCATTAAATGAAGCCAACTTTCTACACAGTTCGTTTTGAAATGTAAATGTAAGCAATAAAATCGATTAAATTCTTTAATTTAAAATTGATTTCATTAAATTTGCAATTCAATAAATTACCTCAAAAGTGATTTAAATAATTTTACAACTATAAATAAATTTATGTAAATGAAAAATTAATTGATAACATTTAAAATTATACGCCCAGTTTTGATCAAAAATCTCAAGCTCTGCCGAAAGTCAAAGTCTGCTATGACTACTTGCTAAAAGCTTGCCATTTCGAAGGGAATTAGTTTCAGGTTCATACAGCATGTATTTAAAGCCCTCTGAAAATGAATAGTGTGTCTCAAAGCATGCCATATAAGTACTTGAAAAAAACACTGAAATATTTTTCAGAATAATTCTACATTAAAAGAATTAAAAAGCTGCAAATGTTGCCTTTATGTACGAAGGGAACTCCGATTTAATAAAATTCAATTAAATAAGCGCTCAGCAGTTAATGCACATTAATAAAGAATATCAATGCAATATGTCAAAAATTAAACACACGCTCATTTAATTTAACTAATTAAACCAACAGACGGATATTATATAATTATGAATTCAAATTCATGCAACTAATTTCTAAATTTCTAAATTTGTGCGGCACATCTGGCGTTTTGTAGCGTGCTTATGACAGATACTCATGCATAGTACACATATACACACAAATGCATAACTGATCATACGTATTACATGCCGAAAATTGACAAATTTCAATTAAAAATTAATTTCAATTTTGAGCAATGCTCACACATTGCAAAATGTTTCATGTTGTTGCTAGTTTTGTTGTATTTACACAGTTGAATGGCCTGCAGCTAGTTTTGTAAGGTGAACGTGCTCAGGTGTGAGCATGCGAATGCCAACTAAATTTACGAAAATAGCTTTTCTAAATATTGCCCGCAGAAACTGTACGAAATTCATGAGAATTAATTAATTCGCTAATTGGGCTATTGGAAAGGACATATGCAAGGGATGCCTTGGCTGGCTGTTTGAGTGTCTTTAGTTAATGTTGTCAAAAGAACATACAGATATTGTTGTATTTGTACAAACTATAATTTGATTTAAGCAAATTGATATTGATCGAGCTTTCACTTTCTATGAACATAATAATATAATATAATCCAAAATTGTGTATGTGTATGTGATTGTGAATCGATGATGTACAATCATTATTTTACTTTGAAGTACCTACCCTGTCAAAAATATGGTCAAAATGCAATTTTCGATGAATTTTCATATAAATATTGGTTGTAGCATAATCCATACGCTTAAAGATTTATTAAATTCCAGTCTCCAGAGAAGAAATCATATGAATCATTTTCTAAAATTTTTGCTATTTGAAATTACTTTTTTTTTTCTTAAGCCGTTGTCCACTGTATTATACATCTGTATATTTGCATTTATATTCACGAACATGTTTTTGTGCATAACATGCCGCTAGCTAATTGCATATGCAATTTTGTATTATACGCAATTTATTGCTTCGCATTATAATCAGATTAATTCACTTCAATTATTGAATAAATTCAATAATAATTGCTAAAATCAATCGGCAAGAGTAATTAATATTAGTACACAGTCACACACATACACACACATACACATACAAATACGCAATGTGACAACAATGTGTCATTTAATGACATTAATTCATAATTTAGTAGATTGTATAATGTTTTCAAATAAATTGCATTCATGCGCATTAAAATTAATGCAAATATTTAGTAACAACATTAGAAGAAGGTGACGGGGTTAAAGGTTCGGCAATATGCTCTAATGATGCTTGTATGCCCATAGGAGATAATGTAATTTTCATTGCGCCTTCAGTCTTAGTGACAGTTTTCCTTTCATCCTTTAGTACATGCGATCCTTTACTAAATTAGCTCAACTGTTTTTAATTCATAGAAATCAATTTATAATGCAATTCATTATTTCTACTTGTTGTAATTTCCCAGAAAACAAATGACAAAGCACGCAATAGCCGGCGAGCAAAGTAAGCGGGCGGCAGTAGTGTTGGCTGCGCTTGGTGCTGTGGACCCTTGGGCGTATACGCAAAGCGTTCGAATTCCCTTTAAGTGATTAGTGCGCTTATATGCAATTGCATAAGCCAATGCATGTGTGTATGTGTGCGCATGTAGACAAGTATAAATGCAAGTGCTTATCTTAAGTGTTCGCTTATTAATTCCCACAAATTTTGTATGACATAATTTCAAGAAATAAATGTGAAATAAATGTTTCTTTTCTTGTACAGTGGCCCTTCATTGTTACATTTTATAATGAAAGATATTTCCATATCAAATTCATGTTTTATTTGAATTTCTTCATGAGAAACAAGAAGACAAACTAGCCTAACTTAAGCAGCAACCATAATGCAACACGCCTTTTAACCGATCCAATTTGCAATGAGAAAATGGAATCGTATGAGAGACTGACAGCCCCGTTCTGGAGAAAGTCACGATTTAGTATTCGACCGAAAGCTCGGCTTCCGTTCGACTTTTGCCAAACAATGGTCGAACGTTTTCACATTTCATTGAAGCAATTTGTCCATGAAACCCCTCAGCCAATGCCCATCTGCATTGAATTTAAATGCAGCTGGCTTCTGCTTTTGTTCCCAAATAACATAACCTTTGATGTCAACTGGCCCAGGCCCTTTGAATGTAGTCTGTGGCGTGTCACAGAAATTGAACTGTGACCCCAGAAATAGCTGCACCTCACAGGAGCAAGTTTATTTAGCAAAGAAATAAATATAAAATACAGTTGTCGAAATAATATATTGTGTTGTTTCGGTTTTTACCCCCTGCTTAGCTGCTGCCAGCTCCAGATCTCAAGGGCAGCCAGAAACCCCGGTCAGTTTTTACATTTTAATTGGTCTTTCGATCCAAATTAGGTTCTGGAATACGTAGGAACCGAAGCGCCCCTATCCACAATCCACTAATAAATTTCTTTTCTCCTACCGACCCACACAACGTAGAGTCCGAGCCGTAGGTCTTCCGGGCTAGACAGACCACACCCTTCGCACTGCAGCCTGCTTTGTTCATCGCAAATCCATCAACCTACACACCGCAGTCGCTCGCGTATCCCGAACAGTTTTAAGATCGAAAAGTTACATTCACAATAGTGTATATATGTATGTATATATGTGTACGTATTTTAATACATACTACTCGTAGTACATTAAAATGCTATTATGCATTTAAATATAAATGCCTTGAAACTGTTTTAGCTGAAAATGGCAAAAATAATTTTGAGAGGAATTTCAAGCAGCACGAATTCCTAAATCTCAAGGGGAAGAGGCAGAGTATCAGTAGACAAACAGATAGACAGCCCGGACGCAGCGGCACTTTGTCAGCAAATTTTCTGCGCTAGTTCCTGCTGTCAAGCTGCGCGCCAGTACAACTTAATTAAAATGGAGGAAGGAGCTCATTCGCTCTGCTAAAGCGAATGGCTGCAGACGACATCGTGGAGCAGAACCAGCGCGCAATTAAAAGGAATGCTAAGCTAAAACGAGTGGGGCAGTGCGTGTGGCATTTGGTGGTGGGAGAATATGGTAGGAGTAAGCGGCGACAGGGTGGCCAAGCTAAGCACAGCAAAAGTGGAAGTAATCAAAGCAGCAGAGCAACAGAGGTCATATTATATACGGCAAAATGGCTGCGTATGAAGGCTACTTCAACTCATTGTCTGCGCAGGGGGGAAAAAGGAGGAACAGAAGGAAGGAAGTACAAGTCGCTGGACTGCTCATTTATGCTGTTGTGGCCCAACAGTACATTCAGCTTTAAAATATTACTTTTAAATAAATTGCAAAAACTTGAACTATACATATTAATAAAATAATTAATAAATTAAATTATGATCGCACACAAACAAGCGCTCTTCGGCTGCTGCTGAAGTATAACCAAGCATTGTTGCCTGCCTGCCTGCCTGCCTGAAGTGAACTCTCCGAAAACCGCAAAAGTGTTTGCATCACAGTGGCACAATGAAAAGTGGCATGCGGCAAGTGGCAACGCGCAACACGTTCCATGCCACGGCACTGTCACTTCGCTATGAAGTGTTGTTGTATAGCGACGGCAACGGTGGTGGTGTGGCAAGGGCCAATTTGCGCGCGATTTGTTGGAAATTTTCAAGCGCTTTTGCAATTTTCCCAAAAGTATTGTGCAGTTTCCTACTGCTCCGCCGCCGCCGCCATCACTGACAAGCGTTCATGAAGCCGGGAACGGGCAGTCGGAATAAGGGAGCGCTTTCTATCAACATGATTCACTCAGATGGATTTTCATTACGCAGCGCTTTGAGTTGAGAATATGCTTACAACAATTCCATTGTCGGCAGATGCCTCTTCATTATTGTCATTAAAATAATTGTATACATTTTGAGTTCACTTGACAACGCTGGAGTTTCTAGGAAACCATTAAATTGCTCACATTCAGCGGAAATTTTGCTGGGGAAGTTACTCCTTGTAAACATTACTAACTGTTGTCTAATTTTCCTGACAATTTCCTTAAAGCAGGGGAAGGAGTTGATATTAATTTATTTAAATTTATTTCGAACTTCTATTCTTCTTTTATTTTTCCTATAAAAGGAACGGTCACTTTAATAAATCAAGTTCAAAAACGCTTTAAATTTGCTCAAAATTTATCAATAACGTCAGTAAAATACTAGTTTCAAGCTTCTATGCTCAGCAATAAATTCACATTTTTCATATTGTAAGCAAATTTCTTCAAAAGAATTGCTTTCAATCATAAACGAATTTCGTCTCTCAATTCCAATCAGATTTCTGTAAACAAGAAAAAATACTCAAGCAAAAAGCAACCCTGCGAGCGAAATTGTATCAACACACAAAATTCCATTCTCTTTAACATCGCATTCGTTCGCAAATTCTCCGCAAATTGGTATTTCCTTATTTTGTTTTGCGTTCTTGTCCGTGTTTATTTTTGTTCAGTTTCACAAAAGCCGACATATTATTCGCCGCGCCGGCAAATTCGCATATAGCGCATTAAGCGCATATTCAGCAGTGCTGTCACTTCAAATTTGCCTAAGCGTTGGAACGTATAATGGAATACCATAAGGGTATTCATTTAAGCAGATAAATCTGCACATTGCTCAAATTTATCAATTTATCAAGTGTGTTAGATGAACGTGCTTGGCAAAGTGTTTGTGCAAATGGTGTTTGGCTGTCAAAAAGAAAAAACTAAAATGCCGAGAATCAGTGAAAAAGTAAAGATTAATGTTGGAGCTGTTTGGAAAAAAATACTGTAACCCTTTTGCTTTTATTTTGATTGTTCAATACTAAACTTTTATCATAATGTTAAAGATCATAGCCAAGCAGGGTTGCATTCGTTGCCGTCTAAGTTTACAAACATCTTTTGAACAGCGAAATCATTGGGCAAATTTGTCACATTTGTGCAAATGAGCTTTCATATAAAATCTGACAGATCGTTTATCAGGTGATAAATTTGTCACGTTATCAGGCATTTGCGCGTTTAAATGAATACCCCTCATAAATTTTAAGAAAAATTATATCAGAGATTTTATATGATTTTTAATTGCATTGAGCCACTGCGGAACTATGTAAAATCTATAGACAGAGAACATTTGAAATAATTTTTTTATGTATGTATTTACATGATGGTGAGTAAGTGACAACACTTGCTCGCACTTTTGTTCGCTCGCTTCTTCCACAATCTGGCTCGCTCCAACGGCATTTCAGTATTGAACGAAGAGCGCGCACACAACTCGCTGCAGTTTTGCTCATTTACGTTACTCGCTACGTTTGTTATCGTTGTGATTCGTGGTGGTGTTCTTTTCATATTGTCGTTGTCGTCGTCGTTCTCTTTCTTTAATTAATTAATCGAAAAGAATTTTTCACGTATTTTCGCCAAATAAAATAGCGCGATATTGCAGAGAATTGTGCAAAAAAGTGCGAGACTGTAAAGTTCGAAAGAGAATCGTCAACCGAAAGTGGAAAAACTGAAACTGAAAATTTAAATTGTTTGAAAGTGGTGCGAATTTTGAAGTAAATTTTTGTGCACGAAGAGAAGTTGGCATAACACTTTTTGCAGTTTTCGCTTTGTCATTAGTGCATTTGTGTGGAAAGAAAACTTAAAATTTTCCGCTTGCATATTTTCGCAAGTGCCAATCCAATTGGAAAAAGCAAAGAGGACAACAAAGCGGAATTGAAAATTTGCAAAAGCCTTCGAACATTTGTTGGGAAATATTTGGCAAGGCTACGGCTAATTAAATTGTTTGTTTGTCTATCTGTGCCCGTTCATACAATTGTTTGTCTACCTGTCCATAGCGGCACTTCTACCTGCACTTTGCCCACCACCCACAGAGCAACTGCCGGTGGCCCTCAGCCAACCCCTTCTCCATACTTCAGCCTATTTTCATTTCAGATTCATATCCATTACATTTCTGGGGAGTAAATCTGGTCTTTTAACAATTGGTTTGATTACCCGTACAAAATATAACAGGAAAAAAGTTGGCTGTAGCTATTTTGAGCCTACAACAAAAAGGAGCAGTGCATATGCGCAAAAACAAAACAAATAAAAGCAAAGCAAAGCCAAAAACAACAACACAAATCTTTGACAATTACTTTCATATGGATGTACATTTTTGTGATCGCATTTATTGCAACGTTGCTTCCCAACAATAACCACAACAAAACAAGAAAATTTTGGAAAAATATTTGAAGAACAATTGCTCAATATTTATCTACGAAAATATCTTAAAACAAGAACAAACACACTTAAAACTAAATCTGTTCTTGAGTGCTAATCATTTATTAAATAAACATTGACTTCCATTGCAACAACATTTCAATATTGAAAACGTGAACGAGTTTTTTTTGTAGTGAATTAAAAAGAAGACTGTTTCGAGTGCCTTTCGCCACGAAATGAGTGAAATTTTCATCGAATACGAGTAATATTTACAAGGCATACAATACTCAAATTTGAAAATATTCACTTGAGAGTTAGAAAATGCAAAGGAGATAGTATGCAGTTGATTCATTGATTTGTTTGCAGAAAAGAAACGTAATTTCACAAAAGAAAACGGAAAAGTTCGAGCCACGGCAAATGCTTAGTTTTTACAGCTTTTTAAATACGCCTATTAACGAGAGAAGTCATAGTGCTCTATTTTTGTGCTAAATCTTAGACGTCGTATGTTCGTACGTGATCACAAAAGCTTCAAACACCCCAGCAACTTTTTCGGCTATTAACCAAAACAAAGAGTTGATAAAGCGATAAATAAGAAAACAAAATAAAATAAAATACAAAACCAAAACAATAAAAATTTTGCAAAAATTTGCACTAGCGAAAAAGTGCTCTCTCATGCTCAAGGCGGCTGTCAGTGTCAATCTGACATTTCTTCTTCCGTGCTAAAGTGCAAAAAACTACAAACTATTTGTGTGTGTCTTCAAAGTGTAGTTTCTGAAAACATTTGTTTTGGTATTTGATCTAAAATTAATTGCAATAAATTGCGTTTTATAGCGCAATTCGAATTAACCTTTTGGCGGTAAGTACCAACTCTTTAATCAATTCAAATATAATATATAGCTATCAATGTAGATTGCCTTAAAATACAAAAACAATAGGCTTTGTTAAAAAAATTCATGTTTATTTTAAAGAATTATATATACTGTGTACTTTGAGTACAGTGCTAAAAAAAAGTGTTGGAGGTTTAAGAGAATATACATATTTTGTAAGCGCCAAAACTTATTTTCGATAAGAAAGAATTCAGATTTGCATTCAATTGATTAAATTTGTGTGCTGTTTTGCGTTTTGATTTAAAATATACTTTTACCGTAATCATGCCATATTTTCCAATTGGAAACAATATGTATTTCATAAAATTATCCAACGCCCCTTAACCATTTTCTTACTCAGTTTGTACTAGAATCTTGCCCGAATCAGACCACTTTTAGCTAGGTGTATTTGGCATCGTTGCTCTCAATGGCAACCCACTTTAAACCTTCTGATTCGACTTTTGTCATTGCAGTGCCTTTCTTAGCGCATTCCATTTTCGCACTCATTTGCGGCGAATTCCGAATTCTGCCAATTTGTTTGCGCTCTCTTCTGCTCTTTCGTGCGATTCAAATGTTTGCTCTTTCAGCTGTGCTTAGGAAGAAGAGCAGAGTCAACCCTAAAAATTTAAAATGCGAATCGTTGTTATTTTTAGAAAAAGCACTTTTCTTTATACGCGTGTATGCTTTTTTTTGTATTGTATATTTCGCAATATGTAGATGAATGGGTATTAATTTAAGTTTTAGCATATCTGGTTTAGTGCGACTTTCCAGCTGCCATCGAGTTTGGGTATAAACAATATTAAACCGCAAGCGGGGCAGTCCACCTCTAGACAACATTAAAAGTATTCAGTCTTTTGTAGAAATTGAAATCGGCTGGCGTAGACAAAGAATCGCTACCAATATTTCTTCTAAATTGTAGTGATCTAGCTTGATTCATTAAGCACCTGCAGCAGGTGAAATTACATTTTCCCAAAAACCAAAAATTTTATTATTTTGGAGTTTTTTTCAAGAATTATTTAAATACATACATATGTATGTATACTATGTAGTTAATATTTGGTTCTTAAAATTCCTAATATTTCTATGCATATATGTTAGATAGATACAGCATAAAATTTGCTCAATTTAATTGAGCGAGCGATTCAGGGGGGAAATGCAACCAGCCGGGAAATTCAATATTCGAAGCACGCCCACTTCATAATATTACTTATTGATTTTTTGTTCTTTTTCGTTCTATACTTTGCAGAATTCTTTGCTTGCTACATTTTATTGAAAATGCATCAGCCACGCTACAGCCCGGCGCCACCGGCCGCTCAAGTACAGGGCATGCGACCACCTCCACCGGCTCAATTACCACCGCGTCCTCAAATTTTTTCAAACGTAAGTCCAGCAAACGTAATTATGCTTTCCGCACAACTTTAATTATACAACTAAGCCAATTAAATTGTACTGCTAAACTTAATTCCACACACACACACACGAACAATTTCATAAGCTCTTCCTTTCGAAATGTATGTGGCAGCCATTATCCTTGCTCGTCGCATATCCTTTTGAGCGCATTGCCTTTGTAAGTGTCTGGAAAAGTTTCTGCATGGTTAAATTATATAATCTATTCATAACGCAGAGCAGGATAAAGCTCGGCGGGGGCACGGGCAGGATAGCGCAGCGCAGCAAAATAGTTGGGCCAGGTGAGCTTAATAGCATATTTTCGAGTTTTTGTTGTTGTTGTTAAAAAATAACAGCAACTGAATAATTCAGCAGCAAACCCCGCCAGCCAGTTAGCGCAAACTTCTCTCAGCTTGAATTACTCCATTGTCCGGCATTTAGTGTGGCCATTGTCCTGGCTCCATTGTTTGCAAGTATTTGGTCGATTTGAAAGTTGTGCCGTTATCTCTGGCCAATCTGTCACTTTGGGCAGACAATGGCATTATTTTTTGTCTCTGCCCTTGTTCTCATTTGGTATACCCACACGCAGTTAATTGTTTATAAATAATAGTTCAAGTGTGTTGAGGACGTGCACGTGCCGAGGGGGCGGCAGCACCCTCTACACACACATGCACGTAGAAATGCGCATGTGATTGGAGGGTATCTTCAAAATAGCAAAGTAGCAATGCACAGGAGCGTAGCTAGCTATTTGTCTTTTTTGGATGGTATATCTCTCGCATATGCAACCGAGAAATTATCCACTCTAGCGTTATTTTAAGCAGGTAGGCCAAATAGTACACGCATAGACACTTGGCGATACTAGAGGGTGATTCGTTTATAAGAGCGTGAAAGAATGATCTGTTAGAAAAGAGAGTTTCATAGAGAAGTGATTCCCAGATTTGAGGTCTCCTACAGCCCAGTGAGCCATGATGGTCCCAAATAGGTAAAAGCGAAATATACAGACACAGGAGAGTTTTCCTGCATGTCGGTTGCTCATATTTCGTGCATTCTTTGGCTTTTATATTTTTATATGTAAAACTGAACTAGCTTTCTTTGTGCCCTTCAACACAAACCCCCCGCTAGCCCCTTTTTATTTTTACGTTTCTTTATAACAGTTTAACTAACTTAAAGCAAAAATTACCTCAATGGGGAAACCATCCTCAGACTGACTGAGCACTAACTATAACTGAAGAGAACTAATAAGTACAGAGGACTCATCTCTCTCTTCAGATTCTCACTAGATCAAGCAAGCTCTATTGAAGCTTGGAATCCCCAACTGTAGTATACCGAAACATCTTAAAGTTTGCAATATTTATGAAAAATATACGAAGAACATTATTATTATATCATAATATTAATATTATCTCTCTGTATAAAAAAAAACCTTAAAGTAAAGTTCATTGAAGTTTGAAGGGCTGTGCTTAAATTGCAATCTTATATGTTACAATCTACAATGTAACAAAATACATGCACACATACATACGCATAAGAAAATGAAGAGGTAAAATGTTTCATAAACGATTATTACAACTATACATTGTTCAGTGCAATTCCCTTAAATGCGCAGAAAGAAGAGGGGTTCTTGGCAATATTTGAAGACTCATATCACGCAAGAGGAAATGCTCCCTATTTTTAATATGTGTAATAATATATTTATGCTTTACGATGCGCACACTTATACGAGTACATAGTATAGCAGTATATTTTATGAAGGTGGCGCATGGGGGGTCATTAAGTTGTTGTTGTAATGGCTTGAACGATGATAATCCCAATAGCTTATTACATACATATGTACATACATATATGCGATGCGCTCTGCTCATTATATATGAGCATTTTGTTGCTATTTTTAGCATAGCTTGACGTTTAAATACAATTCTAGAGGCAATGACCAGCAGCCGAACTTAAGCTTAATTGAAAATTTCCTTTCGCTTAGCTCGCGCTTCGTTCAGTGCAGCGAATAACTGTTGTTTAGTGGGAGCTGCACAGTCTGTTTCGGTTTGGTTCAGTTCGGTTCGGTTCGGTTCTGCACTTCACTTCAATTAATCATCTTCCATGAAAAGAGAAAATTAAACGGTCTTTACGTCTGCGCCCACTCGGACGCGCTATGCAATGTTGCCCATTTGTGTGTGTGTGTGTGTATCTGTGTGCTGGCTTTGAAGTTGTAGCATGCTCGTCCGCCACTGGCTTTGGCGCGTGGTACTATACCGCTCCGTCGTTCTCTACTGCATCGTTTGTAGTTGTAATGTGACGGCGTTGCAGAACCAAAAGGCACCATTTCATTTCATAAATAATTCCATAGAGCACTTGAGCAATTCAGTACGAATCACATCGGCGACGATGACGATGACCACGTCTCAGTGCCAGTCCCAGTCCCAGCAAACGATCCCTATACACTTCCTACTGCCCATTGCCCGTATAAGCGCACAGTCTTTCCATCCATTTTAGTTACTGCGAATGAACGAACGCTCTTCAGACATGCCAATTTTACAGTGCATGTGTGTCTGTGTGTGTATGTGCCCAAGTATACGTGTGTGTGTGTTTGCAAGTGCTTCAGCATGAAATTGTTCAAAGTTTGTGGGTTTGTCTGGTCGGTTTGGTTCGGCATGGTACGGTTGGTTACTTCCGTTGGTCAGCTGGGGTGTCTGTTCTATCTTTGCTGCTCTGCCTGACCGTACTGTTTTTTCCTTTGGGCACATGCACTCACTTATAATTGCTAATTGTCAGATTGTGCGACGATAAGTATGCCCTAACCTGTAGGAAATCGCACTAGTCCAAGCGCACTTTTTAAACTTTTTAATATAATTGTACATATGTAATTGCAATTGTGAGTCGTTTCATACGCTTAAAAAAATCGGCCAAGAAGCAGTCATTAGATAATTAGAGTAAATTCCTTTATTAGCGATATTCATATGCAACCTGATTGATATTTCTTCTTATCTTACGTTCTCTTACGATATATTCACTGAATTTTTACACCTTACTTAACCGATCAATTCTATTTTTAATCAGTTTTTTTTTAAGTTTATGTTAATTACATTTGAATCAATAACTCTACGAATTGCTTCTTTTCAGCATTACTTTCAGTAATCGTTGCTCCACAAATCGCTTCCTTTTAGCAATATAATTGCTACACTTTTGAGTGGTGCTTCTCCACTTTACATTTGTAAAAATTGAAAGAGTAGATTTTTAGAGAACTGTTTACTTGAATCCGACAGGGACACGGCACGGTAAAGTTTGCTACTTTTTTCCTCCTTTCCTCTAACATACATTTTGGTTTCACTTTGATGAAACTCATACCAAATCAAACGATAGTAGGTGGCCAGTTGGCGTGCAGCTGCCACTCAATTTATTTCTGTTATTTTGACAATGTTTAAAAGCCGCACTTTTCTTTCCACGATAAAAACTGCGTTCTAGCATTGTTGGCGATTTGCTACATTCCTTTGCTCGAAAAAATTTGAGGTTAAGCGATAAATAGAAGGACCATGATACTTTCAAGGATATGCACGCTGAGTTAACATAACAGAGCGATTATTTTCAATGTACCTGTTCATTTTATTTATTTTCAATGTCGATGTTTATCGATTTATAGATACAATTTAACTGAATTGACATTTCTAAAAAAGTGCTTGATGACGCCGATCGGCTGAGAACTGTCCAAAGTTATTCAATAGTTTCATTGAACATGATTGATGATTAATTTCCAATGAAATTCACCACAGCCGGTATTATTTGAGGAAGTTATACTACACTTGTAGACGTAATGCCGCAACATCGTGCTGCTGCCACAAGTGTATGCATATATTTACGCGTATGTGTGTGCGTATATGCGCTTAGCTGTGTGGGGCATAGTATCAGCGCAACATCAGCTGCTGCCGTAGCTGATAAAATTACATATTTATAAAAAAAAAGCAGCGTTTTGCTGCAAATTGTGCAGGCGCATGCGCCATTTCGGCAGCAACTTCGGAGAGCTTCACACTTGCTGCGCTGCTCTGCAGATAGCAACCCCCCGTAGAACAAAGAAACTCTCAAATGAAGGCAAAAAGTGGAGAATATTGCATGTGTGTGGAATCTGCACACTGCCGGCATGTTTAGCCCCCAAAACATGAATGGCTGCAAATCTGCATGCCGAGGGCAGGCGAGTCGAGTCGCGTCGCGTCGAGCCGATCCGATCCGAGCCTGTCGGCCAACCTTACTCAATGCGAAACTCAGAATCCATTGGACAATTGTGAAGCTAAGTTAAACGTCGTCTCTGCGCTGCGCTGCCAACAACGGAAGTTGAACGCCATTTTTGCTTGAAGAGAAATATAAAAGTGATTTTTTGCCGTGCGCTGCCCAGTTCCAGCCGACGCTACTCCCGACTTCCTCCTACAGCGGCGTTCTGTGTCGATTGATTGCGTGTCCAGTGCTGTTGCAAGTGGCATTTGTTGCAAGTGTGTGCTGATTTGTTGCCGACACACGATTTCGAAAAAAGCATAAATTATATATTCTCATCATCGACATAAAGAAATCTAAATAAATAAAAAAAAGTGTAAAGAAGCCGCAGAAAATTAAGCCGTAACACGTGAAGCGTGAAAATTTTGAAGCTGTCCAATTTTATTTAAATTGTTTGCTGCAAGAACAATAAAAAAAAGTCCGTCGTAAAGCTAAAAGCCAGCAGAAGAAGCTATCGCAGCAGCAAGCGCATTGTTAATACGCCTAAATTGTAGATCGTAAACCATAGACCGCACCCGGAACTGCTCAACTGCAACTCTGAAGGCTAAAAATTTGCCACAAAAAACAGTTTTTAACAGTTAACGTGAAAATTGAGATTTTATATATATTTAATAGTGAATTAATTACGATAGACAGAGAGAGAGAGAGGGAGAGAGTAGCGCGCAACGTGAAGGCGCTTATAGCACAAATTCAAAACCAACCGAACAAAGTTCCAACGACTTTTTAGCGAAATCCAAGCGATTTATCATTAAACTTTAAATGTTAATGTAATATTTAATAAGAAGAAGAATATTTGAAAGCATTTAGTGCATAATTTTTTGTGTGAACTAGCAACGCTGCAATACAACAACAGTATTACTTGTGAGACTTTAGCAAAAAGAAACCTTTGATTAGCATATGTTAGTGAATTTTTATTAGGAACTAGTACTAGCAGTATACAAAAGCTAAATAGCATCTAGTATAAGAGATTTAATAATACAGTGTGTAGCATTGGAAAGTGTTTTGCCAGCAGCAGTTAGCCAAAGTAACTAAATCCAAGCGAAATCTTACAGCAAAACAAAAAAAAATAAGCTTAATATTTATTATACTACAAGCGTGATTATCGTCTAAGCGAGCAAAGCGAAAATCTCAGCATAAATGCATATTCCAAGCGAATTTATAAGTAAAAATCAGCAAATGTGTGAACTAATTGAAATGTGCTAAAGAACAACAAAAAAAAGGCAACGAATCAAAAAGAAGCTATAAAAAAATAGATATATGTAAAAATGCTATAACTTTCTAATCAAGTCAGGCTTCCAAATCGTAACAGAAAATTGCATTGAAAAAGCAAGTGAATATTATATAAAAAAATTTTCAATTTTAAATTGAAATTGCAATTGAAGAAAACGCTTTTGAAAAACACGCTTAAACAAAGTGACTCACTTTTTTCGCACTCACTTTCCGAATATCAGCAAGTTAAGTAATTTTTGCTTTATCGAATTCGAAGCAGCTGCAGCTAAAAAATTTTGAAATTTGCAAAGCAAGAAACTTGAGAAACAAAACCGACGCAGCAGCAATATTGCTGCCACAGCAACAACAGGCAATATCGTTACTACAGCGAACAGCAATAGCAGCACAAGCAACGTACGCACCAAAAACAATAACAACAACAGCAACAAGATTAACAGTCTCAACGCTGCAAGCGGCAACAAAGCCAACAGCTACAACAACAACACCATAACCGTACACCTGAGAGCCACTACAATTGCGTCAATAAAAAGAAAAACCTCTCCAGCACCCCCACTACCTGCACCAGCACCAGCGTCAACAACAGCAACACAAGACGCGGCGGCAACAGTTGGTGCAACATACACAATCATACCAACTACAACAGCAGGCGCTTCGTTGTTAGCAACCGTTGCTGCAACACCACCACCAACAACAACAGCGACAGCAGCAGCAGCAGCCACAATAAACGCCTTTGCCAACGCAATAGCAGCAGCAACAGCCCCCGCAGCCACAGAAATAACAGCAATACCAACGGCGGCGGCAGCAACAACAACCACAACAATTGCGAGTCGTCAACCTTTGCTAACCTCCAGCCACGCGCTAACGCTGCATCACCGCTCCGCAGGCCCCACCATACACTACCGGCAGCCACAGCAGCAGCAGCAACAGCAACCGCTGTTGTACACCTGCGCCTCCGCTTCATTGGCGGCATCGTCTTCGTCGATAATTGCTCAACCGCCGCCAACAAAGATTTTTAAGACGGATCATTTGTGCGTGAACGCTTACGGTTTGCCCACTGTCGCTGCTGCTGCTGCTGCTGGGCATCCTTGCGTCTACTGTGTCATCCCAGTCGTGGTGAGTTGCTCGCTCGATTGAGTGCCTTCTCCTGCTTTATGTCTTGCCCCGCCCCTGAACAATCATTGCCTATTGCGCCTATATTTGAGCACATGCCCTGCCCGTATTTTGGTAGACCGTCCGTTTCGGGGTCTGGCCGCTCGTTCGCAGCCTAAGCAAACAAGCCGATTGTGGCTTATTTGCTTGTTTTCGGCCAGTTGGGATTTCGGACTAAGCGCGCTTAGCAGCTTGAGTAGCTTTGAAGTATTCGAGTACGTAAATAATATTTAGTAGGCCCCAATTCACAGCGCAGATATTCATAAATACTTGAGTGTGTATTTCTGCTGTTTGCAATTGCCCACTTCGATTGGACCTTTGGAGGCAATTTAAGTTGGGTATTTTTTGTGATTTTAATTAAAGCTACAAATGCTAAATGCCATTTTTTCTCTAGCAAGTGTGAATAAGCAAGGGATTGAATTCGACAGTTAGCGCAGGATTATATGAGAAGCAAATGCTGGGAATTTGTGGTCGGTCAGCTGCGGAATGATATATCACAGCCAAACACACATTCATATCTCAATGTCTTGAGCGTAACATTAGTTGTATAATAGTCCACTAATCGATACACTCTACCAGCTTCCCAAGTTGTCATTCATTATGAAATAAGCTTCAATGTCGAATAATGCTTAAGGGGAACTCAACCTACAAACAAGCAAAAATTCCAAATTTTTTATTGCAAATCAACTAAAGCTTATAGTGTTTACTACCATTTGATTTTGGCAGTAGCCGAAAATTCTATTATTGCTAGAGCTTAGAAATTATTGATATTTAAGCACCTTCTACGATTCAATTAATGATGTCTTTGAAATAGTTTGTTGGTATATAATGTAAATAATTGACAGCCTGTGGCATAAGTTTTCTCGCAGTAGCTTGTTTGTGCATGCTTTATTTTAAGTACAAGTTAACGGGACCCAGATATTTAGCTATCTAGAATTACAAAGTATATGCTGTCGGAGAGTTGTCAACAACTCGTGAGAGAAAGCAACAAGGTCTCTGTTTTTTAGATAGTATGAGTCATCCGGGATTCGATTCAGCGATTCCATGCATCAGGGACCCAGCACTTGTTCACTGCAGCGCCTGTTGAACAATAAATGCAAATTTATCCATAACTAAATGCTCTAAATGCACATTAAATCTTATTGAAATAAACTAAATGTAGAAATTACCTAAACGTGCATTCATCCTGATAGAAATTACCTAAATGTGCATTTAGTGCCCAGCATAAGCGCAGCCTAAGAATGAATAAGCTTGTTTTTTTACTTAAAGCTTTAGACTATTTCCTTCTTATTTAAGAGGCTATAACTCTTTCTAATTTTGCCTGTATATATATAATTGTGATAAAAATGTTATAGCGGACTGTTAAAATTTTTAGGCAGGAAATAGTTAAAGGTAATTTGTTCATCCTTTAGTTGAAGAAAAAATCGAAGCACTTCCAGTCTGAAACTTCGGCTCGTTTAAGGAAAAATTAAAAGCAGCTGCAAACTTTACCAACGTTAAACTCGATTCTTTTAGTTTAATAAATTTTATAACAATATGGCTACCTGTCTGTTAACTTCCTCAGCATCTCATCAGGTTTTTTTTGTTGGCTGCTTTCATCATAATATGTTTCGCCAGCCTGCCAATTTATTTTCGACGTAAATTGAAAATAGGCATCACTTCGCGTTTCCATCGTGCTACAACAGCAAAATACGGCAAACAACTGTGCCAAATGAAAATTGAAGGCCCTCCCACTCACAGCCGTTCCGGTAATAATTAAAAAGCGTTTGCAGGCTCGTTGCATGCACTACCCACAGCAACTTTGGTTGTTGCTGTAACAATTTTTCACTATTGCACACTGTTCGTGCAACAAAAGTCCCCGCCTTCACCCTGCTACAGCCATGCTCCTCAGACATTCTTCATGCAATGCACTCGAAAATTTCGAGCCATTGTTGCACATTGTTCCGACAACAGAACTCGTCTCTCCGGCTGCAAATGCTGAATCCTTGTATCTAGCGTTGCACTGAAAATTGGTTTTTTGTGTAGTTACTTTGCTTTTCAATGCGTTTTCGGCTTAATGCATTTTTATTCTTTTGATGAATTTGTCAAAGTTTTGTGTACAGCTCTAGCGCTCAAATGTGAAAGAATTGTGCAAATTTATAATAAATTTTTGCAAATATGTATGTGTATGATGCATTTTTAATTATATAAAAGGTGTTAAAAGAAATCCATTAGTTTTTCATGAAATTTAAGCCTATATTTAGCATAATGAAAATGATCCGACGTAGGTACTCCTTGGCAATCGAAACAGTGCTTGAATGACTGTCGGACTCGACAATTTTCATGATTTTATCGATATTTTCGGCAATTGGCTTTCCAGAGCGTGGTGCATCTTTGGCAGCAAAATTACCGGAACGAAATCAACGAAACCAAATTTCGCGGTATAACAGTATCCTTGCCCTGTGGCAGTTTAAGGACCATAAACACTATTAACATTTTCAACCGCCAGTTTTCATTTTTTTTAGTACGAAATCTTCTCTTTTCAAGACTGGCCCGATCGCACTTTTACAACGCGAGTTACCAATTAATCAAGCTTATTGGAAAAATTATGGATTTCCTTTTACAGCACCTAATATATAAAAAAAACTTATTAGATTTTGCATCTTTCCGACTTAAATTCCAATTTTATGCAAAATTTACATTCAATTTGTTATACTTAAAAAAAAACGTTTGCCATAGGTTAGATTAGGTTTATCTGACTGCCTAAGAAAAGCCACGCATAGACCCAGTTGGGTCCTTAGCGATACCAGTTAGGGTTCCGTTTTAGGAGTTCTCAAAGTAGTGATCTGTCAGAATTTGGAAGCGTTTCACAAATTTCCAAAGAGGCTTGATGCCTATTTTTGAGATCGCCCTGAAAAGAACGGCGCTCCTACACACGTCAGGCGAGTTCTAGCGATGGCGGGGCAGAAGCACAGTATGTGTTCTAAGGTCAACGTTTGCCATAATTTATAACTGAACCTAATGGTCATAAACTATTTATAATCAAAATATACAAGAGCTATTCTTCTTGTGGATCACTGAATAAGTGATCGGTATCTGATGTGCGGATTCACCGGCTCAAATCCCAGCCGACTCATATCATCTTATACTTAAAGGTGGAAGCTCGCGGAGCCATCTCTTGCAAGGTGGCTGGAAACTCTTCAAGAGTATGCTTTGCCATGGAAATAAGGCTGCTCAGTGTTATTTGGATATATTGGCTACAGGACGAATTTGTGAGACCCGATAACTTGTGCTAAAATTGAACGAGCGAGAACTAGTGAGCTAGACCTAAGCCTCAGTTGCACGGGCGTTTGCGTCAATTATACATTATATTTGATTTTGTTTAAACAAATTGAACTGACAATTTTGTAAGGTTTTACAATGCTTGGACCAGTTTTAATAAAATTGCAGCATGCTTCTCCAACAGAATTACTTCAGCTGTTATGATGATTCCAGCTGCTATTTTTTAAATATGCATTCTCATTCTCATTTTTTCGCTTTTCGCTACAAGATTTAATACAAAAATAAGTTGTATCGTAGAATTTATATACTTCTTTTGTTTTGTTTTAACGTTTTTCTTTTGTTTCTGGCTTGGAGCACAAGGGCGACAAAATCGCATGCAAAAGAGCAAACGAAGTGCTCATAAACAAGCATTTGCAGAAGAATTGCATGTTGCAGCATTACAAAATCGTAAAATTACCATAATCAGAGGATCAAGTTTACAAATAAGTAGAAATGCAGTGGGCGGTGCACAGCAGAAGGGCATGAAGAGAGCGATAGGCTGGTAGGAGGAGGGGTTGCTACAAATCCGGAATGCAAACAAGCTTTTCCCATGGGAAATAAAACAATGGATTGTGCCATTTCAATGTTGTTGTTGTTGTTTTTTATTGTTGCTTGTTGGTTGTTCGCATTGCCATTGCATGCCAAACGAGCGCGCAAAAGAAGTTGCAAGTATTACGGCAAAAAACTGGAACATAACATACAAATCCTGTATCGATGATGGCTTAAGTCCTTGTTGTTGTTGTTGTTGATATCGCAGCAAGTTTTATCGAGCTGTATTTCGAATGTTAATGCATGCTTGAACTAATTTCTTGCTTTTGTTGTAAATAAACAGTCTTTTGCGATTGTTCTTGTTAGGCTGTGAGCGAAGCCTTTGCCGTTGCCGTTGCCTCTGATATGACAAATATCCTTGCAGGCAGCAGTTGTCAAGTTTGTTTGATGAAAACTTTTGCCGATGCTGTACACGAGCAGCCATTTGGATGAAAGTTTGCCAAAGGGGCACATGACGGAACTGCAGAAGCAGCGATAGGTAATAAAGGCCTGTGCATGTGTACAACTTCCAAACGAATATCACGTACTCTGGAAATTTAGCGATATAAGCTTGCTGCTAGAAAAACCTTCTTCTACCTGCTAATTAGCAAAAAAATTCCAATTTTATGTACATCTTTATCTGAAATACAGAAGCTTTTTAAAAAATTTTTAATTCAATTTGAAAAGTAACAGCATTTTTCCTTTTTTGGGGATTCTAAGAAATATGTCCTTACAGAAAACTGTAGTTTAACTTTTGAAATAGTAGTATGGCCTGCTAAATCAGTACTATTTTGATGCAATATATTTTAATTAGTAACAGCCACGCCCTCTTTTTCAATTTCTACAGCCACAAATGTGCACATGATGCATCACATTCGCACATCGTCATAACCGCAGGCTCGTCATGCACTGCCCGCATTCAAAGAATTTTTTAAAGCATATTTTGTTGCTCATTTTTTAGCAGCTGGCAGCGTTGCAAGCATTTTCCACATTGCGCACAGTGCATCTGCTTCGTTTCGCGCTCTTGCTTGTTTGCATTATAATGAAAATGAAATGAAAATCAACTGGCTGTATTCAATTTGAAAATAATTTCTAGCATGAAATCGGAAAAAACTTTATGCAAGCTACCACGGTTTTTATTCACAGTCGCCGGAAATAAAATTTGGGCATTTTTGTTTTGTCCAATAAACATAAGCAATGCCACATCCGGTTGAGGTGAGTCTGACGGCGAAATTGTGACACATATACATACATATATACGCATGCATATTTATACAATTGTGTTTGTGTGTGTGTGTGTGTGTGTGCGTGACATTTGTGCGAGCCATTTTAAATATTCATGAATCCTTTCTTTTTGCTGAATGTCAATTGGAAAATTTTGCCCAAACTTTATATGCAGCACTTCTACAGTTGTGTTGACAAATGTAGCAGCTTTTTGATTTATAGCACTGAGCATAACTGTTAATATACATATACTTACATGCTTAATATATATTAAAATACATATACCAAAATTTGGCTGCTTATTTTCTTTCGTTCTTTTTTCTTTAGCAATGAACTGATAATATATTTTCGATACTCGGATTTGTTTATAGAGTTAATACAAAAGATTTTTGGATACTAAATATATATTTTTTCTATAAAGTAGAATTGATTTTCTCTCTATCGAACTGCACTGCTATATGTAAAATGTAAATATATCGCTACTCACACATGCGTAAATCTGTGAATTTTGCGTAATTTGTAGCTTCGAAGAAGTACAGGCTCAGCCCTTGGTATATATGTACATATGTCTTATATATGATTCCTTTGGCGTATGCTTGCCGCATAAATCATGTTCAGCAGCCAAGACACGCAGGAAATGCAATCGAGTTCATCTTCTGAATTTCCTTAATTTTTCATCCTTTTTTCCTTTGTGTCCTTTTTTTTTGCTGCGGCGAACACATAAAAACGCTCAGTTTTCTTATTACGCTGCTGCCTGAAGTACTCGCTCGAGAAGTTTTTCAATTCTTTTTCTCTTTCTTTTTGTGTGTTTTTGTTCTTTTCTTTGTTTTGTTTTGTTTTAAGTGCATAAAAAAAGGATGCGTACGCGTGAGACGCATTGTTATGCGGCATCGTAATTCAGCGTCAAGCGTATGAATAAACTGCACTAGCTGCCAGTACTGGTAGCAGCGCGTTTGAATTTTGAAAATGCCATGCAAGAGCAAAGCATGAATACAGGTGCGGTTTATGCAGCTGTCGGGCGCAGTGTTCAGCATTATTTGCTTGTGCTCCAACAGTATGCAAAAGACAAAAGCAATTAGTTTCTATAAATTGTAATAGAATAAGAAATTTCTACATTTAATCCGCAGAAATTTCAAAATTTAATTTTTGTAAATTTCTTTAGACATACTGTTGCGTTAATAAAATACAATTAAAATTATATTATAGATGTTAAAAAGAATAGTTTTTATTCGTATTTTTTCAATAACATTTGAAGCCTTCGAGCACTTAAAAACGACACTGCCTGCAAGTATATGTATATTTTATGTTTGCTTGTGTGTGTGTGTGTGTGTGGTGTGGAGCGTGGAACATAAAGTCTTGTCAAATTTAAAGCAAAGCAAGTTTTCTTTATGTTTTTCGTTTGTTTTTGGTACAACCCAAATCGTGTAAGCGTAAAATCTTTATGAATGCTGAGTTTAAATGAAATTAAAAACTTTCAGCTCGGTTGTATTCAGTGACTCTGCGCTTATCTCATTCTTCATTGCTGCCTGCTTTTCTGCGCTCGCATTTATGTCTTGGCAGTACTTTCTCGCTTGCTTTTCAAGAGTTTTCCGCATTCACTTTCGGCTGTCTGTCCAATGGGCCCTGGACACGAATCCATGCGCAATGTTGATTTTATCCATTGCCAAAAATTCTTAATTGCCTGCGACTTTTGTTAGAATGGAAGGACGATGCTGGTCGTTTGGTCGAAATTGAAATTGCGGCAACGAAATTGCGAACAAAAGCTGCAAAAAGGCGTTCGTTCGTTCTATCTTCTGGTGAATGCTTTGAACGATTGCCATACATGCACCACACTGCCATGACTCTCTGTCTGTCTGTCTGTCTGTTTGTTTGTCTGTTTGTTTGTCTGCCTAACTGCATTGCATGTAAGGCAAAAATACTATATAGCATACATATAAGCGGAACCAAGAAAGAAATGCACTGAAAAGATTCAAATGCAATTCGCAAAGGATTTATTTACCCCCCGAAAAAATGACAGGAAATAAAGGAAACACTGCAGCGGAACGGAAAGCTTAGTTTTTCATGCTGACTTTTACAGCCATTATTTGTGTTTCCTTAAATTGTGATTAATTGTTTGACCAAAAAAGAGGGACAGTAAAGAACGGATGTAGTTTCTCGGGTAGAGTACAAGGTCCTTGTTTAGAAAATATATGACTTTTTATTGGAAATGTCAGTGGCACTTTTTGTGCAAATCTGACTCGTTAGCAAAAAGTGCTCCAAATTCGAGAGGCGCCTGGCGTTTAAATTGTGCCATTTCTTTTAGCTGCTTCGGCGCAAGGGTATCAAATCGAAATCGGTATTGAAGACAAGTATCAACTGTTGCTCATGCTGCAGTGCAATAATGCAAAATATAGTCGCCACTGCAATTTTACCACTATTTTTTTACGATATTTGAGCGATTTACGATATAAAGAAAAATACATTTTGCCTTGCAATGCTTTTTCTTAAAATTTCGCTACTATTAAACGTAGGCCAAGGAATGAACTAATTTTTTGTTTGTGTTAAATCGACTTTTTTAAATTTGTTTCCCATATATTGTACATAACATGGTCGAAATCGAAAAAATCTGCAATTAAAATTCAATCAAGCTAAAAAATTCCAAGAATCGAAAGTAGTCCTTCTAGGTAAAGCCATATGTAAGTACATATATAGAAACTATCTGAATTTTTTTCTGTCTTGGTTTTCGATTGTCCGTCTGCCCGTCTGTCTGGTCGCAGCAGAGAAAGAAACAGTTATGCGAGTTGAACCAAATTTGGTACACGATGACAGTGAACCTTAACTTAGTTTCAGTTTCGATATTAGCCAAATCTGTTAAAGTATACGGGTCTATAAGTAGATACACCCACCACACCACGGCTATAAGTCAAAGTTTATGAAAACTTCAAGTTCAAGTTGATAACGCAATGGACTATTATTATACAGTAATCAATGTGATGTGTTTCATAGCCAATTTAATTTTCTAAATAATGCATTTATTTATATGAATCTGTCGTTTTTAAAGCTAAAATCTTTGGAACTAAAAACGAAACTGTCTGCGTTTGTTGTACAGTGTCATGTTGCAACAGTGACATTCCATTTCTTCAATTGTCTGTCTCTCTTACTCGCTTGAAGTATTTATGCGCTTGCATAGTTGTGTCAATGTTTGTGTGTGCGCTTTTATAAATTTCCACAATTTGCTGCCAGGCTCTCTTCTAATGTCATGCTAAATTTGCCAGCCACGGCAGCAGACGCACTCATCAGCAGCAGCAGCAGTAGCACCAGCAGCCCAAAATACGAGCGCATTTTGGCAGTGAGAAAACTTTCGGGCCATTACAATAAAGCACTTTGTCCTTCTTCCCCCTCTGATATACGGTGGCATGCACTAACATTATAACGTTGTGCCTTTGGGGGTTGAGGGTTGGGTACTTTGAGGGCGATTCTCTGATCATCGCTAGAATTGTGTGTAAATTTGTGCTGCCAGCCTTTGGCTTCACTTCGAGTTGGAGTGCTCTTCTTGCTCTCTGCAGTCCCGTGGTAAATGTAGCAAATTTTTATTGGACTAACAAAAAGTGCAAACTTTTTGAGTCTGCTCGATTGGTCGGCTAGCTTCCGCTGCGTCTGATGTCTGGCCTCGCTGTTCCAAGTATTTGCAAAATGCTTGTCTGAAGTTTGTAAGCAAATTAGTAGTGTTTTTAGCTGAATGAAAATTTTGCAACTAGTCGAATGAAGAGAATTGAAACTTTTTGACTAAATTTAGCTTCAAGCTGCTTGCTTTCATTATACCCTACACCTATGGTAATAGGGTATAATAACTTTGTGCCAAAATTGTAACGCATTAAAGGAGCCTTCCTAGGTATAGACATAAGTATATAGAAATGATCAGAAACACTTTCTCTTTTCATTTCCGGTTGTCCGTCTGTCCGTCTGTCCGTCTGTCCGTCTGTCCGTCCGTCTGTCTGTCTGTCTGCGTGTACGCAAAAAAAAGAAAGAAGGAGTTGCCCGATTTGGACCAAATTTGGTACACAGTGACAGTGAACTTCGGGTTAGGTAAAGTGTTAAAATTATTCAAATCGGTCGAAGGATACGCCCCCAATGGACCTATAAGTCCCTCTACCTCGGGTTTTTTGCGATCAAATTGCTGTAATTTGTCTAATTAATCATTGAAAAGAATAATACTTGGTATTCAAGTTAAGGAGGCGGTCATATAAAAAATGGGCGTGGTCCGCCCGCTATATAGGCGTCAAAATTTTTCCGGTAAAATGGCTCCGAATTGACTAGTTACGAATATAAATGAATGAAATTCGGTTCCCAAGTTGATATATAGGTCTTAGATGCCATAGAAGAAAATGGGCGTGGTCCGCCCACTATATAGGCGATAAACGAAAAATCCTTTTAACTTCCATAATATATACACCAGAGCGTCCAGATTTGGTTACTTCGTTCCTGTTTGGAATATTTTTTAATTCTCCAGAAATGGGCGTGGTCCGCCCACTATGTAGGTTGTAAATCAAATGCACCCACAATTTCAGTAAATTATCACCTCCCTTGGGAACATGGTGTAGGGTATTACTCTGTCGGTGAAACCCGACTGATACTTCCTTACTTGTTTTCTCTTTACATTGTGAGAATTCGCCCATATATCAATATTTTTGCTTGGCATATTAAAACAAGTGAAGAACCTTTCTTAAGCATGGCTGCTGCATGTTCGGCAGCATGTGCAGATACCACTTTGATTTTAACAGCTACAACTTTTAGTAAGACTGATTCTATATGCAGACTATATTCTATGTCAGTCCTGCGAAGATAATCGAAAACTAGACCCACTTGAATACTGATTTTTGAATTTCGTTTTTTGTTTTAAAAATTATTTAACATAAAATGTTAGGAGCTCTTACAAGTCTTTGACGGGCGTGCAGACTATTAAGTTTTGAAAAATATTAGAAAAATTTTGCAATTTCAAGTAAATTCCATTTGCAACAAAAATGCATTGTGAAAATATATAAAGGAAATTTTAAATGAAGCTGATGCACTTTTTTATAAGAACCATAAATACTTCAAAGAGCAGGTCTGTTCCGAAATCCTTGTTGCTTTCTGTTGAAATCTACATTAATAATATATACATATATAAAAGTATATATTTCTATTTATATGGGCGTGCAATTCTTGGCATGAACACACCTACATTCCTATATATAGCTCAAATTGAAAAGTATTTCGTTGTGCGTTTATATGCAAAAGTACATGCTCGCATGTATGTGTGTGTGTAAATTTTACATCTTACCTCAAAAAGTTGCTGCTATAAATACTACGACAAAGTGGTAGCACTTATGACAAGTACAGTGAAAGAAAAGAATCACAAACAGGCGCATGCAGAGCGCACTCGAAGAAAGGGGAAAAAACAAATCTCGCTAAAAATGTCAAAATGTATAACAAGAGTTGCCAACCCACATGCAAAGCCAACGAAAAATACAGCAACAACAACAACGCGCCAAAATAGCACACATTAAGCATACGCATGCCGTTTGTACACAAATGCACAGCACTTAACCCAGTCAGTTATAAGACAAGTACTAGCAACTCTGCTCTTCACTGTTGGGCGGAGCATGCGTGTGTGTGTGTGTGGGTGTAATTATGCTTACATATGTGCGCATAACAAACATATACATATGCACCTGTGTTAGTTGAAAAGTTACTTCCTGCTTTTTATTGTCTCGTCTTCATATTAATTTGCTTTTGATTCATTTCATTCATTTGATTTCATTTATTTCACAACTTTTAATTTCATTCGTTGTCCATTTTATTTTATTTTACTTCTTTTTGCTTACATTATTTATATTATATTTTATTTAATACTATTTGACTTTATTTTGTAATATGTATGGTAACCCTTAACCTGTAATATGTATGGCAACCTTATAACTCAGAAATGTCAAAAATGTAAACCTAGAGTAAGAGAGAAAAAGATGGTGATCTGGCAACGTCAGACCGGAAAGAAGAAAAAGTGTCATCATTAATAAAGAGAAAAGAAAAGTAAACACACGCGGAATTTTTCATCGGTCCAAATCGGGTACATAATTGACGTTAAAGTTTAAATAAACATCAAGATAACAATTTCATAATTTATTTTTCAATTAATTGCATGTTTTTTGAATTTTTGCTCATTTAATTTCAGTTCCATACATTTCTTTTTATTTCATAAAATTTCGTTTCATATCATTTCAACTAGATTACTTTCATTTCTTTTCTTTACTTTTCATTTTCTTTCATTTCATTTCAATTTATTTCATTTCTCTTTTTGACATTACGTTTGATTTTATGTGATTGGATTTCATTATAATTTGTTCACTCTTCTAATTCCATAGTGTTTCTTTAAGTTTCATTTCATTTCAATAATTTAATAATAATAAATTTCACTACACTTAAACTTTTTCACTTTAATTATACATATTTCTTTTCTTTTAATTTTATTTTGCTAAACTTTTATTTCACTTAATTTTCTTGTGAAAACTCTTTCTTCTTTTATTTTATTACAATTATTACAATTATTCAATTTAATTAATTTTTCTATTTTTATTATAAGCTCTGTTCAATTTATTTTATGTATTGAAATCGACTTTCTTGTTTACTTCAAGTTATCAAAGCTAACATTCTTTACGAAATAAATTTTTAAGTAAAATTTTGTTAAATTTTTTCGGCTTCAACTTCAAAATGAAAACTTTGGCATAATTCACGTGCCTTGCCGCAATTCCCTGATGGCTGGCGGCTGCCATAACGCACCGCAAATGCCTGCAAAGCTTACAAGCGGCATCGCGTTTCATTTGCGAAATCTCAACCGAGCTCAGGTGCGGCGGCCTTCCCCCAACATTCCTCTTGCTAAACCACCGCTACGGTCTGTTTTTCGCAGGGAGAAAGAAGGTACTTCGCGCTGGATAAGAATACCGCCTCAAATCTGGCAAAACATGAAAATCCAACATGCCGCAGAGTTTTCACACACACACCCTCACACAGACATTTGCTCGGGCATTTTCATGGCCATGCATTCCTTCCCTTGCTGAGCTTGCCACGTCTGCCACAATACTTTAATGCATGCAAAATATACAAAAATGCTTAAAAGCGTCGTTATTTTCGCATGCCACAGCTGATGTGCCCGTGCCTTGTCGCGTGCCTCCTGCGCTCTGCCACAAATGAGTTCTCCTGTTCGCTTCAATTTTCAACAATCTGTTTTGAATTATGCCTCCTTTCGTTTTTATTGTTATGCTGTGTGTACAAATTTCAAGGCTCAGCGGTGTCCTTCTCTTTTGTAATTATTGCATAATCTACTTCAGGCAGTTTTTGTTGTAATACATTGGAATATGTTCTGCGAAAGTCATGACAGTCACACAGGACATAAGATAAATACTCTTAGGCAGCAGTTGAGTGTACCCATAGATGAGCAAAAGCACAGGCAGAGGAGCAGATATGTGAATAAGACAAACAGACAGACAGGCAGCTAAATCGACAGTTGAAATGATCACAACAAAGTTTGACAGTCAGCGAAAACACTTTGCGATGGACAGAGAAAAATAAGCTGGCTCTAATTTAGAGTTAGAGTAGCTGAAAGAACGTTTGTCGCACTAAATAATATAGTATATACTTATATAGTTTTAAATAATATTTCTATCCGTTTTAAGTAAGAACATTAACAGCTCTATTCTCACAAGTGTCACAGTTCCCCTTTATGTATTAACATTTTTTCTTATGAATACATTTTTTCGTGAATGGATAAATAACATTTGAAGCTAACGCCAGGAAAGGGCTGTTAATAACAAGGTATCGAGCATTTACTTGAAGTTCTTCCAAATTTATCATTTATCTTGAAGCTACATATGACAAAATTTTTTCATTTCCTATTTGTATGATCTACATTTTACAATTAATAATGGGGTTGCTAAAATTTGTCGGAATCGAATTCCATTACGCATTGTAATATAGCAATTGCCAATCGGAGCATTCATAGCTGCTCAAGAGTCTGTCGTAGAAAAGTAAAGAATGCCAAATATTCTTTTATATATCTACATAATTGTAAGTTTTATATATTTTTGAATTGGCTATTGCAAAGTTATATTCCAAAACAAAATTTTAATTCCGCCATGAATATTGCCTACCTCGCACTGCGGAACAAAGCTCCAGTTTTAAGTATTAACCTAAAGCCGAAGCCTGGAAAGATCGTATTACTTTACAGCAACTAACTCAAATATAGCAGTGATTTATGCTATGTATATTTTGATTGAAATAGATGGTGTGAGTTTTTGTTAGAATTCGGATTGTATGGTTTGCAGTGATCTTAAGTAGGTATATCTTAAAAGAATGGCTGAATGTTTTGTCAATTGTTATGAACCAATTGTTTACTTGTCTGCAATAAACCTCGCTCATCGTGATTATTCGAGTTAATGGAGAACAATTATTCAAGCAATATCTATACTTTAACTTGGCTTTGCCCATATCAATACTTGGTAGCTACATATATTCGCAGTATCATGCGTATTTTAGATTCTTACCCTTTCAACGTGGAAAACTCGCTAGCATTAATAATTAAATCCAATAAGTCTACCTAAAATCCGTAAATATTTACACATGGCATATCGTGCCGAGCACAAATAGTACATAAATAAATGAATTTACTCGCACAGAAGGCTCCGGCCGGCCATCAGCAAAGGTTAAATATTATAAGGTTATGCGCGGCAAATGCCAACATTTTCCAAAATGCTCATGGATACTTATGAATGTGCGCACTTCACTGCGCAAAACCACCGCATCAACAGCGAACGGCGGTTACGCTTGAATGCCGGAGTGAGCCGGAATGAGTTTTTCCCGCAAGCACAAAAGCGTATTTAAGCTTTTTTTAAATTTTATGCTAATTAACGGAAATGTTGCATTTGAATACATTAAAGCGTACTTTTAATATTTTGTTCGTTATGAGTGTGTGTGTGCTTTTGCATAATTAGCCTCTTCGTTGCACATATAATTTTTATAAAATGTACGTATATTCGAACTGAAATACGGTAGAGCAAAAATATGCAAATCTCCAAAAGCGCATGAGTATAATTTCAATATAATATCTCTTTTTGAAAACTTCTGCCACTTATTTGGATTTTAACTCAACAGGAATTTGAAATGTATTACATATTCTATAGTCGATCGATATCGTATTAAAAGTTTTACTTCAAATTTTGAATGCATTACATATTCTAAAGTCGATCGGAAGCGTTATTTCGTTCTCAATTGTAATGCTGCTTTTCCGAGCTCTGAATAGTTTAAAATTCGCAACATACAGGATACGTGAAAACACTATCACTCGAATACGAAAAAAATAATGACATTCAATTTTTGGAATTTCGCAGAAAACGATTCGAAATTGGAAATCACAACAATAACATTCCGAATGCAAGTGCAATCCCGATGAGCTCTAGAGTAGTTGTTATCATTCACCAAATATTCTTGAAATAAAAAGCAATAAATAAATACTGAAAGCAATACTTTTCATTTCGGAAAATTTTAGGTGTAGTAAAGAGAAATTATTATTTTTGCATGAAATTGAAGGTTTTATTTAGCATAGTTAGAATGAACGGATTTAGGTGAACCTAGGCAATCGACGGTCGGACTCTACGATTTTCTGGATTTTCGAAAATGTCAACAATTGGCCTTCCAGAGCCAATTTGTCTGTGATTTTTTTTTGCACAAAATCCTACCTCTCTAACGCCTTCTTGCGTAACTCGATAAAATATAAAATCGCAAGATACAGATTAATAAAGCCAGCTATTGGATAAATAATGGTTTCCTCTTTACTACACCCAGATATGAACAGCGAAGCATTTATCAAACTCTATTGAAATTTTATTTATTGCCAACACGCATTTCTGTCATGGCTATTCTTTATACAGCTTGATGTGCTGATTAATTTTTGCTGACAGTTTTCTAACTGTATTTGCTTTTACTATTATTAAGATGAATTGTTTTTGTTGTTGTTTGGTATTTCGTCACAATGCATTGAAACTACAGCTACTTGTGTCTCTTCATTTTCTCCTTGGCCGAGTAAAAAGTAACAGTTTGCAGTTGACATGACAGCTGACAGTTGTAAAAGAGATAGGTATAGCAAATGTTTGTTGTTGTTGTGATTTTGTTATTTTAGTTTATACTCGTTTGGCATTTTTTTGTGGCAATGAAAAGCTCGCTTAAAAAGTTTGAGATAAGTGCAGGCAGAAAATTTTACTATTTGCTACAAATTAACCCATTACAGTTCAAGCCGCTATAAAGATATCTTACAAAGTATTGTGGCATAAACTTTGCAGCTTTGAATCTGTGTTCACAACTCAAGTAGGTACTCTCCCCTTTGCGCCGCTCTGCCTAGAAAATTCGTACATCATTTACTTTGCGCTCTCTCGTTTCAAAGTAAAAGCGTGAGCGCCAAACTTTTCCCATATGTAATTATTATGAGTGCAACTTATGTGCAAAGAAATTACGTGACGTCTGCCTAATTTGTCCGCGCTCCGCTCCCCCTAGCCGGCAGGCAGCCAGCTTGCCTTCTGCTGCCATGCAATCCCGCGGATGCAGTTCAGCTGCTGCTACAACGTGGCAACGTGGCATGAGACAGCTACGCTGCAGCGTTGGGGTCCGCGAAAGGCGTTGACATTTTTCAAGCTGCTGCTGGGACACTTACAACAGCGGCGGCAGTGGCAGCAGCAACCTCGTCAGCAAACCACTGCAACACGAGAGCTGACTAGGCGCCTGCATGTTAATTAGCGTGTGAAAAGTGTTTGCCGTCTTTGCCATGAATTTCATTTACATATATGTATGTATATGTATGTGTGGTCATACACTAGCACAAATCATTGGTGTTAACTAAAATGTTAGTCACAATAACTAATTAGTTAGCTAACTATTTAGAAATGCATTTGTTTTCGTGCATATTTTTTTCTATTAGATATTTTAAAATGCAAAATAAAGAAATCTAAGAAAGAACTGGCGAATTGAACAACAATAATAAAGGAATTTTAATAATAAAAGGATTCTTCCGCAGTTTTCTTGTCCTCTTTTTGCACACTTACTTAGCCGGAAGCATAAAATCAGCGTTGCTTTCATAGAGTAATTTTTTGTTACGGATGAATCAAACATCAAGAAGCTATTAAAAGACGGCTAACGGCTACTATCATTTTAAAATTTTTTTCGAAATTTCTTTGCTTAAGCAATGCAGGGACTCTTAATATTTAATATATTTGAAGGTTAATCTTTTATCAAAAAAATTACTAAAACTAAATTTTTTGTTGAAATTATGCGCTTAACTAATAAATTAGTTAAGAATTTGTGCATTTGTCGCAAGGCAAACTATTTTTGTAATTTTGTTACTGTGAATTTTTTATGAGCGTATGTAGACTTGCACATAGGCACTATCAAGGACTTTTCCTCGGCTAATGCTTGCCATTAATTTGTTGTGTAACGTGCAGCAAATCCTTTGCAGTTGACAAGTCACACATGCACAGACATGTTGCACACATGCATAAGCATGCGCATGCATATTTCTGCTATGCACATGTGTGTGTGTGTGTGTGTTTGTTGGCTGGCAGCATTGTCATTTTGAGTTGCAGCGCTTCAAAAAACAGCAGCCAACTAAAATCGTAGCGGAAGTCGCATTTCGCTGCAGCTGCCATGATGAGCGCTGAGCTGAACTGCGGCATGTTGCACCAAAAAGGTGTCAAGATGCACACGCACACACTTCAAGTCAAAGCAGCAGGCGCGAAGAGCAAGGAAGGAGCATGGAAGAAAGCGCCAAGGCAGCAGATATAGCAGAGAAGTTAACTTTGAAGGTGATTTCAAAATATTCAAGCAGATTTCTTGAAATTTTTTTTCTGCTTTCTAAAAATTTTCCTATAAATGCGCTGTGAATTGCGCTCAGAGGGTTTATTTAAAAAGCGCCTACAATTTACATTAAATGGCAAAGTTGTATAATCATTAAAAGTCATCAAGGAATTTCATGCAAAAGTGAGAAAACGCAGCGTATTCTTTACTGCAATTTTTTTGTTGCTTTAATCTAAAAATTTGTATGCACAAATTTTCTCTCAATTTTGCTATCATTTCGAGACGAATACCAATCGTACTATATGAAAGCTATATCAACACTTTTTTTGTGAATTTAGTTAATTTTGATTTTAAAGTTTTTTTTATAGTTTTAGTAGTAACTAGCATTCTACGACTTTTCTTTATATTGTATAAAATGACTATTGGCAATGTTTTCGAAAGCCTGCGCTACATTTGTCTTATGTGTTTACAATTGTAATTATTTTATTCAAATTGAATGTCAAGAATCGACAATCGAGAGTTGTTTTGGTCTTTTAAAACTCAACCCCCCTCCCCCTTCTCAAAATTGCCTGCCAATTTTTTTCACTAAAGACATCTAAAAGAATGTTGGAATATTTTTTAACAAAACTGTCAATCAATTCTCCAACTTAATTAGCGTACAAAAGTTTGTAGTAAGTCTATCTCGAATATTACGGTACATTAACACAGATACATTAAATAACTGTTACACATGTGTAAATTTATGTTTTTCGCTCTAATGTGGGCTGTCAAAGTCTCGTGTACGTGCTTCCAGCGAGAAGCTTTTCAGTTCAATTAGTTCAAAAAGTTTGACAGAAGGGGACGAATATGAACACTGACAGTGCTGCTGCTGTCATGGCAACTTATGCTGCCCCTCTCCCCCTTCTCCTTCTCCGCCTTCACGGCATCTTCGTGTGTTTGCTTTCTTATAGGTAGAGCTGTTGCTAATATTCACACATCCCACTGCTGCTACTTTCTAAGCAACTTCTTCCTTCTCTCTCACTCAAAGAAAATATTCTTTCTATAATAATTTGTTAGTTTTGACATTTTTAAACTTTTAGGCGCGTGCAAACTGTCAGTGCTCAGCTTCTGCTCATACTATTCTGCTTACACTTTTGTAGTGTAGCGAAATAATTTGACTCCTTGTCAGATTTTGCTACGCATATCTTTTTGCTTAGCGCGTGTCAATTTCCAATGAAATTTGAAATTTCACTAATATCAAATTGCCCTTTTGTGTGTTGTTGTTGTAGTGTATACAGCCGTACATTTTTGTATGCGTTGTTAACAGCAGTCGCTTGCAGGGGCGTATACGTATTATTATTTAACGTGTGTGCGAACTGCCTTAATTCTAAATTATTGTCTGTCCCTAAACGTTGTTGTTGTTTTTAGTATATGGCCTAGCGCCCATAATTATGTCACAACAATAATGCCCATATAAGCGTAGGCTGTGCTGACCATTCTCTGGGCGTATACGCATTATTAATATTTGCTTTATATATTGGTCCTTATTGTCCGCTCAGCTTTTTCAGCTTTATCAGATTTTGCAGCCAAAATTTTTCAAATTTGTCAAACATTTTTTTTACGAAAATCAATATAAGTAATCTTTTCTTCACAGCAATATTTTCTTTTCTTTTGCCAATTGCGCAACAAAGTTTTGCTTTTACACAAAAATCTGTTATCTTCCTTCAATTGAGCACAATTTTAATTAACAACTTTTCTAAATAATACTTTTTTGAATACACTTTCAAAAAAAGTTACAAAATATTTAAAATCTATCAAAAACCAATCGAATTTTTGCTGTTGGTAAGCATTTTTCATCTCGCAAATTTCTTTGTTTCTATGCCTTCTCCCCAGCACACGTGTTTTTTTCCTCTTAGTCCTTTGTATGCAAATGAGTACTCACTTTGCACACTTTGCCTGTAACCTGCTTCATCACTTCCTTTCCAATATTTACTGCGAAATTTTTCCATTGTCAAGCACAATTTTTCATGCTCTTTGATATTTCCCATCAGCATCAATGTGACTCTTCGCTTTTTTTCTGTCGTCATTTCTTGCCTTTGCTTCTTTGCTACTTTTTATGCATTTTTAATCGGAAAGATGACTTCGCCAACAAGCTGAGTGTTGAAGAATATTTAAAAAAAAACTGTCTTTGGCTCTTGTGAAATTGAATTTCTGAGTAGGAATCTTGTTACTCCTTCTTCTTCTGCTGCTGTCTGCGTTTGCTTATTGATGCCGGCATTGACATTTGATATTAAGCTAATGAATTTGGGTATACCTTCTCTTTTTCTCATTTATGCTTTTTCAACATGAATCATAATTTATAATTTATGTCTTTTCTTTCTTTTTTTGCAGGTAAGCATCGACTTTGGCTTAATTTTTGGGTAACTAAAGAAAATTTAATGATGCACAAGAATATTTGTATATATTAGTTATAGCCTAGAAATGCAAGGACTCGCACAGATGAAATGAATTGGTAGACAAATGTTAACAGAAATCAGAAAATGAAAATGCTCTGGAATTGAGAAAATGCCTAGATTCACATATAGAGAAATTAAGCGCCGGTCAGTGGCTCAGTGCACCAGTGCACCAGTGCTTGCTCGCTGATGTGAGAGATCGATGGTTCGAAAACCTGCAGACTCGTGCCATCTAATAAAAAAAGAACAAGGTTTTTTGCACGCGGCGTCATCGCGAGCTAGTTGACAACTCTCCGAGAGTACTCCTTGCCATGAAAATAAAGCTTTTTGATTCCGTTCAAATACGTCTGTAGAATGAGTTTGTAGCTCCCGCTAACTTGTGCTAGAAATAGAACAAGCAAACACAAGCCAATTATTTATATTGTATATAGAGCAATCTAAGGAATTTTAGTAAAAATTTAGTTCCTTCAATGCACTCGCAATAGCAGCATCAGAAGCAAAATTAGCTTTGAATCGTTCTTTGTTAACAACGTCGTGAACCCGGCGAAGAAAAAATGTATTAGTTCACAAAAAATATCAAAGATATAGAATTAGTATCTTATATAAAAATGCATGATGTTATGGGACACAAAAGTCTGCAAAGTGCTTCAGCCCAGCCCACTCTCAAACATAAAACTGTTGTCTATAGCTGAATCAAAGAGTATTAATATAATTTTAATACTATAATTATCACTCTTTGGCTGAATCCTTACTGGCTTGATTAGCTTAATAATATCAAAGCATTCGCTTAGATTTGCCTGTTTATCAAAAGAAATGGTGCAGCACAATTAAAACCAACTTTCCATTATTAAGTTGAATTGTTCTGGCTAGAACTCGAAGCAGAGATCTTTGACTTTGGCGACCAAGCATTAATGCGCTCCACCAAGTCGTGCAGCTCGTGCTCTTGCAGCTTCAGCGTGAAATACCATCGCAAAATGGAGCCATTTCATAACTGCAGCAATAAATGCAATTTGTTTTTACGCCATTTTCATTACGAATCGGCCACGTACGCCGTTTATGGCGTATGCAAAGTTTGCTTTGTTTTGCATGGTAGCCTGATGGCCACAGCAGCACAGCTGATGGCGCTGCACCTCTGCGTCGAATTGCATTAATAAAGTTAAAAATGCCACGTTCCGACTTCATTCACAACTCTACGCCACTGCTGATGGCTCGTTATGGCCATCAGACTTGGCGCAATGGCACATCGAAGCACGAACAATAATAGCCGACGCGTCAGAGTACGCTTGGGGTCCGTCGTGAAGGAAGACGTATCTGCTGTGCCGTCGCTGGCAGCCTTCAGCACGCCGTCCGTCCGTCCGTCTGTCTGTCTGTCTGTCTGTCTGTCTGTCTGTCTGTCTGACGGACCTGTACGTTTACGTGTACGAGAAACGGAAAACGTGCCTGGCATAACTTCCGTTTCTAATAAACTCGCCCCCATTTGAGCTGCTTCGTCTGTTTTATCTGGCTGCAGCTGTGGGTTGGGCTATAATGGCATGGAGTGGTTTGGCATGTGTGCAGAGGGAGCACTCACTCGCTGGCATGCCCCCACCTCTGTTCGCTTTTGGGTGTCTCTTGCAGTCAAGTGCTTTAATGTGTCCGTCAGCATTTTGGTTTGAAGTTGCTGCCCACTTATTTAAGTCTTGGTTTTCTACACCAAGTAGCATAAAATTTTCGTGAGCATCGCTTTGTTTATTTTTACTTTAGGCTTTTTTTGTATTCCATGTGTCGCAAGTGTCCATAAAGCATAGAAATGCTGCGTGAATGTAGTATGTGAAAATATTTGCAGCTGTTTGAGGGTATTCAACTATTTTTGGTATACTTTGTGCGCACTCGCTACTGTGAAAAAGAAGAAGAAGAAAAAATAAGCTTAGCAAAGTATAACTTTTGTGAAATTTAGACAATGTATAGTGAAATTATATGATGCATCTTTAAAAGTTTATGTGCAGTTAAAAAGTAGCATAAAAGTTAAAATCAGAAGAGAATTTTAAAACGTTTTATTGGTTAAGAAACTGCCAATTTCAGCGGCATTTTTTTTAATTCAAAAAGCGATTTAAAAACGCAAGCATTATAATCAATCATTTTTTAAAAACTATTATTATTTTAGTTGTGTAATTTTTAAGAACAAAAAGTCTGGAAACAAAATTTTTCTGAACAGCATTTTAGCTACAATTCCGGTACTCAGAGATTAGCAACCCCCACTTGAAGTTCTTTCAAGGCAACTGTAAGTCGATCTTTCATTATTCTTCTGCAATATTCATCAGTGTGGACGATTCTTCTGCTTCCTCTTCGATTGTTTGCTACATTCTGCCTCATATGCGAATATTTAGGGTATTCACAGTTTCCTTCTAAATTTCCCTTCTGGCAACTTCAGCACGATAGTAAAATAAAACTCTGAGCGCCCCTGTTTCGTGGACCATTCTTAATTTGCCACAATCGCATTACAAGTGTTTTCTAAAGGGATTATTAAGGATTTATTACTCTCGCAAAAAGCAATATTCCATCAAAATGGAAGTAGTGTGTGATTATTCTCTGCGAATTCAATAAAATTTGCTTAAAATCTGTTTCCATTTTCGCGAATAAAACAGCTGATGAGAAATGCCAGCTTATCACGAAAGAAAAACACCCAACGCATGGCCATTTTTTTAACTAGTGGTATTTTTTGTTTGCGTGCAAAGCAACAACAAAAAAGTTGCCAGATGGCAAAGTGGTTTTATTTAGCAGGCGGTAAGGAAAGCACACTAGATCGCATGGAACTGTGAACTCCCCAATTGGAACTGTATTCACATTAGGAAATTCGACATTTTCTATAAAGACATTCAATTGTTCGCAAAGTTATTCCCGCTTCAAGACACAATCACTTCTGCGGTTCACTGGACACTCTGACACTTTATCGAAATTCAATTTTCGCTAGCGCAAAGCCAATTCGATTTTTCCTGTCTATCTTTTCTAGTTTTTCCACAGTTATTTCTTTTCCTTTACAATCTGCAGCGCAGATATAAAGCATTCGAATGTCAGCATTTGTTCATTTTTCAGTGCAAGGCATTCGAAGCAAAGAGCTTCAGAAACTTCATAGCTTTGGTTTTTTTCTTCTCTGTTTTGAAACTTTCAATGCGCTGCAATCGAAGAGCGCCGGGGCATTAGCATATTACTTCCGCATCACTTTCTGTCAATGCGCAATTGACAATTTACTAAGAAGAAATGTCGAAATGCCAATGCAAAATGCACTGCAACGTGGCAGCGGCAGAGGAAGCAGTTGGAAAGTGGCAGGGCTGATATGGAGTGAGCTGGCTGGATATGTGATGCCAATAACGAGCGCGTCGGCAGAGGGCTCACATGCTTTCTCGTGCCACAGCACTGCCAGCAGTGGCAACGCCAATAGTCATGGCTATGGCATGTAGATAAATCTTAGTCACCAGAGTCGATTGGCTTTGAACGCTGGCATCGCAAGCGAAGCGGCTGACGGCAAAAGCCTGCATGGTTGAAATGGGAGCGCGTGAAACGCTGCAGTTGCATGCACATGCTGTGTATGTATGTATGCAAGAATTTTGTATTTTGATTTATTTGCGCCACAAACACACACAGCCAGCACACGCACACATACACGCATACTGCATGTCAAACACAGCTAAACAAAAAGCGTCTTATATAAAGCAAGAAGGCGACCATTGCGACGACGGAATTTATGGCCAGTGATGCGTTCGTACGACTGCTTTCCGGCCAAGCATACAAATAGGGCTATCAATTCCGAGATCACGCAGTTCTTAGGCTTATTCCTTCTACAGCTAATTCCATTTACTCTGAAAGATTAAGTTTATTAGAGACAATGATCTCGAAATGTTCTGAAGCCGGTTAATAATAAGATTTTGAAAGCCCAAGCTTCCTTAAATACTTGTACATTTAAACTTAGATCAAAGATTATGGGAATGTTGGGTGATATAGATAACATGGCCATAACAGCAGTGAAGCATTTTCTTTACAAAACCTTCTAAAATTTCATAAACCGTTCAGTAGACTCGAATTTCAAACTTCGAAAATCCCGGAATTGTCAGCCTTTTCGAATTGGCGCTTTATTGGCATGCATGTATTTGTCATACGCTAAAAAAGCAAACTTTTGCTAAGATAAAATTTTTTCTTATTATAATAAGCTGAAAAAAAGTTCGCTTTCCTGCCAACAGAAAATGTCATTTGAATATTTTCAAATTGCATGCGTTCGTTTTTGTGGCATTTCCGATATGGTTGCCACATGCAAACATGTACACTTTTGCATCCGGCATTTGATTAGCATTTATTGTATCGATTTGCCAGGCATTTATAGGCATAAAAGAATGCTTCTGCGTTCCAGTAGAATCCTTAGAAATATCATTTTACGACCAGTCGCAGTCGGCGTGGTGCAATTTGTTGTGCAAGGTTTGCGTTTCTAACAATGGCGCCATTCCTATGCGCGTGTGGGTAGATCTGCCAGCGTGTGTGTGTGTTTTCCAGTGGACTGAGGGAAATGCAATGCGCGGATTCTGCTGTAAAGCAATTTCTATTCGATTTTGTATAGTTTATTCTTGAAGGAATTCTTTTCTCATCCCATCCGGAGGAATATCCCAGGTATATCCAGAGCAAAACCGAAAATATCTACGCATCCTTACTGTATATGAAGTGGCACATTGTTCTCTTAGGCATCATCTCAGTGAAATGAAAGTGTCTGATACAGACTCTATGAGAGTGGCAGAGAACCGACAGAGTTTGCTTTGTGCGAATGCCCAGCAATAAGTCGATTTAGCAGAATCGAGCTTGAAGGTTATGTGTTGCCTTATCATAAGATTTGAAACTCGAAGCGCCAAATGAGTGCTTAAATTCATTAGGAGTGCAAAACTATAGGGCTAATTTGAAAGCCGAAATATCGTTTGAAGTGCATCGAGAGCCTCATAATAATAATATATGAATATGAAAGCCTTTTCTTAGGAAGAAAAACTTAAATTCGGCATAAGTTCTGTAAAATGCAGCTTGACTAAGGAACTAGACAAATTTTAAAATGGCCTTTAATGGCCTTGTATTTTGAATTTTTTTACCGAGGCTACATTCAATAATAATATGATTATTCTTAATATTTATTTGAAGAATTAAAATACACTTTTGTGAAAAAAAATTCCAACAATGCTTTAGCTTAGAGTAGTGGTTCGAAATCGATCAGCAAGTTATTTAGCGCTACTTTTTTAAGCTTTGGAAAGCATAGCAAACTTATTCAGTTCACATAGCAAGCCTCTGGTGCCAGCTGCACGTGCAACCAAGTCATATCCTTTTTCCGCTTACAGCCAGCAATCTTTCTCTCTTCTCCACATATGAAACAATGCAGCTACTTCTCATGGTATTGCACGCGAGTGTGAAGCGAAGAGGAAAAAAAATCTAATTCTCTAAAAAGCAATTCACTGTATTAAGTGCGAATAGTGCATGTGTGTCTGGCATATATGCATGTGCTTGTGCTTGTGTGCGCGTGTGTGTAAGTGCGTAGGACTGTGCAGATATAAGCACACTTAAAATGTCCTCATTTCATGCTGTATTCATACATATGCACATACACACATGCATTATAAGTGCACTCACACACTTGCACTATTATTCATTTCCGTTGCACGCTGCAACTCTTAGAAAGAATAGCATCACTTTTAAGTATTTTCTTGAACAAAAAAAACCAACTCAAACCACGCCGCATGCCACAGTTCACATTACAGCAGCAGTTGGGCATTGCTACTAGTGCTCGTTGTACTCCATACGCTGCGCCATGCCGCCGTACGTCCGCCCCTTTAGAGTGCATCCGCAAATACTTGCCTGTGTATTGAGCTGAGTCAGTGCAGAAAATAATCTTTTAGCACTTACTTCCTCTTCGGAACATTAACTTCTGTCTAGTAGTATAATTTTTATCAAGTCATGTTACTGGAACGTTTAGCGGTAAGAGGGGAAATTAGTTTGGAAGTAGCACAGTGTGCCTTGGCATCGGCCCGCTGCTTCTTCTTAGGCCAGTGCGTATTAGTTGGCCAGCTTTTCACAAGCTTCCTTACTGTCCATAAGAGCTAATCTTGTCAAACATATTTTTGGCGTGTCCGATGCTCATGTTCGCTGGTAAGCTTGTGGTCAATAGCCTGTAAGTAGCTGCTGATTAGGCATGATGGATTGAAAGCTAAATGAAACTACATTAATTCAGACAATTTATAAGCTATCGAATGGCAATCTGTTTTATCCCTTAGATGAAAATCGGGTACAGTTGCCGGCAATATTTTGCACCCTAAGCTGTTTCGGCTTTCCGAAGTAGATCCTGCAAAGTGCTGCTGCTTTGCGTGCGCCTATTCCAGCTCTTGGTTTCGGCATTTGTTTAAAATCGTGCAGGTATCGCGTGAACGAATTTATAGCTACAAATTTAAAACTTGGTTTTCTTTCATAGAAGTTTTTGTTTTGAGTCATTAACTTTTTCTGTGTTTCTGCCAAAACAGAACGCAAGTTTTTGTTGTAAGAACATTAAGTTTCTAAAGTCACTCACTAACATCGAAAAAAGTTCTAACAATGAAGCTTAAATTGTGTAAAATCCCTTTTGTGTTTATAATTTCAGTTTATTTGCATAATTTTAGGCATTCTAATGCAATGTTTTATTTGTTCTATGCTTTTGTTGTTGTTGTTGTTGTTGTTTTTGTTTGATGTGCATATATTTCCATCTGAATAAAGCTTTTGTTGAATTTTTTTTGTTTTTGGCAAATGTCTCCCAATGGTGCAACTAAAATGAAGTTAATACATATAAAATTTATACATTTGTATGCTTTCTTGTCTATTTTATGTCGAAATTATGCTTAAGCTGCCACCTACCTTTACCTTTGAGACTAGTAGCTAGGCTGGCAAGTTCAGCTTGCAGCTTGTTCAATTCCAGCTCGAGTTCGTAGCAAAAGAAGCTGAATAACAGCGACTCTGCCCCTACACTATTTTGCCCTTTGCAGCAGTTTTCTGTATATTTTACATTCTGCAAAGTTTTACCTTAATATAAAATGTTTATTGCGGTTGTTAACTCATTTATTGTCTTGATATATGGTCATTTGCATATTTTAAACAGCACACACATACGCACATGCACTCTAGTATATGCTCTCATGGCTGCCTATATACATACATACATTTTGAAACAAAAAGCTCTCAAACATGTTGAAAATCACTAACTTTGCGCTTGCCGCTTCAAGCCTGCATATTCAAGTCAGCTTTACTCTTCGGCTTCTTTTATTGTTATATCCTTGGAGAGCATTTGGCTAAAGGCAACTAGGCGTATGATGAATTTAACTTAAGCATGCTCAGTTTATATAAGCATGAATATGTTTATACAAAGCATACGCTTTACATAATGCGGTAATCGTTTGTAGGTTGCACTGTTGCTTCGGGGCATAGTGGTTCCCACCTGACTTGCCCATTTATGCGAACTACATAAAGTGGCAAATGTTCGAGATATGCCTCTATGCTGTGTTGACTAGCTGGGTACATTACATAACATTTAAATTTAATGCTTAATCTTTCACAATTTCATTGCACCTTTAGAGCATCGACTAGCAAACGTATAATCTAATTATATCGAATCGACTAGCAAATATCATGTTTGTCTTGCTTTTATAGACATACGTTCATACTCCCAACTGACACAACTCACAACAATGTAATAAATTTTCAGCTTCGAATTTGTATTTATTGAAATTTTGTTGATGTTAAGCGCTTCACTAAACATTTGATGCACTTAATCCCAGCAAAATACACTCAAATGTGCCCTCAATTATAATAATACCCATGCATTTTCTCAAGTAATTTCTGACACAATTGCTACACACAGCTACATACATATGTATATATGCATGCATGTATATTGATGCCATAGTCAACTGATTTTGCAGCAAGTCCATACAATATCTGGTTGCATTGCTTGTGAGGCATGCTATTTTAATATCAAATATTGCAGGTAGCTGCATCTTAGCAGCGCTTGGTGTTGCAATCACAAATATTAATGCAACACACACACACAAAGCAGCCGAGGCAGTAATGATGTATGCGCTATCTGCAACGTGTGGCAAGCTGTTTAGATAGGAATGGGCTCGTTGGTTCGTTGCCGCTATGAGCGCCGCAATTACTCAATGCTTCGACAATGTGCAATTCATTATGGCAAAAATCTGTACTGCCGATATGTTTTTATCTTTGTGTATGTGTGTGTGTGCGACAGCTTGTTTGCGGTTGCAAATTGCAAGTGTTTTTTATTGATATTTCTATGCCTTTCGGTTGAGCGTTACTTGGAAATATTAAAAAAAAAGAAACTAGCAAAAATGTCAACATCTATTCATAAAAATCCAAGCAAAATATTAATCAACATTTCTCATGCCGTAAGTCACGTTTGCACGTTACTCATATCGGCGCTCGTGCATTGTGTTTGTAGCTGTGTGTAGCTCTACGGTTAAAAATAAACATCGTCTGCGTCTCAAACCGCGCTAAAGTATTAGACAACTGATTGGGTTTAACATTTAAGTGAACTGAAAAACTGGTTGCCTTAAACGCGCTGTGCCACAGAATATATTTACTACTACTATTAGGCACACTTACATACCCACACACACACATATAAATCAAGAGAATCACGTTTACTCCTCTTAAAAATATTTTAAAGTTCAAATTTCCAAGTCTCATGTTATTTATTTCACTTTTTGTGGTATTCGTTCGTGCCTGGTTTGCTTATTCCCAGTTGGATTTCATTTCAGCGCAGTGTAGCTTAAACTTTGTGCATACCTACATATAAAAGCAGTTTAAGCGAAAAATCTATGTAATTGTAATTGTGCATAAAAAATGTTTTCTAAGAAATCAGATGCGCTATGAATTGCCTATTTTGCTCTAAAGTGTTTTTATACAATCTGGAATTCCCTCAATCTTAAGATCGTTTCATCGTTTAATGAAACCAGTTGAATTTGTACACTATATAGCCGCTATATTCCTTTCAGCAATATTAACAAAATTTGCTGCTATACAAAAGAAGGTAATTATTGTCTAGCATAGCTCGGTAAGTAAGTGAACGGTCTCTGAAATGAATATTCTCAGTCGGGCTTAATATATGTATCTATTATCTGAGAGCGTATGTATATCACGCTGAAAGGGCATTTTTCAGAGTAAGCTTTTAATGCTCTGACACTAATATTTATTTCGACGATATTTAGGTACTCGGTTAAGTTTTATTTCATAGCTTGTATAAAGATTTTCTCATAGATTGCACAGTGCAATACACTTTTTATTAAATTCTGGCATGACACATTTTTTAAAGGAGATCAATATACATACATATGTAGAAAGAATTATTTAAAGCCCGTTCGCGTTTTGTTACTATAGCAATTTAATTATGGCATTCTAGTGGGATCTCTAAAGTCAAATCTTTCAAAAAGCTTATCTCAGGAAAGTGATGTTGATGCTATAAAGCAACGCGATACAAAGTGCTGCTATTTCATAGTAATTATATTTGATAGTATTTCATATTTCAAATTTTAATACATTATATGTCTAAGAAATAATATCTATGTATATATGCCTCAAAGAGTTAGTTTCTCTGCTCCTTACTAAAATGTATACTTTCTGCCCCCACTTTAACTACACTCAAAAGACATAATTGTGCGTGCCTGAAACTCAGCTTGTCTACTTGCGCATACAATTTATAATAATAGTAGCAGTTTTCTTCAAGCACGAAATCATAAGCCTCTGAGCCAACAACAAACTGTCGCATATGTACAAACCGAAGGCACCTACCCAAAACAGTTGAAAATGTGTATTTTTGTTTCTTCTGTGTATATACAATGGGTTATACATACATACATGCATACATATTTTGTATGTATGTACATAGCGGTGAGTACTATTTATAGTGTCAGGTGGCAGCAGATTTTAAGTTCATACCCAAAGTAATTTACACTAAATTACACACATACTCGTGCACGGCGAAAGTTTTCCCCAAGAACAACATTTTCTACCTTCCTACTACCATACTACGCCTGCACTTCACTTCCTGTCTACCCCATCCTTCTCTCACTATATGTATGTATATTTTGCTACTCAACTTCCGGCATTGTTAGAAACAACTGCTCTGCGCAGGCATGAAAAGCTTTTGTTTTTGCCACAGTTTGTGCGTGTAGAAATACATTCATTCAAACATGTACATACACATATACATATGTATATGTATATATAGTCGTACATACATATATTTTGCACGTAGTTGTTAGTTGTTCTTTACACCTTACTAGTTTTGCACGTTTTTTCCAAATTACATGCCTGCCCACAAACAAACGCAAACAGCGCAGTTTTTATTTTGTCTACAGAAAACATTTTAATGATAAAATCTGTTGGTAATGCCCGCCGGGGAATATATAAAGATACGTGCTACCCGGCTTGCACAGTAGCTTTTAAACGCCAGCCAGCCATTTTACTTTATTTCGCATAGAGAAAATATTTAAACGAATACAAATAAAAGTATGTACTTCGAAGTGGAAGGGAACTTTTCCGAAATCGATTTGAATAGAAACTCAATTCAAATTGGGTTTGATTTTAATTTTGTATGACAGGGATATGTATGTGAAAAATTTCATAATACATACTACAAATATTCACAAATAACAATTATTTTGGCATGAAAATGTATACCTGAATTTTAAAAATAACAGAAAATTTAATTTAGAATTTATAGAATCATTTATATAACGCAGAAGCATGATCAGAACACTCTGAATTTCGTGCGAAATCAAAAGCAAACATTTATGTTAAATAAAATTTTTGCAATTCAATGCTTTCGATGTGTGTTATTTGAAAATATCAAATTTTTCGAAAAAAAAAAAATATTTTTAATAATTTTTGCTTAAATAATTTAAAAAAAAAGGAACACTGTATAAACAGTTATTTCAGTTTTTACTACTTTTGTCTTGCTATATCGAGGGTGATGCAGCAATAAAACTGAATTGTGTCCTTCAAAGGATCCATGAATATGTGCTTGAGTGCTATAAAAACCGCAAATGGTGCACTCCACTTTAATGATAGTCCAACGTTGGCGGCGATTTCGCTACACTCGCAATTATGTACATATACATATATGTATGTACATATGTACAATCAACCCACACATACACGCTATCAACGCATGTTCAGCACAATTTTTGTGACAATTTTCGCGTATAACAGTGCCAACGGCGAAGTGAAAATGGCGTTTGCTCGCTTCACATTAATGCCGAAATTTATTACAACAAGCAAGTTTAATCATTTTAATTCAATTCCGTGGCAATAAAAAGCTGAAATCAACCCCATGAAATGCACACACACACACAACTACACTAACAAAAAAAGCAATAGTATATTGAATAACTGCGTTGGCAATAAAAAGCATTGCAGCTAGAAAAGCAGCAGCAGCAAACAGAATGAATTATAGAAATATGTATACGGACAAGTGCGCACACACACAGACATACACTTAGATGCAGCTTGGCCAACATATCAAGTGCAAGGATACGCTCAACAGCACTACGAGTCGCTGCAGTCGGCTGCACCTGCTACAAACGACATTAGAAAAAGTACATAGAAAAGTGAAATAGCAGTGTGTGTGTGTGTGTGTGAGAGAGAGAGGGAAGAAGGCGCAGAAGTAGCATGTTGAAAACAATAGCGATTTGTAAAGCTTAAATGGATGTAATCGCACCTGAGGGGTCACCTGCACTCTTACTACATATTTGCTATCACTGCAGCTGCTGGCAATTGTTGTTGGCTGTAGGTTGGCAACGCTGCGCCTGTCAGTTGCACGTATTGCAATATGGCAAACCACATTGCGGCGGCGAGTAAAACGGCCGATTTTTATTGAATTGCATTAATGTTGCAATGACTGCTGCTTCTTCCTTGCCACTAACACATACACACACAAATTTGTGAAATTTTGTATTTTTCAATTGAACTTTTCTTTGCTCATTTCAATGATTTTTAAACAATCTGACAGCTTTGAAATTTATAAGTAGTTATGTATTTGCGCCATTTTGTTGAACTTTTTTACCATCGTTCAAAATTCTAGATTTAAGATTACGATTAGATACTGAGTGCGAACTTATTATTAAAAAAGCTAGAAATTTAATATAAAGTTTAAACTTTTTTACATTTTCATTTAAGATTACATTCGAAGTGTGATAACTAAGAAATTTAAAAGTAATCGTAATCTTAAATCAAATATTTGTTTTAGAAGATATTAGTTACTATTTTGCATTAGATAACACTCGAATCTTAAAGTAATGGTATTCAGTTCATATTTAACTTTTTCTGAAATGTTAATGTCTCGCAAGAAAGATTTTCGCCTGTCACCTGCTTATGCAACGATAACAATTTTCGTGACAGTTGATACATGTCATGAAAAGCTGAGCCTATGAAAGCTTATGTATAGCCTGGTGCGGCATCATAACCTTACCTCGATTAACACTGAAACCCATTTTTTCGAGTGGGATAAGCGGTTGGAGTGAAATGAAGTTTTCATAGTTCGGTAATTTTTTTGAAAAAGACCTTGCGAAATTTCTCTTGGGATTGCTTCTACAACTATACCAAATGAAAAAACTTTTTTCTTGTTTTTATAAATTTGTCCTAATTCAGCTGAAAATTAGTATTTCAAGTCCTTACAGAAATGAGCAGCGCAAATTGCTTGCCTCACTCAATTGTGAGTGACTTTTAAATGCGCTCTAATACACTCACACAAAGTCACTGCTCCTTAGTTACACACACACTCACGCACTGCCTTACCCACACCCACTCACTTCTACACTCATTCATCATTTACCAGTCACAGTTGCGGCGTTTCGTTTTTTTTTTGCCGTTACCTACTTTAATTTTTCACATGCTACATTTTGCGGTTGGGGGTTAAGTCAATTTGACAGTAGTGACAGCAACAACAACAACAACAACCACCAGAACTAGAACAGCAACAACAGCATAAGGCGTGCAAATTTCTATCAAATCGCACTCTTTGCTCCGCTTGAACAAACATGCAGGCAGTTAACCGAACTGCAACAGGATGTCGCAGAGCGGCCGAGCCGGCGAGTGAGGGAGAAAGAGGCAAAAAGAGGATATGTTTGTTGACATCCGTTTCAGCAGGGCACAAGTGCGACGGCTGGCTCATCACAAACAGCAGGCAGGCAGCATGTGTGGCAGCGTGTCTAAAGAGCAACTGCTGCCGGGCGCGGCTGGCAGCACATGCGGACTAATGAAAATGCGCACAAAGCCGGGCCGAGCCGAGCCGGGCCGTTGGACATTTGGGAGCGGATGCTGGGCCACTCATGAAAGGAAGTAGTACGTTTTTTTCAACGACAAGCAATTAAGATAAGCGTTCTAAGTGCGCGTTGCTCGCCGGCAGCGGAAAGTGGATTGGATTGGTTGGGGCATGTGGAAGCTACTACTTTTAGTGCTGACACTTTGGGCGAGTTCAAGCATCTCGGGCAAATGCTTCCAAAATGGGCAACTTAAATTTAAATAAACTGTTGTGCTCGCTGCGCACTAAACGGACTGTACTGCCCTGAGTCGTCAGTCCAGATCAGAAAGGCAGGCAGGCTGCTGGAGAAGTGGTTTCGAACCCCAAGAAATCATCGATCAATAAAAGCGCGCTTAGCTGCCCAAAAAGCTAAGAAGTTCAGTGGCAAGTGAATTTTATTAAGCTGTGGCTTCGACTTATATTAAAAAATTTTCATGCAAATTAGAAAAAATTTGTTTACCAAAAATAAAAGCATCTTACATTTGAGCGTATTAATTAATTCCATACAATTTTCCTTTTCATAATTGCAAAAGTTTTCAAAGAATTTTTACTCAAATCCCAGCGCAGAAAATTCCTAAATATGTTGCTGACTTTTGCGCGAGCCTGTGCGGTCTTTCATCCTCTGGCGTTGCCACATGAAACGACAGCAATTTACGAGCTGCTGTCTCCCTTTTTTTGTTGCGCTCAGAGCCATTTCCTGCCTGCGCCTGATCCCGCGCTGACACACCAACGAGTAAACTTCAATTTGTAACGATAATTGTGTGTACTCTTTGGTGACAATAACGTTAAATGTTGATGAGCTCGCTGCGGAAGGGCGAGGCAAGGACCAGACGAGGCGGGTCGTCATGGCAACGCTGCTGCACGAGCCGCCATTACTGCTGGGGCTGCAGCGCTGCAAGGCAGCTGGCTGGCAATATTGTTGGCAGCACTTTTTTGCGCTGATGAGTGCGGAATTTGAAATGGCGCACTTTGACATAACGCCATGCATTCTCCGCCGCCGGAAAGCGGAGCAGATAGCGCAGGACATTTTGTGTTGCTGCTGACTTGACCTGAGGCGCCGACTGAAATATGTTGCTGTCAATGTGCAAACAGCGCGTTTTAGCATAATTTGCCGTAATGGTGTTTGGTTAATACTTAACCAAGTGTGTTTAGATGTAAATGCAGCGGCATGGCATGCACGCCAGGCTTTCAGGGATGGAACCTGCGTGCAGAATACTACAAAAAATCGCTCTTATAAAAACTGCTTAAGTAACCGGCGTCATAAAAAGTGGTTGCCTTTTTTCGCAATGTTTTTAGTGCGAACTTAACGGGTATTTTATATAGTACATACGCTTAGGGATGCTGGAAGCACCAAGTTTTTGCAACATCTTAACCGTAATGGAACGTCGTTGTCCTTGAGTTCGTTGTTGTTTTTGCATTGCAGCTCTACTTCTAATCTAGTTTACAAAATTTAATTTAACATGCTTACTTTATTTCCGCTTTTAATTCTGATAACTTACTATCGAGCTTTAGTATAGATACCAAGTACTTGCGCTGGCATTGATATCTGTATAAGAAAGCTTTTGAAGTATCGTTTTAAAGCTATCAACGAGTTCAAGTTAAAAATTTCTACTAACCATATCAAAAGGTAGTCGTTATATGATTTACAAGTTCTTTTTAAATGTTAATGCAAAAAATGAGCGTTTTTATTGAAAAATATTAAACTAAATAATACCGAGGAACTGGTTTTCTGAAACAAAGCTTAAATATTGCAAATTAAGTAAAACTCATAACTTTTTGATGCTTGAATTGAAGCGGGCATCGCTCGATTAATATTTGTCGTTTTTAATAACAGAGATTTCAAAGTTCGAATCTCTTGTATTGCCAAAACTCTGCCAGATTAATATGTAACTTTCGTTTCAGCCATATGTAGGAATAAATTTTTCTGAAGAATTATTTTACAGAAGCCATAAGATGAGTTCTTTTGCATGCATCAAATCAAGTTATTTTTGAGATTCAAACTTTTTCAACAGTACAAAAATTTCTAATATTTGTGGTCCTTCTTTTCGAAATTCGATGAGGGATTTTTCCACAAAATCAAAATAATTTGTTCTACACAAATATAAAATGTCGTTGATGCTAAATGATTATTCTTGGTACTACTATTATTGACCCCAATAGCAATTGCAGTGTCAAGTTGACACACCCACTCACTTATTGCTTCCAATGTGATTATGTATATGTGTGTGGGTCCCAAAAGGCAGCAATTGTCTTGGCCGCTGTGTGTTAGGGATCTGTGTGTGTGTGTGCATGTTGCAACTGCTGATTGTCGTTGCTGCTGCTGCTGTCAAAGTCACATGACATTTCGTAAAACCCACACGCTCTGCAATTAAAAACATTTGAGCAAGCCATAAACAAAAGCCAACACACACACACACGCGAAAGCTGCTGCACATGCACACACTCATGCAAGTTTTGCAGCAGCAGCAGCAACCGAAAGGGCAAAGGCAAAATGTGTAGGGCGTCGTGGCGTGGGCTGCTGCAACATAATGCCAAATGCGAAATTTTATGCTAACGTCGAAGGTAGCAGCGCAAAATGGTGCCACCAGCCAGCAGTAAAAGTAATTAAAGCGCAAAATATTTGCATTTCTTTCTAGCTAAAATATTTCTCCAAATTTAATAGCAACTTATAAAAAAGGTCAACATTCCACTGGCCCCACACATCTACCCCATTCGTCATGTGTTTGTGCGGCATCTGTGGGCAGATGTGACTAATTCAATTGAGCCGCGGCAGCTAAGCAGAAGGGAGGGACGGAAAATAGGAAGGTTTTGGAGCATGTGCCTGAAAAAAGAAACCAAAAGGCATCGCAGCGTAGATTTGCGCAGGTGTTGAGAAATCCTTGAAATTTCAAATTTGTTGTTTGACGCTCTACTTTAGAAAATTCTGCCTTTTCTCCTCATTTTTCAATAGAAGCTGAAGAGGATTTACAAATTTAGCAGCATAAGGCAACATTGTTGAAATTCCTAAAATAGCGTTGATATTTGCCTAGGGTTTTTAGATATATGAACCGGACGAACAAATTAATTTTTACAACAGAAATATTCGTGTAAACTAAAGATCTAGTATGCTCCTTTTCAAGTATGTATGTTATATAGAAATCTTATGGCGAGATATTGCGAGCGAGTGTTATTGCAGAACATTGCCATTCATATTCATGACGTTCATAAAGCTTCTCAGACCATCGTCTCCGAATCGCTTATAAAAGACATTTGTAGTTTCCGTTGAGAGAGAAGTACTTTAATTTGTTGATAAATTTTTTAAATTCTTACGTGATTCTTGATGTAACACCTTTCGAAGCTACGCATCCACAAGATTCTGTAAATACATTGAGAACCATCAAAAAAGGCCTTTAAGACCGCGTATCTTAATCTCTCAGCAATGATGTTAGCATTTCATACTCTGGAAGTAGCACAAATGTGTGGTGCTGAGTAAGAAATGTATTGCCAAGAAGATTCGCATGATTCCTAGCGTGAAATATTCCGCCCCTCATACACTTTCTTCTGCGAGTATCCCTTCAAAACTTGCTCGCTTCCTCTTGTACAATGCTGTCATTTTGGAAACTAACATTTTGCCATTGATATTTTGCTTTGCGTTGCAACTTTGCCTCCTCTTCCTTTCTCCTTTCTCCGTTTTTTGTTAGCTCGATCCTTTTATGCGTTTGCATAGTAACAAAAAGTTTCGCACATGCTCCAACATGCTACTTTGCTGGCTCAGGCGAAAAGTCATGGCTTTGCTGGCATGACTCGAATTTGCTTAGTCTCCTTACTCCTGTCCTTGCGTGCTTTCGCTTAAACGAATTTCATGCAAATCACGTAATTTTAGTATTATTTTTTTGGCTGACATACAATGTGTGCCCGCGCTCCCTGCCAACGCCTTTATTCTGATTTCTTGTCAGCCGCTGCACATGCCGGCGTTAGCCATCAAATTGACATGGCTTGATGTGTGTCAGCCTTCAAGATTTTTAATTGTGCCATGAAACTTGCACCATAAAGCAGCGGCGAACGGGCTGACCAAAGTCTAAGGCTGGCAGTGGCACAGCCGGGCATATCAGTGTCGCCATGTCTGAACGCCGCCGTTTTGCATGCGCCAGCGATACTATAACTCACTTAAGTTTATGGCAAAAAACGCTCACATACAGCAATTACACAGCGACGACAGCTTCTGCTCTTGCTCTTGCTGTCACCAGTTTGTTAGTTTTTCATTTTGACATATTGAATTTTTCTGTTCGCCTTCGCTGTTGTGCCACTGGCTGACGTACACACGCTCATATGACAGTCCCTCGAAATGGCTTTGTCGGAATTTGGCGCAAAGGTCACGTACAAACAGCTGATTTCATCAGCACATCCTCAAACGCTCGGGCTACAACGATGATTCGTTTTTTTTCTGTTGGTGGAAAGGGTGCACTTTAAGGTGGGGTCCAGCCCACATGAATCGTATGTTGAATATTGAAAGTCGCACTATTGATACACGCTTATCGCTTTGGCAGTGAGTGTGTCTGTTTGTATGTGTGTGTTAGTGGCGCACGGAGAAACTTTCAGTGCTGCCGCTTATCTGTAGCCTTAAATCTTCGTATGGATGCGCAAGCCAGCAGAGTTTGAGAGTTTGTCGTAATCACTTCTCGCACTTCTCGCACAGTAATATCGTTTCGCCCACCATGCCGGCGGCGTCTTGTCCTCACTGTTTGTGTCTTGTTGCCAAGCGCCCAGTCGCAACTTTTCAGTTACTTGTATGGGTCACATGAAAGACGAGATTCTGGGCGCCATTGAAGCCGTAAAAATGTTTGTATTGCTTCAGTCGCCGGCTCGTTGCCGCTTGCCGGTGGCCAGCCTGCAAGCATTTCTAGCGCAAGCGCGCGTGTGTGAGTAAATGTGCGCGTGTGTAAGTTAGTGTTTCTCTCAGTGAAAACACTCAAGTAAAGAGAGGATTTTTCAATTACTTCACGGGACGATGTGTCCACTGTTTTATTCGGTAACTGAAAGACGATTTTACAACTGTGAAGTGCTTATTTTATACTTATTCTAAGGTGACGGCGTGACCCAGTGCCTGAAATTGATGACGGTGTGGTAATCGAACTGTTGCTAATTGGGTTGCTGACTTGCTGCGGCAACTAGGTTGCTGACTCGTTGTTAAGTGGGTTGCTTACTTGCTGACTTGCTACTAGGTTATTGAGTTGCTGCTAAGTGGGTTGCTGAGTTGCTGTGTAGTTGGAATTAGGTTGCTGACTCGCTGACTTGCTCGTCGGTGTGGTTGGAATTGGGTTGCTGACTCGCTGCTAAGTGCGTTGCTGACTTGCTACGGGAGTCAGCCGAATTTGCCAATTCGAGTTCGATGCTACGGGTGATGGTGCAATCCCGATGATTTTGTTGCTGGCTGGTGCAGCTTGCCGCGCGTGTTAACTTGTCGTTGTTGTTGTGTTGACACGGCATGTGTTAACTCTTCCCCCCTTAAGTCGATTGTCCCCAATCGGTATTGTTGGTAGGGTGTGGTGTCCTAATCTGTAAGAATGGGCCTGTCTGCACGTTTGCGATTGTTGTTTGAGTGTCGGGTGATATATAGAGTTTTTGTTTATGTTTGATAGTACAAATTAAGATGAGTGTGACTATAACTATAAGAATTATTATTGTAACGTCTGTACTTAAACTAATTATGTGTGTGCTCTTATTTCTATTTATCAGTAGTTCAATATAGTCGTCATGTTTCAGTTGTTTTAAATACAAATTTTCAAGTTTCAGGGGAGTGTTGGTTGAGTTTGGGTTTTCTTTAATTTTAGTAATTAGGTTTGGCAGGATAAATTTGTCATATGCCCTAATTTTAATATTTAGAAATGTTTCGTTTGCTGCTTTAATTTCACAATTTTCGAATTTAAGTAGGAAGGTTCCTTCCATTTTTATGTCTATTTTGTTACAATTGTGAGATATTTCGGAAAAAAAGTTTTTGAAAATTAGTATGCCAGGTGAGATTTCGACTATGTTTGTGTTCGTTATAGTTTGCATAGCGCAGTATGCTTCTTCAAACTTTAATATGTTTGATAGACATTTGTCGGATATTGTTATCAAATTTTTCTTAAGGTTGTTTTTTACATTTGTATCATAAATATTGTTAACTGAATCTGCTAGAATTTCGTAAGTGTCTAATTTTATAGATTTGTTATTGGAATTTGGGATTGGTTCGAATGTTATTTTTGATAGGATATTTTGGGAATATTGAGGGATTTGGAGGATTATTATGATACTTTGCTCCTGTGTGCCGACTGCTACCTTTATATTGGCGTAACTGTCGAAATCTGTTATTAAATCGAGCTCTGTTTTTGTTAAAATATCTGTAGGGCTTATACCAAGTTTGCTTGAAAAAATTATTTGTCCGATGTCATTAATGTGGTTTCGCAAAAGAGATATGTCGTTGTTTATTTGATATATGTGTTCTATAAATTGTACTTCGTCCTCCAATGTTTTTATCCTATTTTGGGTAGTTTCCCTGAATGTGTTTATATAATTTTGAATGAGGATTTGCTGTTTATTTACGTGACCTGTTATGTTGTTAATTTGATCGGTTATGAGATTGTTAATATGGGTTAAGTTGCCTATTTTATTCTCCATGATCTGAGTGTTTTGGTGTATTGTGCCGAGCGCATCGTTAATTTGCTGCTCGTCGTCGCTATCCATAGTACCTGCTATGTATTTTAATCCTTTACCTAATACATTTGCTAGACCTCGCCTTGATTTAGGATGTGGGTGTAAACTATTTATTTTTGCCTTTAGTAATATTAAATTTTTGTTTACAGAGTCCAAAAGTTGTCTATCCTCGAAAGTTGTTGCTGTTAATGTGTCAATGTTACTAGAAATCAAAAATGTTGATTCATCGTATGCTGTCAAGTTCACAAAGTGGAGAACTTTGTCGTAATGATCGATTATCTTTACCTCTCCTGTTTTGATGGGTACATACCCGTTATTGTTTGTTAGATCTTGTATGTCGATTTGTTGGGCTGCCGACATTAGTATTGTTGAGATTATTATAATTAGCTTCATTTTCTATGATTTTATTTTACTCCTGAAAGAGAGGAAAAAAGGGAATTTTTGTCATATTCTTATATTATTTTTGTGTACTATTCTTCCTGATCTGGTTTTGACTGTAGTGTTATAGTCTTGAGCCACGACTTCTTTCTTGTATCTAGGAGATAGTTTGTTTCCCAACCTACGGTTTATTTTGACAAAAATTTCCTCGCCCTCTGAGTATTGTTTCGGTGTCGACCGATTCTTGTTGTGATAGGAAAGGTCAGCTATTTGCTTATCTTGAAGTTTTTTTATTGTTTCCTTCCTTTCGGTGTCCAATCGTTTAGGATCGTTACTAATATGTCTTGCGAAAAACGTCTCTATTGGCTTTTTCCCAGTTGTGGAATGCACGGAGTGGTTATATTCTTTGACTGATTTTTCTAGAAGTTCCTGAAATGATCGGTGGGTCTTATTACATTGAAGGCAACGCATTATTTCCTGCAGGGTGGAGTGGAAACGCTCTACTTGCCCGTTGGAACAACTCGTATATGGTGGTGTTCGGTAAATTTCCGTACCAAATTCATTTTCAATCATGAAATTTATGGATTCTGAGTTGAAGGATTTTTCATTATCCATTACTATTTTTTCGGGTACTAAGGCGAAAAGAATGTCTTTTAGGGGCTGTCTTATATCTTCTGCTGCTTTGGATCGAATGGGTTTTGCGACAGCGTATTTAGAAAATTTATCTACGGCGGTTAGAACTAACTCTTTTCCGACCAAAAATATGTCTATGTGAACTATTTGACCTGGGAATTGTGGAATAGGTGTAGCTTGCAATTGGGGTTTCGGTGGGCAACGCTCATATTTATTTTCCTTACATGTGGTACACATTTTGATAATTTTTTTGATTTTGTTTGCCATCCCGGGGAAATAATATTTTTCCAAAATTTGGGCCCTATTTTCTTTGCTGTTTCTGTGGGCCCTATTATGAGTTGTAATTATAAGTTCCTCTTGTTCTCGCTCATTAGTTATGTCTTGAACTTCTACTTGGGTAAATCTAATGCGGTATCTACTAAAGTGCAAGGGGTACAATTCTTGTATTTTTCCCATTATGGGTTCTTCTGTCTTAATGCAATTTACCACCGACGGGTTGAGATATCTTTTGAGAATTGAAATCAAAGTCTGCTGAGAATATTCTGGTTCCGTTACTATATGGCGATGGTATGTTGGGAATATTATTTTGAATTGGTAAGTGGAAGTTTTGTTTCTACTTAAATATATCTGATTTTTGAAGGCGTTGATGGGAGCTTTAATGCTGTAAATTAAATTATGAGACGAGCTGTCCTCTGAATTTGTAGCTATGGATAACGTGTTGATTTGTGGTTCAGCCACCGGTATCCTAGATAATGCATCGGCCACGATGTTTTGTTTACCCGGTTTGTAATACAATTCGTACGAGTATTCTTCCAGAGCTGCCTTCCACCTTTTCATTTTAGAATTATTATTTTTGTTGCTCAGCGCGTATGTGAGCGGCTGATGGTCAGTAAAGATTTGGACTCTGGCTGACCCATACAGATAATTTCTGAATGAATTTAAAGCCCAGATTATGGCTAACATTTCTTTTTCATTGGCCGCATAATGCTCTTCGGCTTTGTTTAAGGTTCTCGATATAAATGCTAATGGCTTTGAGTCTTGAGACAGAACGGCTCCGATGGCAAAATTCGAGGCGTCTGTTATTAATTCAAATTTTTTATTATAATCAGGGTATGCGAGAATAACATCTCTAGAGGTGAGTGAGTATTTTATATTATTGAAAGCTTTGATTGCTTCTTCGTTTAGACTTATTTTGACTTTTGAGGATTTGTTTTTTGAAATTCTACCTTCTTCCCCTCTTAGAAGAGTCGTTAGGGGTTTTGCCAGTTTCGCATAATCTTTAATGAACCTACGGTAGTATCCAGACAGACCGAGGAAACTGCGAAGGTCTTTCAGAGTTGCGGGTTGCGGAAAATTTGCAACTGCCTCTACCTTCGCTGGGTTGGTTTTTACGCCATTTGGGGTGATAACGTACCCTAAGAATTCTACCTCTTTTTTGAAGAAATTACATTTGTCCAACTGAATTTTCATGTTGGCTTCTTGTAAGGTTTTAAATACATTTTGTATATGTTCGAAATGTTCCTCTTCTGTTTTACTGAAGATGATGATGTCATCAATATAAACGTAACAATATTTTCCTATGTGTTCTCGGAGGATATCATCTAGTGCACGTTGGAAAATAGATGGGGCATTTTTTAAGCCGAATGGTAATCGTGTAAATTCGTATTTACCATTGTTAATAGAAAATGCGGTTTTTTCTATATCGGATTTTTTTAATGGGATTTGGTGAAATCCGCTTTTTAGATCGAGTACGGAAAAGAAGTTGCTATTTCCGAGTTGAGATATTACTTCTGATATTTCCGGAATGGGATATTTGTCTGCGGTTGTAACTGCATTCAGTTTCCTATAGTCAATAACCATACGGTATTGCTTATTGCCTGCTGAATCTGCTTTTTTGGGTACAATCCACAGTGGGGAATTGTACGGTGATCTAGATGGCCTTATGATATCGTCATTTAAGAGCTTTTTTATTTGAGATTCTACTTCGCTTTTAAGGGATACAGGATAAGGGTAGAATCTCGTATATACGGGGGAGTCGTTTGTTGTCCTAATTTGGCCCACGACTTTGGTTGTATAGGTAAGCTTCTCGTCGGGTTCTGAAAAAAGCTTGGGGTATATTTTTACAATCTTTCTCATAGTATCTTTTTGGTTAGGGGACAAATTCTCTTCCTTTATATTTATAGCGTTGACGCTCTGTGAAGGAAGCTGTTTGAGTGCAACGATAAAACCGTTTCCTAACGCCATATAGTTTTTATTTGTGTATATTACCGTATTTAACACTTTGAGTGTGTCGTTCCCTAAGATGCCGTCGAATGTTTTTAGTGAGGGCATTAGGTAGAATCTTATTTTCTCCTCAACATTGAAGAGTTTTACGTATGTATGTTCACTAATCCTTACGTCTCCAATAATTGACCTTGCATAGAAGGGATTTTCGTTTTTTATGCGTTTCTTTACAAGTTCGGGTTTGACGTAATTTTTGCTGGACCCTGTGTCCACTAAAAATTTAAGGATGTTACCGCTCTCCGTCTTCACTTCAAAGTATGGAAGCGAAGAGCTAATCATGCTAAAAAATGAATGTCGCTGGGTTCCCCATACTGGATGTCTTCGATTTCATTTCGATCGATTCCTTCCTCTGACGTGTCTATGTGGAATGTTCTTTGATTTTTGTTTGGGTGATGATTGATGACCGATGGCGGTCTCTTACCCTGAAATTGATTCTGAGGTGTCCTGTTCATGTAGTTAATTCGTCTCGAGTGTATGCTTTGGTCGACCTCCATGGGCTCTGGCCTTGGTTGAGGCCTGGGTGGCCTTGGTGGGGCCTGCATGTTTTGGAATTGTATTGGTGGCTGTTGCCTAATTTGTCTCCCTAATTGGTTTGGTTGTGGCATGTGTGCTAACTCGGGATAAAAATTTTGACGTTGGTTTTGTATTGGGTATTTCTTTGAAGGGGGTTGGGGATTTTGGTATGATCTTTTCGCTAAGTTCGCATGGTTTGTGCGGAAATTTTGATTATCTAGTTTTAGACATAGGTGAAGAGCTTGGGGTAAGTCGACTGGTTCCCTAATTCCTAGCAATCTTGGGAGGTCCCCATTTAATCCTCTTATAAATGTGTCTAATGCTTTTTCCCTGTAAGTTTGTGTCATCATTAGTAGGGATTCATTACCCATTTCTATACAACCCAATTTGTCCAGGATTAAAGAAAGGTGCTTGTATACTTGCTGGTAAAATTCAGCGATTGTCCTGCTACCCTGTATTAAGGTGGTCATCTGGTATTCCAACGTTGAAAGGTCGCGTTTGTCGGCATAGTGCATCGACAGACATTTCGTTATTGCTGACCAATCAAGAGGTGTGTTGTAAGATTCTAGTGCCATATCGGCGTTACCAATAATTTTGTTTCTTACGACGCTGAGGATTCCGTAGTATTTTGGGGTCCCTTTTAGTGGTTCGTAGATTTTTAGTATACGGTCTACGCTTTTTCTCCATGAGTTGAATTCGCCTGGATGGCCAGAGAATTCTTTTAGGCATTTGACGACGTCGGGTATTTTGTCAAGGTCCCCTAAGTTCGTCCTGTATCGTTCTTCAATTGTTTGGTCTGTTGCCGAGGGAAGACTGGCATTGGAGTTTAGGGTTGCCTGGACTACTCGTGGTCCCTGTTGTCTGAAAACGTCTGCGGCTACGTTTGTTATAAGAGTAGTCAATTCGTCCAAGCTCAATTGTGAGTTTGACGTTTGGGGAGCAGACGGCACTGAGCTTGTGGTAAGGGTCGAGGGACGTATTAGATTGTTTGGGTTTGCCATTTTCTTATATTTTCTTATACTATTTAGATGTGTGTGTTTCTATACGTTTCTTTAAAAGTGTATTAAATTACTACCTTACGTTACTGAAGTTCCGCTTTTGTGTTTGCTTCTATGAAAGCCAATCTGTACTGCCGTTCTTTGATGACGTCCTGGTAGTCCACTGTGTCTTCGTTTTCTCCGTATAGTTGTCCTTCTGCGTTTTCCGAGTGAGGGATTGGGGTGAATGAGGAATTTGGTTTCTCGTGTTCTCCTTCTGGATGTGGATCCTCTGGTAGCATTAGTTTTCTGGTGGGGTTTATTTGGGTTTTCTGCAGTGCTGGCTGGCACGTAATGCCTCCTTTTTGCTGAAGCTACTAAGGTGCCTCGCAACTGTCTTGTTCCTCTTGATTTGCCGGGGACGCGCTGGTTTCCTTGTTGCGCGATTTAGGCACTTAGGTGTTTTTTTTTGCTTTACGCTCACTGTTGGTTTTTAGGGGTCCTTTTTACACTTTATTAGTTGGCTTTACGCTCACTGTTGGTTTTTAAGGGTCCTTTTTACACTTTATTAGTTGGCTTTACGCTCACTGTTGGTTTTTAAGGGTCCTTTTTACACTTTATTAGTTGGCTTTACGCTCACTGTTTGTGATTATTTGCTCGGGCGCCAGTTAGTGTTTCTCTCAGTGAAAACACTCAAGTAAAGAGAGGATTTTTCAATTACTTCACGGGACGATGTGTCCACTGTTTTATTCGGTAACTGAAAGACGATTTTACAACTGTGAAGTGCTTATTTTATACTTATTCTAAGGTGACGGCGTGACCCAGTGCCTGAAATTGATGACGGTGTGGTAATCGAACTGTTGCTAATTGGGTTGCTGACTTGCTGCGGCAACTAGGTTGCTGACTCGTTGTTAAGTGGGTTGCTTACTTGCTGACTTGCTACTAGGTTATTGAGTTGCTGCTAAGTGGGTTGCTGAGTTGCTGTGTAGTTGGAATTAGGTTGCTGACTCGCTGACTTGCTCGTCGGTGTGGTTGGAATTGGGTTGCTGACTCGCTGCTAAGTGCGTTGCTGACTTGCTACGGGAGTCAGCCGAATTTGCCAATTCGAGTTCGATGCTACGGGTGATGGTGCAATCCCGATGATTTTGTTGCTGGCTGGTGCAGCTTGCCGCGCGTGTTAACTTGTCGTTGTTGTTGTGTTGACACGGCATGTGTTAACTTGTAACAGCACTCGGAGTGTGTGTGCGTGTGCGGCATTCAATTTTTGAAATGTGTGGCGCACTTCCCTTTCGAAATCCACATACACAAATATTTACACTGCGGCTTGCGCTGTGCCAAATGGAAATAAATTGGTGCTTATTTATTCTGGCCAAATTTATGCTCTCTTTTGCTGATTTTTTTCTCTTTTCTCTCTTTTTTCCAGGTAAGTTGCATTATAACTTCACTGATTTCATTGCCAGCTGTGTAAGTATTGACTTTTGTACAGCTTTATTCTGCGAGAAATAACATTCTTTAATGCGATATACATACATATATCAATGTAGAGCGATGCTCTTTTCAAATAAAACACAATTTACCACATTTTTACGCGTATAATGTTTGATGATTAATTGATTAGAATTATGAGTCCGTTCGTCAGCAAAATTTGTTCTCGACTGAGCTCTCAGCGTTCTCTTATAAAAGCCAAAAAAATACCAAATCGGGCAATAATAAAAGATACCAAAATTTTTGAGGTTTCGACGAGAATCAAGATTTGTCAAATATATGCCAAAATATTCAAATTAAAATTTCGCAATTTTTTTCTTTGAATTGTGTATCATCATGAATTATATTCATAGCTGTGTCAGAAGACACAACCGATAATCGGCCGTTAGTACTAGCTTATATTATTTGATAAAGACATAAATTCTCTTTTAGCTAATCGATATCGCATCTTTTTCAAAATCATTTCATTCGAAGTTTTGTCAAATGATTTATATAAACCTTCCCTGCCTCCTTAGTTCTTACTAAAGCACACCTATAGCTCAAAGTCATTTTTATGCATACATACATATGTACATATGTTTGTCGTTCCTGGTAAGTACTGATATTCCTATATTATTTTCTCGATTCCTTCAAACATTTTCATCAAATTTACTTATCTCAAAATGTATGCTCATTACCAAATTTAACAAATTATTAATAACTCTCTTGAGTTGCATTTTGTATAGAATTTCATATAAATTTTATGCTTTAAATTTCAGCCGCAATTTGAATTCTTTCTCGTGTTCGAATTTATTGCCACGAAATTTTGCCAATTAAATTGCCGCTCGAATATCAATTTTCATTAACGCGTGCCGACATTGCGTCACACTCACTGCATGCGTCAGTAAATCGACTGTTTGTCTGTCTGTCTGTCTGTGTGTATGTATGCGTAAGTATGTCTGTGCTCAAATAGCAGCAGAAGGCCGGAGCACACAAATTGCTAGCCATGTGACTGACGAAATGGAAATTTTGGAGCATTCACTTTTGTGTGTGCCATGAAATAAACGCGCACGTAATTAGGTCTACTCCATGGCACAAAGGGAGCACTTTTATGTGTTTGCGTGTAGTTGTCTGTGTGTGTGTGCTTGTGCCTACATCAGTCAGGAACATTTGCGCATTGAAATGTCTCGCATGCCAATTAGCATTGCAAAGCATCTCGAACTGCCTCGTTTCTTTAATTAGCAAGAGTAGCGCAAGCAAGCAAATTTAAACGTTTTGTTGTCAGTTTGAATGCGATGTCATAAAATTGTGAAAGGAATCGCTGACTCTTGTAAGCTATATTTCTATTTTGAATCTGCCAAGCTTTTATATAAGATTTTTATAATATTTTTCATTGCAATTCAGGCTGCCATTGACATACTTCTATTTTATTGCATTCATTGTGTCACATATGCAGAAATCCTCGCTTGGTTGCCCCTGCCTGAATCCACGCACAATTGCATAGCATTTTTTTTTGTAATAAAACAAAGCCAGATAATGCCGCTTAAAAAAACAATCAAAATGAAAGCTCTAAAGAATTAGCCATTTTTTCCCATGCCGCTTCGTCTGCAATACTATTGAAAAGTGAAATCGAAAATCAATAATAAAAAATTATGGCATATTTGTCATGCCACAATCAAGTAGTGTGTTGGTATGTCCTTGCTACAAAAAGGCATATTTTTTTAAGGCTGTAGATATTTCGAAATCATGTGCTAAGCATGCTGTGGAATAGGAATGAATATCTTAAAGTATTAGGGAAATTTTGGCAATTGACTTGCACAGTTTCAACATGAGAAGTTGGTGTTCCGATGGCTGAGATTTTTATTGAAGATAAACTATTTGGAACTTTAAGATTCTTTTTTTAGCAAGTTCCCTGAAGTTAACATCTTGTTTGGAAGCTTGAGTAATTGAGGCTTGTTTAAATTTACAGTCAATTGTTACAACATTTTTCTTAAAATTTTTAAAAATATGCAACTGAATAATTTTATAAAAATCTTTAAAAAAACATTGACTTAAGCTGTCGACTATGATAGTTTAAGTTCAAGTTCACTTCGAATACCTGCTCTTCTTCTTGATTGGTCTATAACAACCCGTTTTCGGATAACGACCTTACAGAGTTTCTGTTATGTTAATAAATGTAATCGAATTTTTTTACAGAATGCATTTTTTATGTTAATACCCAAGCAGAAGAAAAAGTAAGCCAAAAAGTAGTTGTATAGATTTTTCTTGTGTATCTCACGCGACTGATTTTGTTGCAGAAATGTGGCACGACGCAGAGAGCGTTAAAATTGTCTGCCACGACGTGTAGCACAAAATTTCCAAAATGCTGGCAATTCTCTGAAATGTCACTTGATGTTGAGCTATGCATTTTGCAACTGTACCTTTTTTTTCCCCCCTCCCCCTGACAGCAAAAGACAATGTTGCAACTTTCATGCCTGTCTGCCACAGCAGCCGACTTTGTAGCATAACGGCAACTTCAGGTAAAACCAACAAACCGCACCGTCCTGCAGCGCTCTCCCAGCCTGTATCCGGCCGCAGCAGCAACTACCGTTTAATACATTCACTCGACTGCTCTGCAAGAGTGCATAACAAAGTGGCAAAGTGACAAAGTTGCAGCAGCTGTCCGGATTAAAGTTTTAGCTACTCCTTTCTGGTCTGTTTGGGCTCTGTATTTTCGGCGAACACATGCTGCCACTTTCAGCGACCGGCCTGCTGGTGGCTGGCTGCTTTTAAGCTTTTAATTCATGTTTATGCTGTAGCTGAAATTGTCTTCTAAGTGGCATGCAGCTTCCAAGCGGTCTCTTCAATTCGGTGCCAAGTGGAGCCCATATATTTCTTTTGCCGAGACAAATCACGTGTGTATGCACCCTCACCTGCATTACGCTGTGCGTGCCTGTGTCTGCGCCGCAACAACAAATCAAATTAAGAGTTCTGCAGCGCCGCCTGCACTTGCCACTTGCCACACTGCAGCCGCCTCATTAAATCTTCTGTAGTAGCTTCGACCAAGCTACGTCCGCCACTCTGGCAGCTACTGTGTCTGCAAAAGCAATTTGTAAAACACCAACCACGACACTGGCTGAAGGCAGGGCTTGCCACACACACACACATGCTCACAGTAGTGGCATGAGCCGTATTGTGCGGTGGTCTGGCTGCCACACCTATGTTTCGGTTGCAAGACTTACAAAGTTGCATTCAAATTACGCATGCGACTGCATTGACAGTGCGATCGGACGGACGGGCGAACGGATGGACGGATGCAGTGCATATTGGCAATGCTGCTGCCGCAGAACTCAGCATGCACTGTGTTCTTCATATGCTCTGTGACACTATTCTGCACAATGCACAGTGGTGCACTCAACGTTTTTGGTTTTGCTATATTGCTATACTACCTTATCGACAATGTTTTCATGCAATACGCAACGTGAGAAGGCTAAAAATTCTAGAAGGAGGCGTGGCAGATTTGGTGATTAGTGCATGGAAATAATCAGAAACGCAACCTCTATTTAATCATATTCGTCTGTCTGTCACTTTTAACAAAATTACCACAACCTAAAAACTAAATTTATTTTGAATTTTAACACTTTTTCAAAAGCTTTAAAAATTTTACAGATTATAACAGGATAATAAAATATGAAATACTAAATTAAACAAACTAACTAAATGCTATGCCTAAACCAACGCTCATTTACATTGAAACCTAAAATTTTTTTATAAAATTTGCTTAATTTTATGCACCTATTTATAGGCATAGTTTTTTCTATGGAGTTCCTCTACTAAAAATCTCGTGTTCCTGAGATTAGTAGGTGGCTCTTAAGAAAAACATTTTGATAATACATCATAGTTAATTTTTGCTTATAAATAAATATAAAACAAGATAGAGGAAAACGTTCTTCTCTCTTAGAAAGAGCTGCCACCTGGTATCATAGAAAGGTGATTTTTATTATTATTTTATGCACAGTCACAAAACTTTGGACCGAATCGAGCCTAATTGTTGGCTATTGTTAGTCATATGTGTGAGCGATGAGATGCTTAAAGTCAATCTGCAACAACTTTTTTTTGCTCTTTTCTTTTAAAATTCGAAATTGCTGCGTTATTCTCTATTATTGAACCAAAGATGCTACTATCTGTTTGGCTGCTTTAATCGCTCCCTCATCGGTACTCCATCACAATCATTAGAAAACAATAAGTTTATGCATTGCTTGCGCCGGCATTCCGCTTGAAGCGCAAAGCAAACTAAAGCTGCCAGACTAACAAAAGCTCGAGCAAGCGATTCCTGCGGCCGCGCTGCTGTTTTTACACAGTCCACTCGGCATGGAGCAGGCTCAAATTGTATGCCCACGGCTATTAACCAAATACACATGTCCATACACGGACATGGACAGCGCATATGCCTACGTACAATGCCAACGTCACGTCGCCGTTTCGTGCCCGTGCCCCAAGTTTTAATCCCGCAGACTGTCCGTCCGAACGCTGAACAATGCACAATGACACTGGCAATGGCAGCAGCACAGGACAACGCAACCGAAATGACAAAGGCTGCAAACAAGCCGAAAGCGTCATACACGCTGTTTGTGAGCTTGTGTGCTCCTACTTCATTTTCCTAGCTAGAACAATAATTACACCTGGTTGCATGCTGGGATGTGTTGACCGGCAGCCGAACAAACAGCACGGACGAAGGAACGCTGTAATTTGCGCAGCCAAAGCGAAATGAAAGCCCAGGTCTGTTGCACCTGAAAGGCAGCACAATTTTAGCGGGCGTGCTTGTGGCTGAAAGCGGAGTCTGCAATCATTGCCACAATCACTTTGGTGTGTGTGCAAATGCCGTAGATGTATTTGCACTTTTCTATATTAGAAGTTCCACGCTCATGCCGGGGCCGAATGCTAACTCACACTCGCACTTATGTCTCAACATATTAAGGGAACTTTTTGTAGATCCGTGCTCTTCCATTAATGTTAAAATTGTATGAATTATATCTCTTATGTAAGCCTGCAGCATATCTTAAATTTACAATAACAGTCATTGTATATGTAGAACTTTATCAACTGTGAAAATTAAGGAAATTCCATTTTAAGACACTGCTTCACTACTCTGCGCTGCTGTTCCTAATCCTTTATTCGTTGCATATTTTTTGTTTGCATTTACGCAAAAGAAAACTTTCACTCGAATTAAGCTTCTCATATGTCAACTCCCGCTGTTTCTTGCTGTTATGTCGCCATGCTGCAGTGGTGCTTCGCCTTGAGAACACTTTTCAACAATTTCAAATCGGATTACTCGTAGCTGATGAAATTCTCAATCATTTGATGCCGTTTTATGGAAAAGTTGTATATGTAAATGTGCTGAGTTGTCCTTTTTCGTTTTATGCGTAAAATTTACGAGTTCCTTCTTTAAGCTTGCTTGCTTGTGTGAAAGGCATTGTGGGGAGCAAGGGTTAGGAGCTGTAAGAGAGTTGTCAAGATTGCCAAGCATGTGCAGAATTTTAAATAAGGTTGGAAAGAACTGCTGTATGCGCTTTCTATGTGAAAAATTGTATGTAAAGTTTGCAAACGATTTAAAGAAATCTAAGCTAAATTTTATTTTTTGATTTTATGCATGTGTTCTGCGCAAAATGCAAAGAAAATTATATATGTTGTTTATATTTTAAAGAGAAAGAACCTATTAACATTTTCATTTTATTACAAAAAAATTCGCAGCACCCTGTAATTGTTTTGAAAGTTTCAAATCGAAGAAAATTTAAAATTACGTTTATCGAATATGCGAAATATTCGATATCACTTTAGAATATCCTTGTGCATCCAAATGCGGCGAGTACTTCAAAACTAATTTCTAGAAAAATCGATGTTTTCCCCTTAAATCTGCAAGTTTTAAATATTTGTATATATGTACCTACATTGCGTAATTCTTAAATTTATTCAGTTTTAAAGTATTCCTTCGAATATAGAATGTAAATTTAAAATGAACCCTTTGCTTTTCCAAAAGTTGCAGAATTTAAAGTCTCTGCTAGTATTTTTGGTTTATTTGTAGAAAAGTTACAAGAAAATTTTGAAAAATGTTTCTCTCGCACATAAATTTTATTTACGTTCTAAATTGAAATTGGTATGAGTGCAGTTTTTTGTAAAATTTAAAATAATGCATTTAGCTTGCAGAAATAACATTTATAATTAAATTTAGACTCACTTTTAGCTACAAATAACTTTTAATATATTTACCGAAAAATGCCTTTCAAGCCAAAGGCAAAAATTTTAATCATTATAAAAAAAATTTCAAAATGTGCACAACCTGCCATAACTAAAAATTTGATTGCAAGCGGCCAATAAGGCGTATAGTGTGTGTGAGCATATATGCATGTATTTGTGTATCATATACACACACACATAAGATACATTGGCTTTGCACTACAGTTTCAATGCAGCCATAAACTCGTGCGCAGCTGAACAGTTAACAAATACGTACGAGTATCTCTCGGATAAAGTATCTGGGAAAACACAGCATGCACGGACACTGAACAACAGCAGCGAAAGGCCAAGCTCTATGCGCTCTTTTTTGCTTTTGTTGTACTACTTTTTCATTTGTGCTCACTTGCCAAACCGCATTTCTAAGCCAAGTTATCGGCTGCAAATGGCGGGGATGCTGACAATGCCTTCTACGGGCACTCGCTCGCCATAACCAAAGAGTGAAAATAATGGCACTGTATACGCACACACACACACACACACACAAACCAATTGAAACAATTGCTAGGGGAATCATATGGCAACCAACAAACAAACCGTTGTTGGAACAGCCCGCCCGAACCCCGACCGACGCAGGTACAAACAGCCATAAACGAGCGGAAAGCGAAGAACACAGCAATCCGTGCCGTGCAGAGTGGCCTTCATTGGCATTTGGCAACTTCGTTTAATGTTGCTGTTGTTGTTGTTGGGTGTATATGTGTGTGTTTGTAGCTTCTGCTCATTGTTCCACTGTGCCCGGGTGTTGTCCTCTTGCTGTCGCTTGCTTGGTGTGTGCCTCTTGTTGTCTGGAATTTGTTATTACTGTTTCTTACCGTAAGCTATCGATGCAATTGCAATGCAATTATTTTGTGCTGGTGTTGCCACAAAGAGGAAAAATATAATTTCCATCCTTTTACAAAATTAAAATGTTGTTAATCTTTTTAATGAGTCAAATAATTAACTATAATAAAGTGCATTGAACCTAACAAAAATTACATGCTAAAACCTTGTATTATATTGCCCATAATCCCTATAAGTATTTCTTGGATATTTTGTATATTCTAATATATATTGAAAATTCTAAAAATGTATGTCATTTTGTTTGCAATTTTATTTAATAAAATATAAACTGTAATAGTATTTCAACTATTAACACGATTTCTTAAAACATATGCATTGATGCCTTCGTAGTTCAAAAATGAGAAAAAAATAGCTGCTCATTTAAGTTAAATCTAAAATTTATTCCTTTTTCAACTGAGAGTAAGAGCAGTTCTCTTTAACTAGAATTGCCACAGAAAAATTCATTTGTGTGGCAACTCTGTGTCAAAGACCGCTTCAACGTCTTCTTGCCATTGCTGCTGATTATTAGAGTTTCCGGTTGTTAACGAACAAAAAAGTTTTTTGCACACCACGTTTTCTTATTTCACTGCTGCACTTTGAACTGTTTGTTCGATAATTTCTTACCATACAACTTTTTATATTAAATAAAAAATCAATTAATTATTGCCATACAATAAATTGTGCTATATCGCTAGCAAAAATCGTTCAATTAAGCAGGCGCCGTCAGTTGTTAATAATTTTCCAGCTAAATTCAAAAATTTTGCCATTTATGAGTACACAATCTCTTGGGTGCACAACTCCAGAAACAGATAAAGCTGTCTCAATGCTGCTGCACTCAGCGCACATGGCTGCCTGAATTTGGATTTATCTGAGCGGAGTGTCATGCTGCTTGGCTGGTTTGCTTTGGTTCGGTTCGGTTGGGTTGGGTTGGTTTGGTGGCTTGTTTGCCTAGCTGAGTGACTGACTGGTTGCCGCTGGCTGGCAACTAACCCCAGTTGGAATTTGTAGAACGCTGGCGGCTGCATTCGCTGTAAGCTTGGCAAAACTTCATTTTGCAACTGTCTGCCCGCACCTACGAGGGTCCGCCTGTTCCTCCGACCAACTGACTATCTGACTATCAGTTTGTATATGCGCTGATGTTAGATCTACCTTGTAGGAATTCGATGCAATCCAGAAGTACTTCATAAACTAGTCACAATAAAATAAGGCTGAAGGCTTGTTGGAGCTTTGGCAAATGTTTCATTCTCAAGAAAAAAATTCTTCTTTGTAAAACTTGAAATTTTTTATATTATTTATATATATTTAAGTGAAAACCAATAATGGCGTAGTGCTGATATGGAATTTATATTTGATTTTAAGACCAATTTCTACTATTCACTTTTTACGAATATAAATTACGTCCTTTTTGACGACATCATTGTCAAACTTTTATGAATACTTAGGCATGAATACTGAAGTAACATAAGATAAGACTGTAGAATAATAGTTTGAGGTTAAGTGCATAGATGTAACTCCAATTGATGCCAATTATGGTGCTGATTAATCGATCAGACTCACTCACTCAGAGTCAAAGACATAGCTAAGCCCAAAACTAAACGACTAATACCTGTAACACATTATTAAGCTTATACTAGATATTAAAATATATAGAGAAAAACTATTTACAGTGATATGTTAGTAACATAGTTAACTGTTTTATCGATAGTAAATCGTACGATAGTGGTTCGACGTCTGACACTTAAGTCTGAATTAAAAAGTAAGCAATCAAGATACTTAAACTAGTTTCGACTAAACAAGTTTTGCAAATTGTTTATGGCTAAGTTTACCTTAAGTAGTTCTTATTTAATATACATATATAATATTATAAGATAACTTTTTTATAAACTCTCTGTCGCATTACCTTTAAACTAGTTCTAGAATCTAGAGTATATTTTTGTAGATAAGAATCCGCTTTAGTCCGGCAGGGTGCAACTGGCAAAAAAGTGCATGCGTGCATTTGACTTTGTGTATGCGTTTATAAGTATATAAGTATGTGTGTGTGTACTTTTCCGCCATGGCAATAACAGTAAAAACCGCATGCAACACTGACTGACTGCCTCCGCCGGAGCACATTCAACTTGTCGGCAGTGGCGGCGCATCAGTTGGATTTCGTTATTCGCGCGGAATACAACGCTGTTCTGTTCGCGTGCAATAGTTGTTGTGCTGTAGTTGTTGCTACGTTCGTCGTTATTATAAGACTTTTTGCTGTGCGGCACTGCGTCAGTGGAGAATAATGCAAATTTGTGCGTGCATTATTTAAAATACATAAAATTAAAGCGAAAGCAAAAGCCAGAAAAGAGAACCGTGTTGAAAAGTGTGAAATTTTCGTGTGCTAGCAAAAAATAAACGCCTTTGTGAGTGCGTTTTTCTTTTTCAAGCCATTGCAAGCCGCTAGACGCAACTGAAGTAACCAACCAACCAACCAAGCGACCAAGCGACCGAGCAACCACTCAGCGACCACCCCCAAACACAAACAAAGCGAAAGGCAGACAGACAAAACTGAGCTACGCCGGCTGCTGTCTGCGCTCATTCCCATTGCAAACTCTCAGCCATTGTCAGTAGCGTAGCAGTACTCACCACCCCAAACACTGCGGCCCACTACCCCCCGCTCAAAGTTGAACGACGAAATTTATTGATTTTCTGTGCGTTGCCGTTCGTCGTCGTCGTCGCTTCGTTTAGCTTGGCTTGGCTTTTGATATAGCAAATCTTGTAGAAAATTGTGAAATCAACGCCGCATTATATGCAAATATCCAAAAAAGAAAGAAAAATTGTTGAAAATAAAATCAAATAATTTGCACACAAAATTGCAGCTACAGTGTAGTGCAGCGAAAAAGCAGCAGCAGCTCAGTTGTAGCAAATTGGCCGAAAAAAGAGCATCGAAAATCACGTTAAACCTGTTCGCTGACTGCGAAAAAATAAATCAGACAACCCACTGACGTTGTTGCCTGTAGTACTCACTGTTGTTGTTGTTGTTGTTGCTATTGCTGCTGCCACGCCACACCCATTTGAGTGCGCGCGGCACCTCAGCTTTCATTGCCGCCGTCGCCGTCGCCGCCATCTTCCGCCTCGACAGTGTTGCTCTTAAGCATTGGCAACTGTGCGCTATACTCGAGCTCGTCGTCGATTTCATCTTCATTGCAGTTGCTGTTGCTGTAGTTGTTGCTGTTCTAACTGTTGTTGCTGCTATCATTACCTCGTCGCTTGATTGTCTGTCATTCAGCAGCAGCACCATAAGCAACAGCTATCAAGGTAAGGATAACTACGAACAACGGCGAATTTAAACGCAATCAATGTTTGTTGTTAGGCTTGTTGTTGATGGCAGCTCCTTGGCGAAATTGTTCGTCAGGAAAATAAGCTGATTTAGAGCGGAAGCTGAAATCCTGATTCGTAATTAAGGCATAGAAGTTTGTAATTGCGCTTGTGTAAGCGATAATGAATGAAGGCAGGCAGGCAGGCAGGCGAGCGGGCGGACGGTCAGACAACCAGAAGCAGCAGCCAAGCTGTCCATCCGTTTATCCTACAAAGGCATGCTTTAATACCGATACAGCCAATTTTGCTATCATATTCTGATAAGATTGAATTTTGTAATTGTTATTCGTGCGAAGTCAATTAATTAAATTTAATGGCGCACAGCTGAAATGAGCTGCCATTGAAGCGCCATTTGGCTGAAAGCATGCTTGAAATGTGGGCACATTATTTCAGGAATTGCACGCGCCGCGAATTGACGCAAATTCATGTCCGAAGTCGAAGTTTTCTATCAGCTTCCAGATTAACGAGTATTGCCAGACTTTGGAAGTTGTCCCTGCTCTTAGATTGATATGTAACAGAGGTATCGAGTTCGAGCAGCTTAACTACCTTTTTTTTGTTGAAGGTACTAAAAATTTGTCAAAATTACTAAAAAAAATTTAAACTCGACCATAGTGATTTGTAATACTAACTATATTTTACCTATAGATAAATTTTGTAAAAAAATTGAATACTCTCTTGGTTTGTTTTATAAGACATAAGTAAAATTGTTCACAACAAAAATGATCATAGGCTTAGTTTTTAATGAAATACATAAGAAGTTCTGTTGCAAGTCTTCAAAATCAGTTTGAAATGGTCTAAAAAATTTTGATTTTGAAATGATTGATTGAATTTTTGAGGTCGCTTTGTTCCAAATTGAGCTGTTCCAATCAGTAACATAACATTTAGGGTTATATGCTGATATACATGATTTGCATAGCAAAAGAAGAAGAAGATAGTTGAATAGAAATAGCAATTTGCTTGGCATGAAGCGTTTCAGCGAAACTGCAACTCAAAATGAGAAAAGTTGCAAATTGAGAAAAAAATCGTTCCCGCTTCAAAGGAATTTTCAAGCGCAATGCAAAATGTGCACTTCATTGCATTCACGTCAGATTTCAGTGCTGCACTTTCAGCTGCAGATTTTTTACGCTTAGTCATAACAATTTCAATAGATTTTCTATACTGCAGGGAAATTTAAGCAATCAATATAAAATGCTATATGCGCATATAATGTGTATATCCATCTGATTGTCGGCAGCATGATATTTCTTTGATGAATATACATATTTCTCATTCTAGAGCATTGCTTTTGTGCACTCTGTCTACTGTGAACGCACCTACTCTTTCCTTCTTAGTGCCTGCTTGTGACAACAATATTGTCTTTGGCAGCCTCATAACGCTCGCACTCCTCCTTCTTTGCCAAACTTTGCAACACCGCAACACCCACAATATTTGCCACAACGGCGCACAGCGACTTTGTGGGGCTTCTTCTCTTCATGCCTTTGGGAATTTTCGCTTTTGTTTCTTTAGCCAAAATTTTGCATGGCATCCTTGGCAGCAACAACAAAGAGCTGCTGCAGACTTGCAAATGCATGTGTTTGCTATGTATATAGGTGCATTCTCTTTGTGTTGCTCTTTTATTTTCTGCTGACACAGCCCTAGCGACTGTTGCCGCTACTTTGTAAATTGTTGCTGTTCATGGATGTGGCTTGCTTTGCCTTTATATTTACTTGCTTCTTTCTTTCCTTTTTTGTGCGAATCATTTTGAAATCTATCAGCGAAGATTGTAAATTCTTCAAAGTTCTACCTTCTATTTCGGCAACACTCGTAAGTTTTATTTCTTTTAAGTGTGTGTGGAGTTGTTTCTTATATAAATTAAGAGTCAATTTGAACCAGAAACAGAATCAAAGGCAGGGCTTTGAAGTAGATACTCGAAATTTCGATGTTGGAATTGATATCGTCCTTAGCTACTGTACTCCATTTCGGAACTGGAATTACATGACAGAGGCAGTCCAAACTGAGCTAACCTCGTGCGGCTAAGAGTGTAGTATATTATCAATTGAAAACTTTGGAATCAGGCACTCATATCATAAACTGCCGTACTATAGACACAATTGTATTCTTTTTCACAGTATACCTGCATGTTATAAAAAATAATGGACAGCAGGCTTGTCTATTAAACGAATATAACAAAATCTAAAGAAGTATTAAAATACTAACCAAAATCGATATGTTTATAAAATCACTAATGCAATAAGCTATACACACTGGAATAATAATAATAAATTTTATTCGTTTCCTGCCTCTTAAGCAAGAATCTCTGAGATTTCTTGTGATTCAACAAGAGTTTATCACTTGCATCACTTCTGTCCGCAGCTAAAAACGTTTGCTATTCAAGCAGGGCTCCATCCTTTGAAGAAATGTTAGCATTACTCTTGAATAAGAAGGGGCTATACCTACTATGATATACATATGTAGGTAAATATATTTAAATTGTGAGAAACTTCTGCTAATATTTATGAATAACTTCTGCTTTGTTATAGCCCTAGATGCCTATTTGCATGCAGCCCTTGCACTCAAGCAACTTCGATTAGGTTTCAAGAATTGTATTCTTCTTTTGCCATGCAAAATTATGCTCGGCTTTCCGATTGAAGGCAATCCATGCATTCCGCAGACAGACAGACAACGTTCATGCTTATCTGCCGCTCGAAACTGACGTCGAGTGCACTTGACCGGTTTACCTGTCGGTCTATGGCAATTTTCATTACGAACCTTAAGATAAATACAAATAAACAAACAACCAACACAGCAGCGTAAACCAGTTACAAACTGCGGCAACAAATTGATGTGTAAGAGGCGCTTTAACATTTTGCAAAAGATAGAAATGCGAAGATTGCAAGCGAAAATGCAATACCAGTTGCAATCAAGTGCCACAACAACAACGCACATATTGAAATCTACACTCACATATACACTCACACAAGCAATGGCAAATTTATTTATAGAAATTCGCCAATGTATAGAAACCAATGCACTGCGGTTCGTCGCCTTCACCGACACCCGCTACACATCATCATATCACATTGCAAAAGGTGCGCTGCATTCCTAAACTGTGCTTTTTTGTTGTTGTTGTTGTTGTTGTTGTTGTTGCCGCTGTGGCTGCATTTAAAGGTTGACTTGTTGTGTATTACTGCTGCCAGACTGGCTTTTTTCCTTCATGCCTCGCAGGCATGTCTGCATAATTTAACTGTCTACCACAATTTTCCCACATTTTTGTTGCACACTTTTTCCTCACTTATATTTTGGCCTGTTTCTTTATTTTTTCTTAGCCTTTCTCATGCAGCTTAACTGTTTTCGAGTTCAATCAATATACGCGTGTACTAACGGCCTTGTTGCATGCAACGCAACGGTTACATGACGGTTTTTTTGGCCGCAGAATGGTAAACGCTTTTAAAAGTAATTTTGATTACACTGACCAACAGGCGTTTTGCTACCAGAACACTTTACATCACATCACATCTACTCTTTATAATAAAAGCATTTGATGATGATATCTCAGAGAGTAAAGGGCATTTTTTGAAAAACTTCAATGCTACAAAGAATTTTATCATTTCTCTTTCCAATGTAGGTCTTAACATAAAGCTCGCATGGTATTTAATATTTTTTGAAAATTATTGAGAAATTTTTTAGTTCTGAATCGAAAACAAATTTATTTAAAGAAAAAATCTGCAATTTCAAAAGATTTAGTTTGTTGGTCAGTGTTACTTGCCATTTTGAATGCAATAGTATCTATTTTAGTTAGTTTGAATTGATAATTGGCACAAGTAATTTTAATTACATAAAAATTCGCTACTAACATGTCTCAGTTATCTTAACCCGCTACTGCTAAATGTGAAATAAATAAATAATTAGCTCAGTAGACCGAGAACGAGGCTTAGGCATAGCTGTGAGTGTATGCGTGTTCTACTAAGTACTAGAAAACGGGACGTATTCAATTATTCTACAGTCTTGTCCAAACGGGAATTGAGAAGATTTTTATTTAGCTACATGGCAAAGTGTGCTCTCGGAGAGTTGCCAAGCAGCTTGAGAGAGACGGCGCCGCGTGAAAAGAAACGAAATGACTTTCTTTATTGGATGTTATGAGTTCGGCTGGAATGTTTTTATATATGTACATATTCCTAAGTTAAGGTTGGATAGTGAAATGCGCTGTGCGTATTGAGCGTGTCTCAAAGCGTTGGCAGCATGGGGTTAATTGCTGTTTCGTGCACTTTTGTGCTTGTTTAGTTCTGTTGCTTTTTTGTTGCCTGCACAAGCTTTAGTAAGCCGCTTATTACCATTAGCAATAAATCACTTGCGCTTAAGCTAAAACGTCTGACCACGCACACGCAACTTTGCAACAACACACACACACACACACATTAACAGTCACAATCGCACAATACACACACATTGTTTATAGAGTTAACTGGCGGCTTATTATTTCTGGCATACAACAAAGTTGCAACATGCAACTCTGCGCGACACTTTCGACGCTGACTTAAAACAACAATTAAGTCAAGCAAGCAGCGCAAAAAACTGCTGACAACCCTATATTCGGCCATGCGCAGCACTGAAGTAAATTTGACCTTTGACATTTTAACCTTTAACCTAAGCCACAGACGTGCGAGCGCATGAGTGTGCGTGACGAAGTGCACGTGTGTGTGCGTGTGTGTGTGTATAAAGTTAACTCTTTGTTGCTGTTAGCACGTATACTATGTTGCTGGTTCCCCCCCCCCGCACACACAGTCACAAAATCATCTTTTGTCTGCACTTGCTTGCAAGACATACGCTCATAAATATTCATAAGTCTTCCTACCTGTGTATATGTGCATTAGCATGTGTAAATAATTCAGCATAATACCAGCGCACAAATACAATTACAGCCAGTTCTACAATTCTCACAGCACTTGATTTCATTATGGCGGGCCGACGTGGCGTATGAGTGTCTAATTTATTTACACTACGCCGCATGCCTCATTAAATGTCTGAGCGCGTGCCCTGCCAATGCAAGTAATGCTACGCTGCGCTGAAGCTCTCAAGCGTATCGACTGAAATTTTAAAAGCAAAATGGTTTTCACCAACATTTCTACTTCTACGAAATTACAGCTGAAAAGAATTGTTTAAGAAAAAAGAATTTCAGAAAAAGAACTGTGCTTAATTTGATGCTTGGGTAAAATAGAAAAAACGGACATAGTATTTGTTGCTGCAAATATGCTATGCAGTTGAGGTGAGCTTAACTACTTATATATATAATGAGTTGCTTTATCAAAGCTAAACTGGCCTCAGGCTAAATAAAAAGCCGATCTTCTGCCGATTAGAATAGTTCTAGCCAGGCTAACATTGTGGAGAGCTCAATTATTTGTTGTTAAGAATTTAGTTTTAGAAATGAATTCCTTTTACTAATATTTGTTTCAATAATTTTTATAATGATATGTCAATATGAGGCTAAGTCTTCTTTTGTTTGTTACAGATTAGTCCCATATTCATATTGAATAGTTCTTCTTTTTGGATAGGAGTAAATCTTCTAATACTATCTGCTGTACAAGTTATGCCGCATACCGATTATTTAACGAACGTTTTTATTTTAATTGCCTTTTCATCATTTATCTATTAGTAACTTCGTTGCAGAATTGATTGACTTGTAGCATCGCTCATGTTTTAATGCGTGAATAAGTTTCAATAAAAGATAATAGGTGCGTTCTATTTGAGAGTGACTAATAAGAAAGCTATACATAAATCCGATCAAATCTATAAAAATCAAAGAGCTAGTCTTCCAGTGGTGCGGCGACTTACTTCGAGACAGCTGATTCCAAAACAGCAGACGTCGGCAAATGCAGTTAGCATGCAACGCGCCTGTTTTGGAAATTCCACGTTTAATCAACAAAATATTTTAAATTTCATTCGCTAAGCGGCTGACAAACTGCATTTGAACAAAATTCCACAGCACTGAAGGAATTTTTGCAATTAGTTTAACAAAAAACAGCCGCAGGAAAACAAATTGCAACTACAACAGCGCATGTTAATTTGAATTGCCATTCACTGAGACAGCAATAAAGAGCGAGTGGGAAAAAAGATACTGGCGATAGATAGGGTTAAAAAAGGGAATGCATACGTAAACAAGCGAAAGGCAACAGAGCAGCCAAAACAACAAAACAAAGCAGCAAAAAATCAACATTTGGTTGGCAGTTTCAGGCGTAAGCCCAATAGGCCAAAGGCTCCCATGCTCCCGCAGGGACGGATGAAAGCATGCACGTAGTCCAGAGATGAGTAGCAGCAACACTGCAATCCGCTTTTCAGTCTGCAAATTTAATTACATGCAAATACCGTTAAGCATTTACGAGCACTATGCAAAGTATAGAGTGCAGCGGGAGTGTGGGGAGTGTGTTTTGTTAGCCAAAGCTATCTTTTTTCTAGCTTTGTGCACGCATTGTTTTGTTTGCATTTTATGTGTGCCTGCCTGTCTGCCTGCCTGCCTGTACCCCTCTTTAGCTGCCTTGCGGCTGTATTCTAGTGTACACACGTCGACGGAGCAGCAGCAATATTTACTTTTGCGCTGGTCTTGCTAAGCGTTTCTTGAAAGCTTTATGCCTGCTGCTTGGCAAACGCTTGAGCTATTTTGAAGTAAAGCGCTTGATGGTTAGCAGCAACGAGTTGTTTTTAATAGACAGTCTAAAGCACTGACAAGTAAGAAATGTTGAAAGTCAAAACTTAAGAAAGTGCTTTCTAAGCACTTAATTCCGTTGTGAAAACTTGAAACCGTAAGACAAGATTTGAACATAATTGCAGTCTTATTCAAAAAATATGAATAAAGCTTGGCGAAGCGTTTTGTTGTTGTTAATGTTTTCAAAGAGTTTCTAAGTTTTATGTTTCTCTCTCTCTCTTTACTATTTGCTAAAGTTTCTTCTAATATCGCAGTACCGCAGTATCGCTTTGCAGTACTCGCGCTCTCTCTCCCTCCCTCTCTCTCTCTCTCTCTCTCGCTATTTACGATCGATTTTTTAAAGTTTCTTCTAATATCGCATTTTGCAATGGCTTTCATGCATTTTTCTAAGGTCAAGAATTCAAATTTTCTAAAAAAAAAATCACACACAATCAAAAGAAGTGTGTTTTGAAAAGGTACTAAAATCTATGTGAAGTCGTGAATTAGGTTTAACAGCACCTCAAGAAATAGTATACTTCCTTTGAATTTAATAAATGTAGATATGTATATGAAAGAATATCTGCATGCTATGATCGCACAGATCAACCTCAACAATTGCAGCTTAAATCAGTTTTCAGCTTATGTCTAGCGGCTTTAGCCAGCAGAATGCGTAAATTTGCCATGAGATGAACAAATAATCAATTATGTCAAGCCAAAAATGTTCGCTATAATTTATGCTTCACCGCTTGCTTAAGCGTCGGAAATGCAGTAATTTGCATATGACACTTGTCATGGCGCGCGTGTACGAAGCGAGCGTTCAACGTGTGCCATCCAGCAGCAGGCCAAGAGCGCTAATTGTTGAAGCGGTCCTTATGAAGCTGGCGGCGGCGCTTGAATGCCACTGACCGCCATAAATCAAGATGTCAATCAATAATTTATGGCCCATATGCAGCACAATAGCATCGCGGCGAGAGTGTGTGTGCATATACATACATACATATATGCATACATACATATATATGTATATGTCAGCGCATGTGTACGTGTGCGCATGTAACTCATGACAACTGTCACTGTCAGTGACATGTGAAGCGCCACAAGGTGCTGATTTAAGTCACACATGTATACCCTGTGAGTGTGTGTGTGTGTGTTTGTATGCTCAACGAATGTGTGCAATCAATAAATTAAAATGGCATAATTGCTCGTATTCAGCGCCATATTTTATTTATTCTTGGCATGTATTGTATGCCATTTTTATTAAATTTGCTTGATCAATTGCCTTTTTCATAGAAATCGTAATTACAGACTTTGTTCGAATTCGCCTTAAGTTAATAAATATTATGCGGCAAGATGCGAGTTTGTATTATAGCATCGATGATTTTCTTGACTGCTTTAATGGCTCAGGGTTGGTATCGCCTTTTCGCTTTGCTTTCCACACAAGAATTTCTACGAATAGAACGTTAAGGTAAACGTTTCAGTAAATGGGAAGACCTTGGTAGCTGAGTGAGCCATCACTACTCTAGCGTCAATGTTAAAAAAACTGTCGAGAACTTGCTGCTACTCTAAGCTAACCTAACTTCATCATGAAATTAAGAAAATTGTTTCGATATTCATATTTCAAAACAGAAATATACAAACATATTTTAATTTTCTATTGTTATTACCTAAGGTATTTTCTATTGGTATTTCCTAACTTTTGTCAAATTCTTAAGCGTAGCTTGATTTTTTCAACAAAACGCTTAACTGAGTGTAAGCTCAAGCGCTCGTTGTGCAACTTAAGCTAATTCACTTCCCATACCACTACATGTATGTATGTACCTCTGCTCCCTTCGGCTATGCATACATGCCTACTTATTCAATTTACAATAAAATTTTATGCACAATCGTGTACCCTTTTGAATGAAGCTCGACCAAGCCAATAAAGCACTTAAGATAATTTGCACTGCGGACAGCAGAAAAAGGAAATTCACACTGTTCGCCATTTTGGCCATTTTGGCTTAATACCATGCACGCTGCTCTAAGCCAATTTCACTTTTGCATTGTGCGCCACACATACAAAACAACAGTCATATGCAAACACTCTCACACAGCCACACGCTTGCTTTGCTTCGTTCTGTGTGTGTGTGTCTGTGTATGCAATATCCTTTTCCGTTGTCGCTTGACGCGCTTCTTGTTTTGCTTGCCAATTTTCTTTCGCTGCTTTTTTTTTGTTGTTGTTGCTACGTCTCCTTTCTTGTTGTTAGTTGGCAGAGGCTGTGCTGTTCCCCTGCGCAGGATATGCCAAGTGATTTTATGTGCTGAGCGTACACTATAAAGAATTTTCCTATTAGCCATTTCCCTGGCATTAGATTTTCTTGTTGATGGATTTTCCACGCATCTACGCTGCTGCCATACACACGTCCACTTACACACACACACACACACACATGCATGTGCGTATGCAGTAAGCTTGCAACGCCTTTGCCGACGACGACTTTTACGTTTTGCCGCTTTATGGTCCTTTTGTTTCGACGATTATTTCGTGCTGCGATTATTTCGTCCTTTCGCTGCTGCCGCTCGCCGTCGCAATCTTCCATTTCTTCTGCTCCTGCCGCCCGGCAATTCAATCAGTTGCTATTTTTTCTCTTGCTGTGTGGGTTGGCAATTTATACGGCAACATTTCATTTGGCAGCGTTTACTTTTTTATGCGCTACCATTTCCCTACTTGCCACACCGTCCCATTCTACTGCCCCATGGTGTGCATATATACAGTAAAGTGCAAAAGTGTGAGAGCATGAAAAGAATTTTATATTATTCGTACATTAAAATCTCTTTTTTTTTAATTTTTAAATTAAATTCATGTTTTTTATTATCAGCTTCTTTTGATTCCTTAAATTTTGTTGAATAACTCGAAATGCTCTGCTATTTTATAATTTAATGATAAAATACAACATGAGTGCTAAGCCGAAATATTTTTGTATGCAATTTAACATAATTTGACTACTTCCTTCAAAATCTATTATGTAAAATTTTGTATTTAGTTGCAGATTTGTGTGAAACGCTCTCAGCAAGCTGACTTATACCAAAGGCATGTGCCTTTTTTCTTGTTGAAACATTACTTCTCCATCTTCACTCTTGCCCTTTTGCCGCTCATTCAAAAGAGTTTTATAGCTAGTGTTTTTATTTTTAACATACGAGAAAAATAGTTGGAATTTTTGAATTTCTTTAAAATATTTTTGAAATTAGTATAAAAAATTATTTAAATATGCACCTAAAAAAAATTACCAATTTATAGTACTACATATTTATCAAAAAAGGGCTTGCGGTGCTATTTTTATAAACTTACTTCTGTACAAATTAGTATGCTGAGAAGAGCTTGAAAATTATTCTGTATCATACTGTAAGTGCATGTGTGTATCTATGTGGTATCTAATTGCTTGGCAGCGCTTAATGATATGTGGGCGTTCTTCATCCACTTTGAAGCTTGGCCCCGAAATTGGTTTCGTATTCAAATTTGGCTGCTGTCAGCACCCAAAAAAGGCAGCAACATGATAAAATTAAATTTCATGCTTACAGCCTTTTGTAATCGTCCAACAACTACTCCCACTCCCACTGCCAGTCCTGCATCCTTTTCGCCAAATGCCGCTCAAAGTATAATTCTATCTGCTGCTGGTGGCTCGCGGCAATTCTGCTTCTCTTAAAGCCTATGCGAAACGTTGCTCTACGATTAAATATAGCACTGCCGCATGTATCTATGTATGTATGTATGTGTGTGTGCCGAGCGAACTACACTATAGCCGCACCTCAGGCACTTGCGCTAATTACTCCACTTCAGGCTGCTTCTTGGCCGTTCCCGCACAGCGACTGCAGCAACAACTAACAAGCTAACCAAGTTGCCCATAATAATGGGCCTTGATTGCTGCAGTCCATATCTACACAAGGCGCTCGCAATTGCATGCCCTTCTTTGTACTTTCTTCGCCCACTCCCCGACGATGACGAAAAATCGCAAAACAGCAAATATTAAATTTACGAAAATATTATATAGCAGCAGGCAGCAATTACCAATTCCAAAAAAATGAGGCAGCGAAAAAGATGAAAACTTTTTCCTTTAACTTTGTTGTCTGCCCTTAGGCGCTTTTGCCGCTATTTCGTACTTCCTTTTTGTTCGACGCAGTGCAGCATCATTTCCTGCTGCTTCCACTTATTTGTCTTATTACACTTATAAAAATTTCATTGTTACTAAATGTTTTTGCAAAAATTAATTAAATACTTTGCCAGCAGCGCCCTCTAACGTGAGCACGGAACTGGCACTAAAGAGCGTATAACAAAACTATTATGAAAAATATGCCGTAAAATTGAAGCTAAAGCGAGCGTCTGTTAGTTTCAGCGCCCTTAAGCAATTTGTTTCTTAAAGAGCAGACCATTTAGTAGCTGCTTCTAAGTCGCTTCATAATAACAGGCAGATTTTTAATGCAATCTGTATGATTTTTTACAGTGTAGCAGCTCATGTCCGCTTCTAAGGGCCAGTTTCACAGTGGATGTTTAAATCTAATTTACGAATTGAGTTTAAATCTAGTTTAACTTTTCTTGAGTTTCACAGTACATTTATTTAAATACGGAATAATGAATGGCAACTTCGAATATTTGACAATTGAAGGTTGACACAACTTGCCCAAAACATATGTTCAATTGTTCAATTATGGAGGCAGCGCGAGCTAAAAATTTTTCGTCGGCCGAAAGAAGTGAATTATTGGATATTGTGCAAAGAATCCACAGTTTATATTATTTATAATACTACGGGATCATTTATATGTGCTACACCATGCAGTTGTATGTTTAATTTGGCCGCTTATAAATCGCAATATTGTCGACGCAGCTTGCTTGCACATCCGAAATCAGCTGTTTATTTGTTTTCGATTGCAACTCTGTGCCGTACTTAAATATCCACAGTCGGCTATTTAAATCGTATTTAACTTCCAGCTGTGAAACTGAAATTCCCTATTTAAACTGCAATCAGAGTTTAAATATCCACTGTGAAACTGGCCCTAAAAATTACTTTTAAAATTCAAATTGAAAAACTGTTAGGGCCATTTTGAAACCTTCGCAGAAATAAGCCTTCTATCTTTATAAATGTGTTTCATTCTGTTAATAATTTTGCAATTTACCATGAATTTTTTTAAGAAATATTTAATTCCATTTATAAACATCTTTTAAAGCTGCTTTATGCCAACAACATCGTTACTGACATAGTATTTTCCGTGTCTGCGCTTGAACTGAAAAACAAAACAAAAATTATAAACTTTTCGTTATAGATACTCATTGAAAAAAGAGTGCTTACCTATTTTCACAACTTTTTAAATGCTTTTTAAACAGTCTCAATTTCATTTTTTAGTACTTTATAAAGAACTTTCAAATATTACTTGTTCCATATCTTTTCCAACTAAACATGAAATGGTATTGAATTCAGTGAAAAACTGCTCGCTATCAACAGACATTTATAATTTTTCATTAAAATCCAACAAATCCTTTTTAGGCATTATTTAAATTTGTTCTTCAATTATTGTGAATTTTGCGCTTAAACTAGTACATTTTCATCTTCGAAGCTCATTAGCACAAGCTACTTAAGGCATCTACACCAATTTGAATATAAAATGCCATTCACTTGGCAAGAGATCTCTGGGAATATTTCCATGCACTCATTTAACGATGTACCTTTCCAAAAGCGTGAAGCAAATGCAGCAGAATTCCCAAATGAAAAGTCATTCATCGATTACTAAGCAGCGCGAGGAGTAAGTAGTGCGCTCCAGACAGTAACGCGCCAAAGGGAAGCAAGAGAAATCTGAGTTGGGGTTGGGTTTGGGTGAAAGTGCGGTACCCAGCGCTGTGTCGGCGGTCCGTCTGCAGTCGATAATCAGTGCGGCACCACTGAGCGCTCTGGTTGCCAGCATATCCCAGGGCTCATTTGCTTTGCTGCCTGCCAAAGTAAGGTACCTTGCTATTTGCTTGTGTGTGTTGGTGTGACTGGCAGCAGGCACAAAGGCAAAGTAGTGTGGGTAAGGCAGAAGGGTTTGCAATGAGTTGGTTGGTAGTTGTTGAGCTGTCATGGCACTCCGGCGCGCTGTATGCAAATTACAGCAATTGCCACAAATACATAAATACTCACTATATACATATATCCAATAAGCTTTGAAGCAAGCACATGATAGCTTCTCTATGGTAACGTTTAATACTGAAAGCATTTCCTCCAAGTCAATCAAACTTGCTTTTAGCCTTGTTTTTCATTTGTTATCAAATTAAATATCAAGCCTTGTTATGAAGCTTAATTTTCGGCTTTTTTCTATTTTTATTTGCTTTGTCGGAATAAGAAATATTGTACCAGCTCATAGACAAGCATTTGTCCATTGATAAGGAAAATCCCTTTTACAGAAATCTTTCAAATCCTTTTTCAAAGCGGATAATTTTTAGATGATGACAAGGTTTTTCGTTTTGTTTTTCCAATTGATTTCAAATAAAACTTCAAGTCTGGTTATTTTATATCAATGAAATGTCAAGTCTTGTTATAAATTTGCTTTTGGCTTTGCTTTCAAAATGATGTCAAATGTTGTTTTACTCAAATGTTGCCTTGTTAGTGAACACTATTTTTAAAAATATTTGATAAATTCCTGTTTCAAGTTGAAATGCTGTCTTTATAACACTTTAAATCAAGTTCTTAACAAATTTATATCTAAGGTCAGGTCAGTATCTATTCGTTGGTCACACCAACGAGCAACCAAGTGTTGCACCGCAATTTGACGCCACTTGCCGAAGAAGCACAGTTGAGCTATGCATTTTCACTCACTGCTCCCAGGCAAGTGGTCTTCTACGCAATGGAGGAGTTCTCTTTTATTGTCGCCCCCTTCGGCTCCCTGCTTTACATTGCCACATTCGACTGGAGGCGCAATTTTGATGGACTGCAATCGTCTTCAGGAAAAGTTGCTGCCGCCGCCTTACTACGTCAGCCCAACTTGCTCTTTGCTTCACTACGCCTACTCCATACAAGCAGCTCTTAATGTTTGTATGTATATTTGTTTATGTGAGCTACCACGCCGTATTTTGTGGCAGCACCAGTGCCCAGTGCTGCACAAATGCTATAAAATACGAGCGCACCCCGCCTCCGGGCCACCTATAAAATGAGACATTCCGAAATTTATGGCTACTGTAGAGAAGGCGTCCTCCGGCCTGCCTTGCTCTCGGCACATGCCAACGTACAACGCCAAATTCCTGCAAATTGCATGCAGCTAAAGTAAAAATCGTTTAAATGTCCCCACCCCCCTCCGTTGTACGGGTATGGCCTGCCTGCATTTGAACGGCGCTATTCATGAGCTTGAACACTTTATCAAATCGGCACAGCGGTAAATTGTGTAAGTGTGTGTGTGTATGGGTCCAAAAATGAGCATTTGATTTATATTGCTTTGAATGATTTTCGCAACTTTTTATTGTCGTTTAGCGCATTTAGATTGCTCTGCCCTGCCCACATTTTCCACATCCTTACTGCAATTGCAGAATATTTCTTTTTCACCTCATTGCTTCTTTTTAACGTAGCTACGGCATTTCTGACCTTTTGCTCTTTTGCAGCTGTAAAATCACTTCAGCGTCTTAGCATATTTCATTGCCGCTGCCGTTCGTTTCTTCTTTTCCTATGTATAAATTTTTTTTTCATTAATTTGGTCTGTGCTTATTATTCCACAAATTTTTTAAGTCACTTTTTGTGCTCTGTCTGGACATAATATTTATTGTCGCTGCTGCACGCTTGCCAATAATAATGTCGCTATGATTGCTCTGCGTCGGTAGACTGCTTCGGCATGTGCTCTCCATTTGTGCACTCCGTCTTCAGCTCGCATCAGCAGCACTCAGCCTCATGTCGAAAGTCTGGACCATAAGCATTTAATTGAATTTGTATGGAATTGTATGCTTCTTTTACTTATAAAATTTGACGTTGTTCCGAAAGAATTAAAGCAGAAACTTGAATGCTCAAAAAATGTTCACACACAATTCGAAGAAATTTCTATTAAATTCTTAAAGCAAAATCAATGTAACTCATACTATAAATAGTACATCAGCCTGGCTCAAAATTCAAACATTTTCCTGTTAGTAGTTCATATTTGATTTTATAACAAATTTTAGTACCGAAATTTTCCATAAATTCCATTTAATTTTCATTCGACATTTATTTGCTGAAATTCTTCAGCTGCGCAATTTCGTCTGGGCAAAGTTATTTTCATATTGCCTTACAGTCCAACACATTTTGTTTTGACAATGCCCCTTGTCAAATACATACACACACATGCAATAAAACACACACTGACACATACAAAAATCCAGCAGCACAATAACAAGAGCAGGCGTTTCTCACACCTCCGGCAAGGAAGGTGTTATCTTCACATGTGTATGCGTTGTGTTGTATATTTGTATCTGTATGTGTGTGTGTGTGTGTGTCAGTCTAATTCAAGTGGATCTTCTACAAATACTGCGCATGTGCACATGATTGTCTACATGCAACTGTATGTGTGTGTGTGACGTCCTGCTTAATGCGCTGACATTACAATGTCTTACAAAATGTCATTTTCTCAAGATTGCTGGAGTGAATGTGTCTACATACATATGTAAATATGTATGCGTGTGCTTGTACACACACATGTATAGTAGGCCGTAATAAAGGCGGCTCTTATACATACATGCGATACAAGCCAGCAACCAACGACATCAGCGCCACCTGACAAGCAGCAGCGACAACAACAGCACCAGTGCCATTAGTTGACATGCTATTGACATCAGTTGGAAAATTAAAAGGGAAGAAAGCCAGAAAAAAATATATAAATCACTTTTTTCACAAATTTTCGAGAGTACACAGCATGCCACTCCCGCTCCTGCACACACACTCAAGCAGTTTTTGAATGCCCAACTTTGTTTTTGCTTTTATTCAGCACAGCTTTCAAACTTATAAAACATTTTAAAACATGTATTTTTTTTATATTAATATTGTAATTTTTACCTTGCTTCAGCCCTAAATCACTACAGTTTCTCGCACTACACCTTTACACGCACATGTACGCACACACATTAATCAATTTTGTATTCGGTCGAGGGGCATCTTTACCGTGTACTCAAGCTATTCGCCTCCTGCTCAACTGTATCCATTGTGCATGTATGACAGCGCCGTTGCTGTCAATATGTTTCACTTGACATGCACAGGCCACTTACACTCGCACTCACACACACGCCCATGCTCAGAAAACATCGTTAAAAATGTCGATGTATTGTCATAAATCATTCTGTTGAAAACAAAAGCATCAGAGAAAAAACACGTCTTGTGCATGTTGACAAAGGCGAAGAGAAAGACGAAGACGCAGGCGAAGCACAAGAGAAAGCAGCAGAAAATCGAGTCATGTTCCACATTTCTAAAGTCACACTACACTGCAGACTACAAACATATACATGTGAGATCCATTTTTTATAAGCACACAAGCGGAAGTGAAAAATTCATTAAATTTCATTAAAATATTCACTCAAATTTAAGTCTTGGAGGTACTCTATATTAGGAATATGTATTTTTATAAATACAATAAGAATTTTACAAGACCTTTTTATATTTTGCTAGTTATTGCGCATTATTACACACCGACAAGATTGCTGTCCAACAATTTTCAGGCTCTTCGGGCATGTTTTAACGTCTGTAAGCTTCTCTCTCATCTCATATAACTTTAACCTTTCACCTTTATGTTTATGCCTTTAACTGTTAACCGTTTGAAGTCAAAGGTCAATGACTTTTTAAGTGCAGCGTTTGATTAAATGTGTGAAATAAAAAAAACGCAATAGCTATGAAGAAAAACAATGAATAAGAAAGGAATGCGTGAATAAGAAAAAGGTAATAACATGAAAGGATTTAAAGATAGACAACATTTTAAGGTGAAAGGTAAATACTTGTGCATATTGGATCGAAAAATAAATTGAGTACAGTGGGGGGGTTCAATTTGGGAATGTAAAGAGAAAGTATCAAATTACTTGCTGAATTTAACGATGCTTAAGAAAACGAAAAGGCAAACGATTGGATATCTTAAATGGATTGATATATCAGCAAATTGAAGTGCACAGCAGTTAACGCGCCACCTCGAAACATACGTGTAACCTGCTTTCAGGATACAAAAAATAAAATCCAAGCAAGTGTTAATTTGTTGAAAGCCTCAGGCTTAAAGGTCAACATCACAGCCGGCACAATATAATAGGTAGACTGTTATTCAGTAAATATACTAGAAAGAATGTCGAAAATTAAACGTCGAAAATGGAGCCTACTTTTTTAAATCGCAAGGTTTTGAATGGAAAACGAAATAAAATGCAAATTTTTAAAGAAACTCAGAAACAGCAAAAGAAGTAATCTTTTCCTGGTTTTTGCAGATATCACAAAAAATTACTACGGAAGTGGCATATCAATGTAATTATTAGTTTTCAGAAATCAAAATTGTGATATTCGAATAAGAAATTAAAATTAGAATTGAATACAAATTTCTTTGAATTTTAGTGCCTGCATTTTGCTTATTCAATATTCAAGCAAAATTAAATTGTCCTGCCTTTTTCGAACAAACAAGCCCGTCCCAACTACAATCAGATACCAATTTGAAGTAGGTGTAAACTATTTGATTTACACAGCAACAACAATTGGTCTTTCAGCTGCCTCAGTATATGTATGTAAGTGTGTGCGTGTGCATGTGCTTAACTTAATACTTTCTCACTTGCTAACAAAGCAAAAGTACACAGAATAGAACTAGGAAAATTGCTGCTTAACACGACAAGGCAAATTTGTTGACAATGCTGCATGGATTTATGTACATTCCATGTGTGTGTGTGTGTGTGTGTGCGTGCACAGCACATGCACAAACTTGCTGGTTGCAACTTCGACGGCTGTTGAAATGCTTGTTTGGTTAGTTTGCCACTTAACACGTTATGTCAACATACATTTTTAAATAAATTAATTGCTAGCATTTTTGTTGCAATAGTTTTTTAACACTGCACCGCCTAGCACACGCCTGCCCGCACGCCCGCCCGCCAGCTTGCTTCAACCCACTAACCAATTACCACATGTGGCATGTGTATATGTGTAATTTTACTGCCATTCATCATGCACACATTCACACAGATACGCGCTTGCTACTGTTGCCTGTGTATGTGTGTGTAGCACATGACTAAATATTATAACAGTAAATAATTATCTGTGGCATGTAATATTTTCAATTTTGCTACTTTTTTGCTTGCCTTTGAATGGTTTATCGCACGCTGCTAAATAAATACAGCAACAACAAACACTACAAATATCAATCGTATTGGGAAATATTTACTTTTTGTGCTATTTGCAGTTGATAAAATACAAAAAGCGGTTGTGTTGCACAATCAAAGCGCTAATATTGCAACAAAAAAACCACAATTTGTAGGCGTCAAAAAATTGGAATTTTACCTAAATTTTATTTTTTTTTAATTTAAGCATGATTTTGCAATAGTCAAATAAGTTTAACAAAGCTATTTGCCTGTCAATTAGAATGACAATTCTCAAAAATATTTATGCCATAGATAGATTATCTGTAACTTGGCTGACTTTTGAAAAATCGCCTCTTTCAAGACATATTTTCATAAACAGGAAATTTACGAGTAATCAAGTAAATGGGCATGGAGAGCTCATACCAGGCGCATATACAAAAATTCCTCTGAAATAGTTAAATAGTGCATTGCATATAAAGAAATGCAAATTCGGAAAGAAAAAACTGTTTTATATTTAATTTTTGTTGAATTATGCATGGAAGATAGAAGTTTAAAACAAATTTTAGAAACATTTCCTTCTCTGTTATAAAGCTGCAGAAGCTTTTCTTTGAATCATTCGAACTCAATAAAGATGATTAAAACGACATTTAACTACGAAGGTAGATAACACTAACAAGTAAATCTAACAAAAATACCATGTATGGCAATGATTTTAAATTTCTTGCCATAGTCAAGCAGACGTCATGAATGCCACAAAAAAATGCACAAGCATTGAATTGGAATCAACTTTGCCTAGGGAAACGCAAACACGACAGCAACAAACTATTTTGATTTTAATGAAACTGCCTTATGAAGGGTCGCAGGCTGTCACTAGAAAAAGGCACAAGAAACGAAACGTTGAACCCACACAGCCGCCTGAAAGTCTTCAACATGCTTCCAAGAAATTCACGATATGCCACAGTATGCTGCCACTTTTAGGGTAATTAGGGTCACATAATTACATGGCGTGCATGTGTCGTTGTCTGTGCGTGTGTATGGGTGTGGGTGTGGCTCTGCCTGCACAGATATCAGCCGTATCACTGGCAGCGCATTAAAATTACTGCGACTAAAAGCAAAAACCACAGTCACTCTCGATGGAGATACAAGCCGAACAGATATTTCCGTGCCGTGCCGTGGCTGGTCTGGTCTGGTCTGGTCGGCTCTGCGCCACATTGGGCCGCAAGATATGCTTGCAAAAAGTTTGTTCTCTCTCCGTGCTCCGTGATGCTGCAGCGCCATAAATTATGGCGCTCTCTTTTTCTTCTTTTTTTTGGAAGCAGGGTGGGCAGTTTGGTGACAAAAAGTAGTGGCATAATTAGTTAAATTAAATTGTGACACATTTTTCAGCGTTATCGCGAACATTTTGCTGGCAGGCATACGCAGAAGAGCTGAACAGACGGCAGCACTGAGCTCAATGCTTTAATCAAAAATGTCTTAATTACTACTTGGCTGTAATTACCACTAACTAATGCGCCAAACATAAAGGAACAGCTTCAACTGTTGAGTAATGCCTTCAGAGGGCGCTCTAGGCGTCTTACAGCAATTAAAAATCAGTGATGTTTGTTCACCTACTCTAATTCGCTGTAAGCATCTAAGAGCTACGAAAAGGCAGCGATATTTCCAAAGTAAAGTTCTTTGTCGAAAACATCAAGTATCGATGCTATTTCCCACTACAACTAATCAATAATGCTGTCAAAACCAACAAGAGTTTTGCATATATTGTATAGGACCTATTGTGGACTTATTTTTAAAATTATATAGGTTTCATTTCTGCATTGTGCCATTTGTTCGATAAAAATTCCGAAAACCCATGCACGAAAAAATATGTTTTAAAAAGTAAATATTAGCTCTGAGTCCAATTACTACAAATTGCTAAATTCAAAAATTTAGCTTACGATAAATATTACAAGATCTTGAAAGTTTATCTAGTCTTCACAAGTGAAATTTGTGATATTTTAGTACATGAAAATATTTGATCATTGATTGATTCGTTGACATAAATATTTCTTCTTGCTCGGACTGTTCAGCACAAGAATTTCTCAAGAGCAATACTTTCAAAACTTTCTGCTTGAATGTTAAAAGTATAACTGCTTGCAACTAGCCCGAGGGGTTTTCTAGAGCAGCAACACTGCCATACCAAGCTCTTTGCTGAAATATCAAAGCAATATAGTGTGTGTGTGTGTTTTCGACCGGAACACTGTGCAATATAATAACGTAAAGCAATATTTATTATGCTCAAAACCAGATGGCAATCTTAAAAGGAAATTAAGAGAAAACATGCAGACGTAAAAAACGAAACGAAACGAAAAAGGCACAAAAACGAGCAGAAAACTTTGAAATTTCATATTTGCTCTAATCGACGAAAACTTGAAGGCGTATGCCGCTTTGCTGTGAAATTTTCATCAGACTTTTTCTGTTGCTTTGCGGGATAGCAGCGCACACACACACACACACAATAGCCAAAGGCCAACATGAAATATCCAAATTGAATTTTACCAACCACTTCCGTTTCCTGTTTTTATTTTTCCTGCTCTCTTTCCAGCACTACACTGGCAGCAGGCATTCTTAACATTCAGTGTTTCGAGCAGGGAATCACAACTTGGTGGGTGGAGTTGTTGGGTTGACTTGTTCTGGCATAACCTTTTTTGGGCGCTTGTTTTGCATTATTACTTGTATGCTTGCTGGAATGCTATATAATTTTGAACCGGGACCTACATTACCGAATCCGAACGGGTTTGAGAAGCATTTCATGGCAAAGATTATTCTCGGAGAATTGCCAATTCACCACAAGAAGTGGCGCCGCGCAAAGAAACAATTTGAAAACAAATTTTCCTTGTACTATAAGATGTTACCGGGCCGGGAGTTGAACCCGGGTCCTTCGCGTCAGCGACCAAGCACTTAGTCCACTGAGCCAACGCGGCTCGATCGATGCTTGCTTTTGCTTAAAAGCCACAAAACAAAAATCTGTAAATTTATGCACTTCGAATTTAAAGTTACACAAATACCGCTATGCAGTTGACTCTAAAGTATCTGGTACACATTCTGCATTCGCATAATTGCATGTTGAGATAAACCAAACATACTAATTTGAATTATCGCCTCTTTAAACCCGCCCTTTCCAAACTGTCGACGCATGTATTTTTAAATTTTTTGCAAAATTTCATTTAAATTTTAGTATTTTTTCTGGTTGTTGCTAACAAATTTTTGCGCCGTCAAGAGCACATCGCTGACAACATTGTTGCATATTTACATTGTAAAGAATACACAGACATATTTTACATCATAAACTAAAATATTGCATTTTAATATTTTGCTGTTGCAGTTGAAAATTGCTTGACAGTGTTGTGCATGTGTGCGTAATGCAGCAGGGTGGCAGTTCTGTAGCATTTCTTATACAAAAAATGTAGACATTTAATTGCATGGCAAAGATAATTTAAATGTATAAATTTCTCAACCGAATATAATTTGCACTCGGCTCTTCAACATTAACCTTATACCTTTTATATACAACCCTTGACTACGCCTCTGCAAAATACTTCAGCTGCTCCGTGCACAAAAATGCGTGGCATCCGTTTGAGTGGATTATGCTGAAACTATTTTACTGTAATTAAATTTTTAATTGGCATTTCATGCGAATTTTACGGCATATTTGCATGTTAAAGTAGTACATAAAATAAATAATTTTTGCCACTTTCGCTATTATAAATAATTTACGTTCTCATAGTTAATTTTAATGGGCAATACGCCAGCCGAATAGAACTACCATCAGCATATAAACATTTTTCAAAATTGTAAACGTAAACAAAATTCTACTTGCCCGGTTTCAAATATTGTGAAAATTTTCTTGAAACTGAAATTTTACAGAAAAGCCTGAAAAGAGAAGCTCTCTTGTGGATTTTACATTTTTCAAAGCGTAAAAGTCTGCAACTTGATCAAAACTGAATGGCAACTTTTAACTGTAAAACAAAAGTAAATCCGATTTGAAAACAGCAGAATTTCTACAAAAAAAAAACATGAATGAAATCAGAAGGAAAACAATTTTGTAAAGTAGCGATCAGCAATTGGAAAAATCTAGAGTTCGTAAAAATGTAAGAGTGGGGTTTAATAATGTTTAGTTTAGTTTTTAGAATATAGTGAAATAAAATATATATAGATTTAAAAAATACAGTAGTTGGTAAATCTTTGTTTACACTCAGCTTCTGAGCCTAGATGAAAATTTTTTTCCGCTAACTGTCGAACTGATTTAGCTCTCGATCAATACTAATTTATTTAGAAAAATCAAAATCGACCGAATCGATGAGTTCGACTAACAATGAAATAGAAATCACATAATATTATATTGCCAATTAACTAGAATTGTCTACATTTCCAGCATATTATGCTCGATAAATAAAAATCGATGCTCGAGCAAATGTACTCTTCATCACAGCTCAGCTGTGCAATTTTTCTCTTCTGCATAAAAGACAAATTTCGAATTCGAAATTTTTGATGATAAAAGCGAAGTTGATATCCTGCTGAGAATTGCCACATTTGCTTTTCATTTATGAACTATAGTCAAATGCATACCTTTTATGTGGTCCCATTCATAACAAAGGCTACCCGCTTATCCTTCAATTTCCACCCCTCTACCTCTCTTTCTAGCTGCGCACAATAAAATCGCACAATTAAAAGAAAAACTTTGCGCTAATTAAATTTTAACACAGAAATTGCAAAATTATTTTATACAATTCAATTAAAATTTATTTACGACACGTCATTCATCACGTTTCGTCTGTGCCACCCCCAACGGCAAGATAGTTCCAACGTCTATGTCAATGCCAGTTCAGCCTGCTTAGCCCGGGCCAAATGATCTACAGCAATTTGAGCAGGCAGGGCAGGCGCTAGGTGTGGCCTAGTCGGCGCAGCTGCATTCCGCACTTTCGGCAGCATCGCAGCGAATTTCGCCGTCAACGTGTTCAATTAAATGTGCCAGCGCTCAACCACAATGGCTGCTCTTCCTTCTACAACTCGGAAACGGAAATAATGGCACGCCGACGACGTAGACGTACACACGCAAGCACACTTGTGGGAATTTATCTCTCACCGCTCCTCCGCCAATTGTGGCTCAACGCCGCGAAGTGCTCGTAGTAAAGTTTTCAATTTTCAACGTGTCTTCGTTCATAAAAATACGAGGAATGTGCACGGCAGGCAGTGTCGAGGACGCACCAGCACGCAGCTAGCAGCATTCTTGAGAGCTTGCGCCTGGATAGCGCTGTGCAGGCGCGTAGTTGGGGTTTCATGCCTGGCTTCTTTGAGCCTCTTTTACAATTTAAAGTACATGAGCTCTGTGTGCGCTTTTTGGGAAGTATTTTGCTTTGCTTTGAAGCGTCTGCTTTTTAAGAATCTTAGCTTAAAAAGCAAATGGGGCTTTGAAAATTGAAATAATACACTTAAAAAGATGCGAAATTAAGAAAATTTTTAGTCTTAGGTCTCTTGTTTAAGAAATATCGTATTCGCCTTAAGTCTCGAATTTAGAAACCGAAAAAGTTGAAAGCATATTTTTATATTAAAGTTTGAATTATATAATAAAAATATTTTGTTAAAAAGTATTTTTTAAACTAAAATTCTTGTATCTTGTATTGAAAAATAAAAGTCATAGTGTGATTTTAAAGAACTTTCTTTATGCATGTACCTCTTAAGCGCTCCGTGGCTTTTCGAGCAACTGTATTTCTTCTTAAAAGCTTGTTTGTACAACTTTTTAAAACAGTTATACTTCACTAAGAACGTTGCGAATTCAATGAAAATTTTCTGCTTCCAAACCAAACTTTGTTGTTTTTGTAGGGTATGCTATGCTGTGCGTCTGACCATGTTATTTTTTAGATCTCAGCTTTGCAACCCTTAAGCAACCTCTCGTTTCAGCTACAAGCGCGCTACTGCTTGCTTTTCTTTTTTATGGAAAATTGTTGTTTGGAGCATTGCCTGGTGTCCAATATAAATCTCGTTTACAACAGCAGCCATACTTTAAGTTCCCCCCGCCTCATCCACTTAACCACATTCTAAAGCAACTTTGAACCTTTCTTCCCGAAAGCGAATAAATTTTTGCGCTTACAAAACGAAAGGACGACAAAATTTAATTATCGCACACATTCCAGTTTCGTCGTCGATTGTCGAGCACAACAACAGTTGGTGGCTGCTGGTATCATCATCAGCTGTTGCTGCTGGGCTTCCGTGTTCGTGTCTGCCTTGCCCGGCTTATCTGCAAGATTCCGTATTTTTGCTGCTCGGCTCTGCATAGTTTTTTTTTGTTGCTGTTCTGTGCTCCTTTTTCGATGCTGTTACTGCTGCTGCTGTTCTCGCATGTACCAGCAGCACTTGTTTCTGGTCTCTGGTGGCCCAACCGCACTTGCCAACAATGGACATTGTCTTCCAACTTTCCGCGGCAGCTGTGCTTTATACCATTCTAAGTAATTGCAGCCTATCGAAGATTTTTTCGCACTTAATGCGCTTTTTATGTTGGAAAATTCGCTGCTTTTTGAAAACTGTCAAAATTAATTTAAATAGTTTCCAAGTTTTTTTTTTCTGCATTTTTTTTCAAAAGTAGTTCGCTCTTAAACGTTGGCGCACTAACCGGAAGAACCACTTTTAATCCTGAACATTTTTCCTAATTAAATAATAAATTAAATCATTCAAAAATTTTGACATCAATTGCACCAAAGTTTCTCTCTTCACAATTTAGACATGGTAGTTTAAAGCAGCTTCCAACCGCAGCACACAAATAGAGCAGCAACAAAGTGTATCGCTCTTCCGCAACAGCACATCATTTGCACAAATTAGGAATGTCATGCCGCAGTTGCGGCAATAGCACAGGAAATTAAGTCCTTTCTATGAATGTCATCTTGAGCTGGAACAGCAAAAACTGCTGGCAAAGCGAGCTGAAGAGAAAGAGAGATAGAGAAACGGCTAAACAACAAGTGCTGTTTGTCAGTCCATGACAAGCTCAAAGGACCTTCAACATTTTCCTACGCTTTTTTCTTGACTTGTACTTCAGCAGCAGCAGCTTCCACTTTGGTTGCTACGCCTTGCATGCTGGTGTATCTGATGCCCGCCGCAATCAGTTTGATAATAATGCCGTCGCCATTTTAATTGAATGTCCATAATGACGACACTCGCAGGAAGTTCATTTTGAAATTCCTCTGCTCTTCCTGTGCATATATTTCAGATTTTAATTTAGTTTAAATCAATTTCTGCACTACAATAAAACGTTTTACAACTGGGAAGTCATTATGCATGACATTAGATTGGTTTGGTTTGGTTTGGTTTGGTTTGGTTTGGCTTGGCGGATTGCAGCGAAGGAAGATGCATGTGACAAAGTCGTTAGATGTCTGCTTACTTCCGAGCTTCTGTACAAGTTGCCAGAGATATGACAAGCAACCGCAGAGACTAACAATTAGCACTGGTGGTAAATTACAAAATGTCGTGCTCGTGCTTGCAATCTGCAATTCCTATATGCATGCATACAGATACATCTAGCTAGTATCTATCGTCTTAGAAATTTTTATTAACTTAAATTTCAAAAGGTACTGAAATTCTATGCCGGGTATGACACTTGGTAGAGCTTCATCCGCCCACTCAGCTTTGAATAACTTAAAAATTAAAAAATTACATCAACTTTGTATATGCTAGTATTTATACACACTCTAGCATTATATATGTATATATATTCACTTTAACTAAATGAAGTCAATGGAGAAAGCTAAATAGTTTTAGATATGGACAATGCTATTCAACCATTTCGTAATAATATTTCAGAACATGGGCATGGTAACCATTGAGGGAATGCACACAAGCCTCTCAAACTGCATACAACAAAGCATAACTACTTAAATTATTGAATAGCTATAACTAATTCAAATTGCAGAGGAGTCACCCCTTTTGCTAGCACAAAGTTTTTCAATAGCCTGAGTGCATATCTTAACGATCCAGCCACCTCATCTTAGCCTAACCTATGGAACAGAGAATGCTCATGTTATTGAATCCAAATGAACTCGCTTCATTGTTGTTTTACTGCAGTTATTGGGTTTTTTTGGTTACAGTCTTTTATCGGAAAGTTAATGGTTTATAAAGAAATTTGCTTCGAAGTATAAGGGATTAGGATTCGAAATTTGTAAGTTCTAATAAGAAAGAGTTTTTGGCATGCAGCTTTCAGTCGCTTGGTTCCAAGTTGTTACTTACTTTCTTCGGTCATTTGGACTAGCTCCCGTAAAGCGATCGTGTTTTGAGCAAGCCTTCTACAGTTAATATAACTTTGTTAACTTTGTCTATTCGGCGTTGATTCGGTCGCCTTTTTTGTCCTGGGATCTAGACCTGCGAATGTTTTTATACCCTACACCTATGGTAATAGGGTATAATAACTTTGTGCCAAAATTGTAACGCATTAAAGGAGCCTTCCTAGGTATAGACATAAGTATATAGAAATGATCAGAAACACTTTCTCTTTTCATTTCCGGTTGTCCGTCTGTCCGTCTGTCTGTCCGTCTGTCCGTCTGCGTGTATGCAAAAAAAAGAAAGAAGGAGTTGTCCGATTTGGACCAAATTTGGTACACAGTTACAGTGAACCTCGGGTTAGGTAAAGTGTTAAAATTAGTCAAATCGGTTAAAGGACACGCCCACAATGGGCCTGTAAGTCCCACTACCTCGGGTTTTTTTCGGTAAAATGGCTATAATTTGTGTAATTACTCATGGAAAAGATTAATACTTGGTATTCAAGTTAAGAGGTAGGTCTTCTATATCTCAGGAAAAAATGGGCGTGATCCGCCCACTATATAGCCGGCAAAATTTTTTCGGTAAAATGGTTACCAATTGACTAGTTACGAATATAAATGAATGAAATTCGGTTCCCAAGTTGATATATAGGTCTTAGATGCCATACAAGAAAATGGGCGTGGTCCGCCCACTATATAGGCGATAAACAAAAAATCTTCTTAACTTCCATAATATATACACCAGAGAGTCCAGATTTGGTTACTTCGTTCCTGGTAGGAATATCTTTTAATTCTCCAGAAATGGGTGTGGTCCGCCCACCATGGGGGCAGTAAAATAAATATGCCGATAACATCTGTTGTACACTCGCCAGAGCATCAATATTTGGCATGTATAGTCCTATTAGGTATATCTTGTAGTCTGCCAAAAATGGGCGTGGTCCGCCCACTATGTAGGTTGTAAATCAAATGCACCCACAATTTCAGTGAATTATCACCCCACTTGGGAACATGGTGTAGGGTATTACTCTGTCGGTGAAACCCGACTGATACTTCCTTACTTGTTTTTTTATTGCAGTTGCAATTCAAAAGATAAAAATTGCAAACAATCTTATCGGAAAAGGTTTTTCTGCAGGTTTGATTAGCCTCGTATTTATATCTTTCATATTATAATACATGCACTTTTTTTTGTTATTAAATAGTAAAAAGTTGATACAGTCTTACAAGTATTTCTTCAAATTGCTGATACTTACATTAATTTTTCACTAGATTTCATAACAACGTCTATCTTTAGTATGATACATTTAATGCTTATTTGATATGCTTAGCCTTAGCCATGAGTAAATATTTTTCTAGCGAAAATTAATATTTATATTGTTCTTCGGCCCTTAGCTGGATCGTGATGAGAATTTTAGTGGATAAACTCATAAAATGAATATGGCTCCAATGCATCAAAAAGTGACAGCTGCGTACAGCCCACATGTCAAATTATGTCATCTACAGGCGCACACACACACACACACTTCCGCATATAACTGCCGAAGGGGATGCCCACTTTTGTGTATTTATGCGATTGAGTGAGTAAGTGTGTGTGTGTGTGTGTGTGCGAGCGCTCGCAAACGACTGGCATCAATGAAACGCACATGTTGCCACGCCGCGGCGTTGAAATCGTTTGAAACAACGTCTCATGGTGAATGCCAGCAGTTTTAACTGCAATAAATTTAAATCATTTTCCTCGTTAGTTTGGAGCGGCAGGCCGAGGAAGGAGCAGCAAGGATAACATAGCGTATGCAAAACTTTTGCCATAATTGCGGAGAGCGACAATTAATGCAGCTGACAATAACTGCACATCGCACACAGAAACTCACACACACACACTCGCATAAAAAGTTACCGCTTTCAAAGATATTTTCTGCGGTAAATTAAGTTTTGCATTGTGTGCGCATTGAGAATGCGTTTTATGTGCATTTCGCTTTTGTTTGTTATTCCTCGACTGCTTTGAATTTTTCCTTTCTTTTATAATTTTATTCTTTTTGTTTTATTTGCGTGCGGCTTTTGTATTTGCGTTTCCATTTTCGCTGCACACGCACACACACACACACACAACTTTTACCTCATTTTGTGTCGCGCTTTTGTGAGCGTGTGTGCGTATAGCCGCCGGCAGCCAGCTCTTTGTATCCTTGCTCCCATATGCATATGCATGCATGCGTGTGCCTGTGTTAGGCGAGGTGCCAGCTACACCAGCTCTGCGCCGCAGCGCATTAAATGCATTAAAATTTGCATTCAGCGTCGAGCTGAGAACGCAGAGGAACGCCTGCATTAGGGACTGCAGCAGCAGCAGCAGCACAATGCAAAATTTGTTTCCTCAATTTTAATGGCATCCTTTCAGCGCACTCGCTCGTGCTCGCTGGCTCTTCCTCACACTGGCTGCTGCTTCGCCTTCGCGTCATTGTTTACAAAAGGATTATGTTATTAAATATTTGCGCGCTCAGCAGCAGCAGCTCTGCACGGCAAAAAGGAAACTGCCATATCCAGGGCAGCAAGCGGCACTACAGTGTTGCTTCGCCGCAATCGGCTGATTTTTACACTTTTCTTTATACTGTGAAAGCTTCCCTTTTTGAATTGTAACTTTTTAACTGCTAGCAGCAGCAAAAATAAGTGAAATACTTAAAATATTTAGTATAAAATACTTAAACACAGTTTTTTTACTAAGTAAGCTTAACTTCTCTCATAGCTAAGTGAGCTAGTAGTATATTTGAGCATAGTTTAAGCTCAGATTGCAGAAGCAAAACTTGCTCAAGATTTTACCAACGTGAGAAATTTAAAATGTTATTTAGTAAGATTAAGAAGGATATAAACAGCAGCTAAGCCTAAACTATAATTCTTTACAGCTTAAAATCCCACTGAAGCTGAAACATGCGCGTGTAGCTTAACCACAGTGTTGTTGTTGTTTTTCCTTCAATCGAAGTACGTATTTCATTATACTTTCTAGCCAACACTTCCTCAGATTCAATTTCACCAATACACGTCGGTTTACAAAAATATTTTCTAGTTTACAGAAACCACATACAATTTCGCTTGATTTAAAATTATAACTTCAACTTCTCTTTCGAATACTTTTAAAGAATTGCAAACGTATTATACACCACACATTTTCCGCAATTTCTCATTGTATTGAACTAGTTAGTTCAATTGTTAAAATTCAAAAAACTTTTTTCGAAAAGGATGTAATCAAAGCTTTCACACAGAGCTGCACAGTGCGTCAAAGCAGTGCAGATACTTTCAACACAATTTCTTCCAGAAAGTGTTAATTTGCGCAATGCCAGCAACTCTCAAAAAACTGTAACTCTTTTTCAACTATAAAGAACAAAAACGCCCGCTTCTCTGTCAAAGTGTGATCCTTTATTTCCTTTCTTCGTTTTGTATTTAATCGATGCGCCTAAAACTATACTAAAGTGGCACACAGAAAAAGGATGCCTGCTTTGTCAACGAACACCACTTTTGCCCAAAAACTAGAGTCCGACCGAACGCTCGGTCTCGGTTACCGAACAGTTCGGCCAAAAGGTTCGGGTTCGGTCTCGGTTCGGTCTCGGCTAAAAAAGGCCGAGTATTTAGCCGAACAGTTGAACAAATTGTATAGTTTTAAACAAAATTTAAATATTTTAATAATACTTTTTATTGATTTTTCATACATCAGATGCTTAATGTAGGTATTTATACCTCAAAAGAATTGGTTTTTATAATAAAATGTATTTTTTCCTAAAAATGTATAAATTTTTTTAAATTAAAATTCTTCTTCTTTTTTTTTGCATATGTATTCGAAAGGTTCGGTCTCGGTCTCGGCCGAACATTAAAAAACGGCCGAACGCTCGGTCTCGGTCTCTGTCTCGGCCAAAATTTCGGGTTCGGTCGGGCTCTACCAAAAACACATATACTCATACATTGTGCACTCACACATACATATGTATGTACATACATACAACCATTTGGGCTGTCATAAATTAAAGCTTATTAGAAAAGTTCGTTGTTGTTGTTGTTGTTTGTGTCACACAGCTGTCGCCTTCTACATTTTTCACAAAATATTGTATTTTTTAGACAACGGCACAGGCGCAAAATGGCCGCCCGTGCAGCTTCTCAACATGACACAAAAGAGCGCACCGCCACCTGCCTCCGTCCTACACAAGTTTTGGCAGGCTGTTGACCTTCCGCCTGTGTGTTTCCGCCTACGTGCCCGTTCCTCCTGCGGACCCACGCACTCACTCCAAATAGTTTTGGCGTTTTGGACATCAGCCTTTAGATCCACGCGACAGCAGTCGACTCTTTAGCAGTTGCTGCAGCAGATTCTCTCTAATGAAAATGTGTGCTCGTTCTTGCTGCTGTTTTTGCTTTGGTAATTGCTGAATTTATGTTCAAAGGCTTGCTACTAATATCACTTATATTTCTGTATATATGTATGTGTTGTAATAAATGCTTGGTTTTTTCAACTAATGAGAATTTAATGAGCGACTGTTGCTGTTGTTTCCGCTCCATGACGATGCACTTTGAAGATACAAAAGTATAAAAAGAAGATAATCTCTCAAAGGAACTGGCATTTTATTGTCATTTGGAATATCAGAAAATTTTATGATACAAGATTTTGACATTACAATAGGTATAGCAGGCCTTGTTCAGCTCAGATTTTTATTTTTAATTATTCACAGAAATCCATTATCAAGTTTCAAAACAAACAAAAGCCTTGCATATAGACCCCATTCAAAAATCTCGCAGGCTTAACTCCAAAAAAATTCGAATAATAAGACTAGGAAATATATGCTGTGGAACACTTTTAAAATCGCCGAAAGATTAAACTCTAGCATTAATGAAAAGAAATATCAGGCTATAAAAATCCCCTATTGGTTATTATCATCATTCAGTTCTATATGGTTTAAATGCTCGGAAATGTGTTTTAAGTAAATTTAAATTGAAAACTAATAGTGCCACACTCTATCTACCCCTTTTGCTCCTTTATTTCTTTTCCGACAAATATTCTTCTTCTTTTACGCACTGTTGCCGCCCAATAGGATGCTGTTTCTTTAATGTTGAAAGCTTAAAGCTGCAGTGGCATAATCAAAATATGGTGATTATTATATATTTTTGTTGTGGCTCCTTGCCCCCGCTGTTCCCCTTCATTCTGTGATTAATCTTAAAAGCAGTTGTTATTGTTGTTGTTGTTCTTGTGCGCTCCTGACAGTGGCATTGTCTGCAGCACTGTTTTGTGTCACCGCTGTTCGCGCGAATTATTATCCACTCGCGAACGCTGCCACTAGGGAGCGTTTCACCTAAAATAATCACAATAATAATAAATTATTGCATTTTGTTGGTGCGAGATAAGCGCTGCCGTTTTACGTGCGCTCGCTGTAAATTTTGTAATATTTGTTGTATTTTCTCTTGTGAATTCGCTGGAAATTTTGTGAATTTGTTAAATTTTCTATAATTTGCTTTTGTGCCGGGGAGAAGTTGAAGGCTTAGTTTTGGTCGCAAATAAAATTCAATACACTTGGCATTTGCATTGTGGCGGCCGAAACGAGTCGCCCTCGCCGCAGCCCACATTAGCGTCATATTTGTATGTGTTCATTTCAAAATGTCAAATGCCATTTGTCATTCGAGCTTGTGCGAGGATGTGTGTATGTGTGTGTGACAGGTAGCATACAAGTTAATGTTGCATGCAACGTGCACAATTACGTGCGCCGCTGAATCGCTGAAATGCCTAAAAGGCCCCCACTTAACGTTGACCTTTCGATTTGACCTCAAAATAGTATTTATGTGCAACGCATGCTGTGCTTTTGCATACCCGCATACCAACGCGCACACACGCACACAGCACATGCATAGCCAACCGCTAGCCAACATTTGCTCACACACACTCACACTAAGGCAAAATTGCATGCCACGCCGCAGAAATGTACAGCACTAATTTCCTGTTTCAGTTTCAGTTGCTGTTTCAAAAGCACAACTATGTTGGCATTCATACACATATCTATGTGTGTGTGTGTAGGTATAGGTGCATGTGTCCTTCGTATATGTGTAGCAATGTTGCTAGTTGTTGTTTCTGTTGCAGCGTTCACTTGTTAAATGCAACTGCAAACGCATCCGTTCAATATGTTTTGTGGCATTTGTCACCAGAAACGCCAGCGTAACCACTCACAGCCACCTTCCACACCCACGTGCGCATACATACATACATATGTACATACAAATGTACATTCACATCCTTCCAAACAATATTTCGATGCCCTACAAATCGTTGCTTGATAGCGCACATTAGCAATATCTTTTCTATAACCTTGCTATTTAGGAAAATTGAGCTCATTATTAGAAATTTCAAAATTTTTTCAATTGCAATATTTTTGCAATATCGAAAAATGTTTTCATGTTACATTTTTATAAAGAAACAACAAACTCAATAGTGAATGTTATCAATATCTAAGTATAGCGTAACGATATGAATATATTTGTTCATCTTTATATAAAAATCAATAGCAATTATTTTCGAACCGTCGACTATTATTATTTTGGATTTCAATCAATATCATAACGATACTTCACGCGACTTCTAGAATTAACAGAAGAATTCGGCGAACAGAGAAGACCTGCAACAGCTAGCTTGAAGTTCTTTTGTGCAGACAAAAGGCGATAAAAACGATTCGCTCGAATTGGACTGTGCTATCATTCGCAGATATTTCCCCATTCCCGTCTTTCAAAAAAACATTCCGAAAATGTTATTTATTATTTCGATACCATTTCAGAATTTTTTGGCTTGTTGGGTTGTTACAGGCACACTTACACTAGGCACACACACACACCCACTTGCAACACATGCAAGAAGTTGCAATTGAAAGTTATCGCCTGCCGAAATTGGCTGCTGCCGGCAATGCTGCCGTTAGCTAAAGTTGTTAGTGTTGTTTTTTGCTAGCCAACTGCTGTTTGATACATTTTGTTGTTGCTATGCCATGCTACCAGCGCCTGCAATATAGTATTTGTAGTTGATATCAACAGCAGCAATGGCAACGCCAACAGCAGCAGAAAGTAGAGCAACAACTACAACAACAAGCGATATCCGTTGCATTTGAAAGCGAGCATTCTCTCGACTGCTGCCGCACTTGGGGCTCTTTTGCTGCCGTTTTTTTAGCCATTGCTGCAATCGTTTCTAAAAATTTTTTTTTTTTTTGTATTGCGTTTCACTTCTTGCACTCCTTCGCCTCACCTTGCTCCTTCAGCAACCACCTTGCGCTTGCAGCTAACACGATTTCGTGGCATTTCGAAAATGTTAAACGTTAAATTTATATACGAGTGCTTTGCGGTCTCGTACTTCGAACCTCCACGCCCACACCAAAATCCCTAAAACTCTATCGGCCTTGTACATATATCTTGCGCACCCGCCCGCCTGCCTGTCAGCATCCGCCCGCGCTCATAAATATCGGCAGGTTTTCGTGATTTCTTGCGCATTTCTTTTCGTTTGCTGTTGCTGCTGTTTTTGTTAGGTTTTTCATTGCAATGTCGTTGTTGTTTTTGCCAGTGGCACTAGAACAGATGTTGCCGCTGAAATTACTTTCACTTTGGCAGCAGCAGCAGCAGCGCTGGCTTAGTTCAACGCAGGTGAAAGGAATCGGTTCTTGGTTGGCCAGAACTCAACTGCTATGCTCTTCCCCCTGCCTACTACGTTATGGACCTGGTCGCCACTGATATTGCCAAGTTTGCGCTTTTTTATGATGAATAGCTTTTGCTTGTGCGCTGAGCAAAAATATATACATAATCGATATATGAAAATACACACTGGGGATGCCGAGGCAAGGTAGTTTTGGTATTGCCGGAGTTTCGGTAGCAACAATTTTCAAGTTTATCTTGATATCGAATATTAGGAATTTTGCAAATTGGAAAATATTTTATTTCGAGAACTTTTAAAATTTGTTCATAATCAGGCATGTGATGGAAATCGAAATCGTACGAAAAGGCGAGTGAAATTGATTTGCCTTGTGATATGTTTCATTTTCAAAATCGAGCAAGTCGTTCGGTGCGATTTCAAATCGAAATGAAATCGTAAAAACCGAATTTCATCAAAGGGCATTGTATTGTTTCGAATTGCTCATGTTGAATATACATAAATTCCGAAATTTCAAATGAAATCGTTCGATTTCCGTCCACACGTAAAACGAATTCGTACGATTTGAAATTTCATTTCTTTTTGAATTCGTACGATTTGAAATTTCTTTTTCGTTTTGAATTCGTACGATTTTCATCACATGCCTGATTGCCTTGTTTTTTAAAAAAATTTTGCCTGAAATCCCGCCGCTTGTTCTACACTAACCTTAACATTTTTGTCAGCAAGAATGGCATAGCATTTGGAATCCTCCGATTGGCAGCGCTTATACGCTCGGATAAAGCAGCTGACCAAAGCATGCACCGATGTCTTTTCCCTTAACTCGCATTTCCTTAGCCCAGCAATACAGTCCTTAAAGATATTTCATCAATTATTAAACTTTTTTTTTATTTTGCTTTCTTTTTGCTCATTGCAGGGAAGCTCTTCCACAGCACCACCGCCGCGCTCCGCTTATCCGGGAGCACCAGCTTCAGCGTTTACATTGAAAGGGGCCCCCCGGCCAACTATGACTAGTCCAGCAGCAGCAGGCGGCTTAGCAGGTGCTCCATATCGCGGCGCCAGTTGGACACCACAGGGATACGCACCGGCCGCAGCAGCTGCAGCCGCCGCCGTTGCACAGCAGGCCTACAGATACACAGCACCGTTGCCACAACCAGCTTATGCTGCATACACTCCACACACAGCTACAACGCCAATAACAACAACGGTGAGTGCAAATTTTTATGTAATTTTTCGAAAATTCGATTTTTCTCAAGATATTTTACAAAAAGTTTTTATGCACTAAAAATTTGAAATTGTTAAATTGAAAGCTTGAAAGTCTGCTAGATGACAGCTTTTAAATGCTTGCCTTTTTGACAAATGGTATTGGAAATATTACTTGACCATTTTTTCCAAACTGTAAACATAACAAAAAACCTTTATAAGTAATTTTCGTAAGAAAGTAAAATGTAGCTATGCTAGAGCCTTTTGGTAGAAACCGAAAATGTCATGCCAAATCGTAACATTGATTGTGCCAATTTCGAATTGTAGTGCAAGAGATTCGAAAATTCGCACATTCAACTATTCCAAAGTAAATCGTACAAAAGCAACGAATTTCAAGTATCGATGCAAATACCAAAGTGTTGTTGCTCTGGAATCAGTGCGGCAAATTGGAAATTTTTAATATTATAATTTGGTTGAACGAATATTCGATATTTCTCATTCCAACATTTCCGCACTCTAAAATATCCATGATTATTTCATTATAGTAGAATCAAATCATAATTAAGCACCATCACTTCAAGCATATATACCACATTTTTTGCCTCCCTTTTTTCGTCTGCTTATAACCCAATCCAGCGACTCCATAATTTATTCATCTCGATGAGCGTGAATGATTAAAATCCATTTGTCAAGCGTGCGAATGCATAGATAACGAATGTCTGTTTGTGCATATTACATTTGACAGATTTGAGCATATCCAGCGCTTGACTTCACGCTCCGTCCGTGCAAATGCAGTGAGCTGTGAAAAGCAACTGATTTGTCGCACGCAGCATTTTAAGTGCATGTTAATGTGCTGCGCCAGCAAATCAATCGTGACCGATTACGCCGAGAGCACTCAGAATTCAAAGTGTTCATGTATTTTATTTTGCTTTGCGAATTCCTTTCGAATGTGTAATGCAATTAGTTGAGATTGCTGCTGCTAACTTTCTTATTCAAGCTGTTCTCCTTTGTAATTGTATCTCAAAGTGATGCCTACATGCTTAAACGTTCGGTTCGACTTTTTTTCAATATTCTGTTTGGCAGTTTTTTTGTATAAGTTTCGAACAAAATCTTGTCCATATGGATTTTCCACAGTTTGAGTTTTATCAGGCAATAATTCTGACTCAACTGAAATTCATCCGATTAGATACTACAAGAAGAATAGCTTTCGAAGATTTTCAACTCAAACTGAATCGAAATATTAGAAAATAAGATAAGATTTAAGAAAATCATAAATCTTTTTTATGTATTTAGAATCTAAAGTCTGCGGGTTATATTTTCGTTTATTTCTATCGATATTGGTTTTCTTTTATTCGAATCCTGCTTGTTTGGTAGTTAATTCAAACTAGTTCTTTATACTTTATATAGAAATGGAAAATAAAACAAATTCATTACGCTTCCGCTCTTTTTTTATAAATAAATTTCAGCTTCAGCAAAACTCTATGATCTATAAGTGTCCATATTTTATAGTAATTCTTGCCACATTTTCTTACCAATGGCTTGAGAAATATCCAACGGATTTGCCTATCATAACAGATAATCCTCCTGACACGATTCGCTGTAATTAACATAAAACTGCAAAAGTATTATATTAAATGAGTGGCGAAGCACGTCAAACGAATGGGAGCGAGCTGCAAATAATTAATCTTGAATATGCCACAAACGCTGCAGCAAGCAACCAGCAAGGTATCAGACACCGCAGTCAGGCACTTGCGTCATGATATGCTGATTATTTTATCGCCCTTCCCTGTCTGCCACTTCAATTTGTGAATTTCCCGTTGCCACCTGCCCCAATCACAATAATTTGTTTTGCTACGCTTTGAAGGCACTTTCGTGATGCCATGGCGAGTTGAGAAGCTGGCTTATGCAGTAAGTAGCTCAACTTGCCTGGGGCCGTAGGCAGTTATGCTATAGCCTGTTCTCAACTGCCTTCAACTACCGAAATATCAAATAATTTTATAGTCTCAACAGTCCTTAGTATCTCTGTGTGCCACGTCAAAGTTGAAAGACTTCAAGCAATAATTTGCAATTTATTCGAGTGCTTAGCCAGAAAGCGTATTAGAAGCACTTCTGGCACTCTCACCGCCCCCTTCTTTGTTCATATACATAAGTAACATTCCATCTTCTCCTTACCCCACACACACAATTTAACAATTTCAATTAAAAGCATCAACGGCACTTAATTCTATCATCAATAAAAATTTTCAACAAAATAACCCAAAGTATTTGATATGGATAAAATATCATCGCATTGTCTGCACTCATCCGCCCACTTTCTTTGGCAAATTCGCCGCCTTTGAAACACTTTTGACTTATGCTTCACCACACCAACAGATTAAGTTGTGTCGACATTTGAGGCTCCTACAAATCTCTCACTTAAGGGTGTTCGCTTTGATTTATCGGAGCCAAATTGTATTTCATGCTTGCTTTAACTCTTAACTTTTTGAGGTGGCTCCCTGGAATCACATTGAAGTTTTGGAAATCATATACTGAATATAGAAGTTGGGTTTAACGATTGCAAATGAGTCTTCAATCTATAAATTAACTGGCGAAATTTTATAAAGTTTTGTGTATATTTTTTCATAAGCTTTCAATTTATGACTTAAAAAGTCAAAGTAATGTATAAGTATGGTAATATATAGTCACGAATATGTATATTGCAAATATTCATCAGTTTTTGCATATCAATATCGTATAAGTTTTAAATATTTTCCTTGAAATTACAAACGAGCGATGTAGTTTATTACATTTACTCTACAAAAGCACCGAACGAAGTTTAAATTTTTTACTACATTTTTTAGGAAAAAAATATATGATCAAAATAATTTCTACGCCAACATTTAGAAGGTTTGGTTCAGACTTTTTACAAATAGAGAAATTTCGAATCTTTGCATTCAAAATTTTCAACTTTTTTTTTTTAACAAATGAATTAAATTTACACCCTTTTCCGCTATTGATTGAAATTACTGAAAATTAAAACGAAAATCCGCTGAATCGAAGCATTCCCTCTGCGCACTGTAAAAAAAAAATCGATAAAATATGTTAACGACATTTCACCCTGCAGCCACTGGCTGGCAAATACCATTCGTCTGCTGCCACTCTCTTTCCCTTCCCCCACCCCAACAGGCACAGCAATAGCAATTGCTGGCAAAGCATTATCGAAATGTTCATTTCTCAATATACGAGGTAATGCTTAAAAAATAGCTGGCAGCTACGTTCCGCCTGCTACCCTACCCTGTCTGCACAGCTATTTCACTGTGTGAGTGTGTGTGTGCCAATGCGTGCTCGACATTTGTGCACCTTTGGAATGCTTAAGTTCCGTAATAAGACGTTTAAGTTATGAGCGCTTGGTTGAGCAGCAAATGTGCCAAAATGCTGGATAAAAATGCGCAAATAAATAACTGGCTTCTCTTCTTCTTCTTCTTGTTCTTATGCTTAAACAAAGACTAGGATGAAACAACCGAGCACTCCATGCTCACGCCACAGCTTCACTCATGCCCAACTGCACAGAATCTCAACCCCAGCTGAAGCCAAATGGTGCCCATTTCCGCTCCCACTACCGTGCTTCGTTTGCCGCCAGCAACTGCGAAGTTTTTTGTGTATCTGTGCATGTGTGTGTGTGTGTGGCACTTGTGATAAATATTTGTGGCGTCACTTGTTAAGTGTGACGCTGTATGCCGCCTTTACCCAAATATGGCTTATTTCCCCCAGTCTGCCAGTGACCCCTCCTCCCACGCCAATTCTACGCTGCCGCCTCCTTCCTCAGTGCGCAGCAATCAGAAATGAAACATTTGGCAATTTCGCTACGTATTGATGCTATTTAACGGGATTACTTTCATTTTCTTATTTGCTATAAATTTGGCAGTTTACGTGTGTGCACGCTTTGTGGCACGCCCACGCACCGCGCCGTCAACGCAGAAAGTTGTTGGGCGCTTCGCCCGCACCCCGGGGTTACCTGCCATCAAGACATTACCTTGTCACGCACGCTGCCGCCGCAGCCTATCAGCGTGGATTTGACACATTCGCTATCGTTTGACACGATTCGCGCGTCTGCTCCTCATCTCTTTATCGTTCCGTTCTTATTACTGCTACTCTTGTAAGCTGCCTTCTTTTTATTTATTGTGCAATTTCAACGCTGACAATTGCATTCATAAATATTATGACTTCTAAACAATGTTTGTCAACAATTGCAGAAGAAGAAAATATGAATTTACCATAGCTTTTCTAAAAAAAATGAAAGAGTGTCAAAAGTTAAAAAAGTTCAGCTCTTTATAAGCAAATTTGTTCAAGTCTATTCAGTATCTCTTACAAATAATTTTATATTCCTTTATTCAGTTGCTTTATACACATACTGTGCTCCTGCCCCGCCATCGCTAGAACTCGCCTGACGTGTCTAGGAGCGCCGTTCTTTTCAGGGCTCGAACAGATCTCGGAACTAGGTATCAAGCCTCTTTGGAAATTTGTGAAACGCACCCAAATTCTGACAGATCCCTACTTTAAGAACTCCTAAAACGGAACCCTAACTGGTATCGCTAAGGACCCAACAGGGTCTATGCGTGGCCTTTTTTAGGCGGCCAGATATACCTAACCTTTATTCAGTTGCATCGCAGCTTGCTCTAAAAGCAAAACGGAACGAGAATAATATTTTTGGCTGGAAAATGGCCTCAAACTTTTTGAAATATGTTGCTTCCGAAGAAATCTAATTTTTCAGTTACAGTATTTACTTTGTTAGAAAAAGAGTAACACATTGACAGATGAACAAATTTAAAGAATTCCTTCTACTCCGCGACTGAGATTTATAACTTATTTAAAATGGTTACAAGTAATACTACAAAGTTTAAATGTTTTAAAATATACATTAATCTTAGCATTTTCTAATCATTTCTTTGAACCTAAGAAATTTTCAAAAGCAACCTTTTAAAAAGAGTAAAATAAATAAGAAATATGAGTACAAATATTATTTCTCTAGTCACAGCAGTTTTTCTTTGAAAAAGTTCGATGCCAACATTAAATAAAGAAACGCGGGCTTACAAATGAAGTTTTTGTGTATCCAACGGTACGTGACTTTTTCGCAAGTTTTGCTGAAAGTTATACAAAATCATCAATAAATTCATAAAGAGCACCTAAAGCATTAATTTTATTAAAAAGTGTAGCACTTTAGCGATTAAAATTTATTGATTTACGCACATCGATACGCTTCAAATGCGCCTATGTTTATGCTTTGTCATTCACTTGCGTACAGGCACTCACTCACACATACACACGCGCGCTCTTACACACACTTTACATCTTTATTTACGTCAGCGATAATTCGCGATTTACGTCACAGCATTGCAAACATGCTCTTGTCTTCCCCGGCATTCCGCACATGCTTAAGCCCAAAGCATATGCGCACACACATTCTGCCTTTCTGCTGCTCTCATTCTCATTTGTGACGCCTACTGTCACTTGCGTGGAAAATCATTGCTGCTGGCAACAAAGCCTGCTGTCACTGTCGACAGATAAAACAAAACTCCCACGCGCACTTACACAACCGCACACACACACAACATTCCAACACATGTAATCTCAACTAAATTACCGTAGATATGCAGCGAAAGACTATCTGTGAGATTGTAAATCTGCTTGTCAAATACAAGGCCATGCATTACATAAATACTCCTAAATATCTGTTAGTTTCTGCAAGCAGCGATTGCGTTTATAAAAGCAAAAGATCGATGAATGAACAGTTTCATTTTGCCAAACCTTTCAAAATGCTTATTTATAGGTTGTAGTAACATCGTAAGATTTTTTTTTTTTTTTGTCGGAGATAAGAGACTTTAACATTATTATCCTCATATGCTCAGCATTGAAGGCTAAAACGCTAAAGCTTCAGCAAGGAATTTTTGATAAAACCACCACAAGCTGAATATCATGTATAGCTAAAAGATAGAACACTTATATTTATTGCAGATACATCTTTACATATTCTAACATTATTACCGTCATATACTCAGCATTGAAGGCTAAAGGTACTGCGACAATAACTAAAGGAAGGAGTTTTTGATTAAATCACTTTAGACTGAAACTCCTGCATAACTAAAAGAAAAAGCCAAAAAATGTTATACGAATCAGAATTCAGCATAATGTTGCTTTAGACTACTAGCCTCTTTTTCAACATTTAATTTGTTTGAGAAACTATATCACATCAAAGAATACTCTTTTTGTTGCTGTTGCTGTTGCTCCTAGCCAAAGATCAAACCAAGCACCTTACTTGCAAGTACTCTGAAATTATGCAATGAGTTCGGTCTGCGTGGTTTGAGATATCACATCAAAAGTACTTTTCTATTAAAATGTCTGCTCATTCCAAAAGTTGTCGCTATATAATGAACAATTGTTGCTTCTTACACAGAGATCGAACCAAAGCACCGTAGTTGCAGATTCGCTAAAATTATGCTTTCAGTTCGTTCTGTGCAAGTCCATGATTTTTATATTCATCTTTTTCTCTGCGATTTGAATTAAGAGTTAACTGAAGAGCTGCGTTTGCGTCGTTTTTAAGGGTTAAACATATCCAAGCGCAAGCTGTGGAATGCTTGAACAAAAGCATCGAAGTTTGCATGAATTTTATGGCGACTTTTTTCTGCAAATAATTGTTCGCTACTTCATATCGTTTTTATTATAAAATTAATCAACTGCTACAACAGTAAATAATAAAAATTTTAAAAGCTCAATTATAGCATTTTCAACAACACACAAATACGCATGGCCATATTTAATGAAAAGCTCTATACATTGTTGTATGATAAAAGTGCATGATATGCCACGCCATTTAATTTGAAAAAGCGCAATTTAAAAAAAAAATAGTGAGGGGAAAACAATAAAGTTATTACAGCGCTGAGTGGCCGCAATGCGTGGGCAAAACTTATTTCATATTCGACACAGCAACAATGGCAACGGCAGCCCACAGCCGCCAGCATAGTAAAAGCAGCAGCAGCTGCAGAAAAAATAAACGCTATCGAAGCTACGCCCACATGCCTGCACGAGGCAGCAAGAATGCAACTTGCTGCAGCCACCAACGCGGCGGACGCGCTGAAATTTATTGCTTTTAAGGCGCACAGGATATGCAGATGCTTGCTCTTCAGTGCGGCCGCAACATTGCAATTTACAGTTGTTCGCTGTATGAGTGAAACTGTTGGGGATAGAGAGAAGGGTCACTGTGAGCGCTTCAATGTGGCTGTTGTGCTGGCCATTATTACACTTTACTTTCATGAGCGTTTTTTTCGATATTGTACTTTCTGTTACTTTTCACAACAACAATAACAAGAAAATGAAAAATGAGAAAAGGCATGTAGACAATATTGCTGGCATTCTTAGCCCATCATGAGCTGTAACTATATTTCTTACTAATCAATACTCTTTTTAAATAGTCTAACAACTTTTAGTAAAATAAAAAAAATTTAAATTCAATTTTGACGCTATCAAGATGCTATGTCAAAACTGCGCCCCGCAACAATTCAAGAATGAAGCCCGTGCCTTATATACTACGCTTCTATGCCACAATGCAATGAGGCCATCAAAAGCAATGAACTCGTCGGCTACCAAACTTGCCTGACAATGAGTTGGCGTGTCAACCGAATATGAAATACGCACGCACGCGGTTCATCTCTGTCAGCGGCTGCATGTGGCAACTGTTGCACTGACCACCAGCACACCACCAGCAGTTGCCTCCATTGGTTTTTCTGCACATTTGTTATCGTCGTCATTTCTGCTATTTTCTGCTGCAGTTTTTTCCACAAGCCTCTCTGCCTCTACGCTTTTTACAGCCACGTTGCCACGCTGCGACGCGGGGCGTATGCCGCTCCGGGCGGGGTGCACATGTTTCCGGTCACGATCTCTTTTAATCACTGTCAACACGTTTGCGTTATTGATGACAGGCAGACAGACAAACAGGTTCATATGTATGTGTGTGTATGTGCGTATGTTGGTTTAATGTGCATAGCGTTTCACTATCCCCCTTCCCCACGGCTTACGTGTGTGTGTGAACCTGCTTTAAGCGTTTTTTGTCAGCTTATGCAATTTTTTCGCTGCGTTCTTCAAGCTTAACTTTTGCAGTTGTTAAATGCTTTAAAGCCTTGCAACAACAATGTGCAACATTGCATCCTTTGCCAGGCTGACATCTCGAATTGTGCAAATAACACAACGACGCTTTTCATTTGAATATATAAATGACAGCATTTACCTATTTTGACGCTTAATAGCGTTTATATAAATTTAATAGTATTCTTTTTTCAACCAGCCAAGTGTGAGCATATCTTTTTCGATCATTTCGAATAGCCTCTTAATTAAATTCTTTTGATTTCTAAAATACCTTGAATATAAAATACCCCTTCTATTATTATCTAGATGATTATGCTACCTTTTTCATTTCAGCCCCATAGGTAACTCTTCCTTACCAAGCATAAGAAATAAACTACCAATACTTGCCTACTAAGTGAGAGCACTTTTTCCCTTTCCTACGTACAATACCTTTCCTGCTGCTATATCTCAATTAATTTTTTTCTTTTAACCGCCTCAGATGAAGAATGATAACATTCTTCTTATAGTCTCTGAAGTGAGATCACTACCTTTTTCGAGCATCCTCTTTCTCTTCACAACTTCATAATTAAGCAGTTTCAAAATAAGATCGTTTGAAGCCTCCATATTATGATGAATTTCTCTTTCCAGTTTTCGAAGTAAGATTCATTTCTTTTCCTTGCTTTGCAAGTAAAAAACTTTCAGTAGCATACCCTTTCTATTCTAATGGAAAATTGCAATTTTCATTTCCTCACTTCCTAACTAAAATCTCTTCACAAATCACTGCCCTTTTCCAGTGTTGATATGAGTTGATCTCTTTATGCAGTCTCCCATTCCTCCTCTTTTCTCAGCCTTCTAAGAAAGCGCCATTGCTTCCCCCAGTCTCCACAGGAACACCCCTACCTTTTATCAGTCTTTCTAGCAAGATGTCTCCTTTTCAGTCTTCAAAGTGAGATGCCATGTTTTTTTAAGCCTCTCCGTTCAGATTCCCTCGCCTGCATTTTCCAGTCGCCCAAGCAAGCTCGTAGCTTTCTTTTCTCAAATAAGCTTGCTCCGACTCAAAGGTAATATAATGACACAATAAACGTTAATTGCAACTTGTCTACCTACACACCCACACTGATGATGTCTTCTTTTTTTTTGTCTATGGCTGAAAGGCTGTATTCATGCTTTTAAATCCGGTACAAATTAGCTGCTGTGCCATCAATTAAACAGCTTAAAAGTACGCAGTGAAAAGACGCCATTGCCCAGCAGCTTGGAGCAGCCCAAGCACAATAAATTAAAAGGAAACAAAATGAACGCAGACGCCATTACAAGAGGAATTACAGCCTGCAATTAAATTTACCACGCAACAATGGCGCAGAAATCCGGAGCAGTTCGAAATGCAACGCTGCAGCGGCTCATTTCGAAGGCGTAATATTGGCGCTTTCGCCGGCAACGAAATGCCCAGAAATTAATTTCCATTAATACTGCAGCGCGATAACAAGAAAAGCAACAACAACACGTAACTAATTGGCGTATATTAAAATTGGCTACTTTTTATACACCGCCCCGACCCGGCCGCCCTCGTAATAAAAGCGCTCTTGCAGCGATTGAAAGAGCCAATTAAATAAATAATGGCATTATACGCCTTCGAGCGCCATAAGACAAAAAATTTAAGGAAATAAAAAAGGTATTCAATTAGTATTGGCAGCACTTTTAAATTGTGTTGGCAACAGTTTATTTTTATTGCTGCTTGGACTTACTATTTACTGTTGTTGAGTGACAATTTTTTGCACAGCTGTTGCCTCAGCCCTTTTCCCACCGCCAACTCTTTTATCCACGCTCTTAACGAAATTGCTCGCCAGTGTTGCCAATGGCTCGAACAATAAATCCGCTCTTTTGGCAACAACTTTTACAGCCTATGCGTGTGTATTCGTTTCATGCCTTCGCGCCCTCTTGCGGCCGACAGCAACCGTTTTCAACCCGCATATTTGCTGCTGAATTTTCCGCATTACTGTACCTTTTTTGGTTGCCTCGTAGCCGCGCAAAAAGCGATTTGAATTAATATTGACGTAAATAATCGTTGTAGCTGCAGATTTATTGTTTACTTTAATGGCCATACACACATGTATGCCAATTGCCAACAGCAATTGCAATTGTTTAACAGGATTTATGTAAGCGCATTTATGTTGGTGGTGTATGTATGTGTATATCCTTTCACACTCGCACACTCACTCACTCACTTCCACTCACACACAGAAGTTTGTAAAGCTAACTAAAAAGTTAGTTATCTTGATAAATTAGTTAATTGAAAGCATGGAAATCAATTGAATTTGTGTTCATCAATCTTCAATTTGAAATTGAAAATTCACAGTTTGAAAAATTTTTAGCCACAACTAAAAAAATCTGTCAAACATTAGTTAAACTTTTTTTTAGTTGTGGAAATATTAATTCGCCTTTTCTGTAACGTGGATATACCACGAAAAATTTGGAAAATTTTTAACCACAACTAAAAAATCTGTCAAACATTAACCTTTTTTTTAGTTATGGAAATATTAATTCGCCTTTTCTGTAACGTGGATATACAACGAAAAATTTGGAAAATTTTTAGCCACAACTAAAAAAATCTGTCAAACATTAACCTTTTTTTTAGTTATGGAAATATTAATTCGCCTTTTCTGTAACGTGGATATACCACGAAAAATTTGGAAAACTTTGAGCCACAACTTAAAAAATCTGTCAAACATTAACCTTTTTTTTAGTTGTGGAAATATTAATTCGCCTTTTCTGTATCGTGGATATACCACGAAAAGTGGAATGTATTAAAACTTTTGTCCTACATAAACTATTTACAAATTTAACGGTTAAATTTTTATGAGCGTACACACACACACAAGTATATGCATTAAATTGCCATACATTTTGTGCTCTACGCTTTAATGTTCGAATTCATGCGAACAGAATGCACTCATTTGCATTAAAAGCTTACGTTTATTCGTTTTTTTCCTATGCTGCGCAATTTGCCAAATTGGCTAAAATTCATTGAGCAATTGTTCGGCATGTTATGCATTCTTTTATTACAAATCAGCATAGCTAATGAACATATAGAATTTTAATAAATAACTCAATCAGAAATGCTCTTCCAATTGTTTGTGATATTCCTATTGAATTTTGTAAGTTAACTCGTTAAAATACACCTACAAATATTTTTGAAAAACATTAAATATAAAAAGCTTTGGCGGCGGCTTAGTGGATAAGTGCTCCGTCCCTGATGCGTGGAGTCGCTGGTTCAGACCCATCCGACCACATACATATGTATAATCCAATAAAAAGAGAATCTTCGTTTCTTTGCATGCGTCGCCGTGTCTCGCGAGCTAATTGGCAACTCTCCGATGGTATTCTTTGTTATGAAAATAAAGCTTGTCAACCCCGCTTGGACAAGGGTAGAGAATAAATGCATAGGTTCCATTATTTTGTGCTAAAATAGGAGCACACACAAGTAAATACAAGAAAGCTTCGCCTTAGTCTTGGCTGTTGCGCCAATTATTTTCTTAATGAATTTAGTAAAAATCAATCAAAAATATAAAATGTAAGATCGCCTTATGACCAGAAAAATTTTAACTACGTTGCTGCGCAAGTGCACATTTACACACACACACACACACACACAAACCATTAACATTGCATACAGGCAGTTAAAAGACATTGCTATTGTGCATTGCGAAATGCTGAAATGAACAGCTGCATTGCATTTTAATGCGCACTAAAAATTAATTAAATTTGCAAAAATGTCCATCAAAATACGCCATGTAAATTGCACACGGCTTAAACGGAATTTGAATTGCGCCCGAAAGTAGGCACTCATTCACACGCGCGCTAAGTGTGTGTGCGCATTTAGGCGTGGCATAGGCCTCTTTACGCTTGCCATGCACGCTTGCACTAACGGTAACGGCCATCAGCACCTGCAATTGTGGCAGCATGTTGCTGGCTGGTAATTGTGGCATGTGGCAACGCCGCGCCCATTCGTACGTACGCTCGTTTGCACTTGTTAGCGCCAGCGTAGCGTAAACTAATCGCGTTTCTGTTTGGCAAATAAGCATTATGCATTAAATACAACAACACGAACAACAAATATTTAACAATTTGCAAACACTTCGGCAATTTAAGTGTGTATTGATATTTAGCAGCTGCCACTAGCTGAAATTATATGACTAGTAATTAAGCTTTACATTGTTAAGTACATGCGCAAATATGCTTTTTTCTCTGCTATTATGTTGGTTTTTTTGGCTTGTAATTTTGTCAATTCCATTAAATCAAGCCAATTTTGAAATATTTACATCCTCAAAGAACTAAATAAGTCGATTGACAGAGACATGAGTAGCTTGAGATTTTAAAATGTTGAGATTTTTTTAAATAAACTACTAATAGCTTTCAATATCAAGCAGCTTTTGACATTCAACCAACTCTCCCAATGGTTTTAGCTAGATTCTTCTTAGTTTTCCAGAAAGCACAGCAAATCCAAGCAATTTTTAAAAACACTTCGAGATAGATACCTACTGTGAATAGAACCCCTTTATACTTCTTGAAGCCGCGCATTTCTGAGGACTTGTAAATAGATGGAGAATTGCCTTTCAGGCCGCCGTGGCTAGAAGACTCGCTGCCTACTCCAAATACAGTACAATCTTATCTAATCTGGGGCATAATATTTCATTGTCAGATTGATTGAACACTCAAACCTTTGACTTGATATAAAAGATAACAGACTATTTTCATTCTCAAACAAATTTAAATATCAACGCTTTGAGAAATAATTGTTCAAGCTTAGAAGAAACTTGAAGAGTAGATTTAAAGTTGTGTGCGAAACTATTGGGAACATTGGTCCTAAATCTCATTCAATAATGTTTATTGATATTTTAAATAACTAAATTTTCATTAAAATTTCTGATTCACTATCGTAGAAAGATCCTCACGCTTTTGAAAGGTAGGTATATCGTTTTTCGAACTGACTTCATTAAACTTTCCGTGCAGTAATTTTTTCCAACTATCTCTTAAACCATTTATTTGCACTGAGACAGTGTTGCCAACCCGCCAAATTAAAACGCTCCTAATTGTATATAGATTTTTAAAAATTTAAAAGCAAATATATTTTAATAAGCTATTTTTATTTAAATTTGAATTTCAAATTTATAGAACTATGTAAAATGCACAAACTAATTTATCATAATTTTACTTCATTTGCGTAACAAGCAAAGGCCCAAATCCAAAAAAATTAATATTCTATTTTGCCTTAGTTTTGGCAGCAATGCATTTGCTCATTTCACACACAACTACAAATTAAGAGTAACAATAATTTAATGCCAAAATTACGCATGCCAAAATACCATTACCAACTGCAGGCCCAGCAAACCACTCCCCCCCTCTCTTGGCTATCATGCGTGAACACAGAATGCTGCAATATAAATCACTGCAGCAGTAAATTCCAACAATTGCTTGTGTAAATGTGTGTAATCTGCGTGCGTACACGCATGCTTGTGTGTGTATGCGCAAGTGGCCATCGATACTCACACATGCTTACATATGCACATGCATTTAAACTGAATTTTAATACAGACTGCTTCTAAGCGCTGGCAAGCATTCGAATGTGCTTGCTTAGCCAACAACAACAGCAACAACAACCCAACAACAACAACCACAACAAAACATCAACAATACCAGCAGCCCATAATAGGATTTTGTATTGAAATCCTTGTACATTCTGCATTGTATTATTGCCTTGATTAATTGCTCGCACATTGTTGTTGCTCTTGTTGGTATGTGTGGTTACACATATACATGCATACATACACATACATAAATACACGGCAGTATTTATAAGTTCTGCAAATTGTGAAGCTTAGCTAGGTTTTTGTGAGCTTCACTTCAACCCCGCTTTAAGCCAGCAGAACGCTACACTCTTCAGAGTTTTCCCCGTTGAGCCTGTCAAATTTCAAGCAAACGTTTATTGGACTATTACAACCAAAGCCATTCGAATACCAGAAAACGAAGTATCCGATGAGATTGCCAGATTAGGTTGACTCTAATCACTCTCTAAATACGCAGGCAAGCCTGTCCTTATGCACTGTCAAAATGTTCATCAACGACTGGGTCGCCTTCCAACATAATATGAAAGTGTTCAATAGAATTTTTGCTATCAAAAGTCGATAGAGGCACATCATCTCTCACAAGCTTTGGAACCATTGGCACTCATCTTTTCTGAATGATCACAGTTTCTGCAATTTAGTCTATGATAAGTCCGACTATATCTGCGCGGCCTGTCTGAAAAGCGATACTACGGGTATACACTCTAGGCATATGTGAATTTTCCACACAAATACAGCTGCTGGATATAGACGTTTTTTTTTACTTAACTAGCTTCTCTGCTAATCTATAAAATCCTTCATTGCGCAAGAAGTTCAGTAAGATTTATTGAATCGCACTTCACTTATTCGAGTTGAATGGACTAAAGCCTGTCGTGTAATGTCAATGTAGGGTTTTCTTAAAACCTTATCTCAACTCACCCCCTTTGTCCAATTACAATAAATTCCCACTTCAATGACATATGTAAATTTTTTGCAATTTTTGCCAAATGTTTTACAGCTCATGACTATAATAAGTAAAAGCAATCAGCACGTTGGAATTTTCAGAAGGCAGTCGGTAGCACAGGGTATTATGCGCTTCAGCAAGGGGATTTGTGTCAAGCGTTTGCTTTTTGCTGCTCAACTCCCAATTGGCAGAGCTCAGGACGACAACGTAGTATACGCTCTTTCTCAAGTGCGAATTGCAATACTGCTATGTGAATGGAGGCGACTTTAAGTCTACAGATTCAGATTAACATATGCCAATTAATTTTTACAAACTCAACGCATTTCTGCTTTTTCACTAAAAAAATAGTTAGTATGATGTGTAGATGATGCGCATAAGGTCACCACCAATGGCGCAGCTAGCAAAATATTGGAGCAGGCATTAGCTACGAATTCATTTGACAAGATGCTGCATAACATGTAGAAATTGTGTAGGGAAGGGGTTTCTATGGCAAACTAGAAAAATACAAAGCAATCGACTTACATATGTTCAGTCAAAAAAATTTATGTGTGGCTTACATTAATTGTAAACTTATTTTTATAAAAGACATTTTTCCCCTTCAAAACATTGTTTAGATACTATAATGTACCTAATTGCCAAATGAAGCCCCAGCCAAACTGTTATGCAATTTTTTGCTGACTGCATCAGTAGTGTGGCAACTTGCTGGAACTGTTAGTTTATCAGCCAATTTATGGAATTCGGCTTGAAAAATAGTGTACCTTTTTTGAAATTCGCATGACATTGATTTGTATATTTCTTAATATTTTCTTTATTTGCAATATTGAAGGTTTGGAATTAGAAAGGTAGAAAATTTTGTGATTTTCAGCAAACTCGAAACTATTGAGATGCTATAACTGAGTTGAATATTTTTAACTTTTTGATGGTTCTGAAATCAATGACGAAAAATCAATGTAGAAAAATCTGACATTGCTTTTTACAGCAATTTATTGTCTTTACACTTAGCTTTAAGCGATTATATAAAATTTTTTTTGATCAATACAATTTCGATTTGTGATTTGCACAGTGTGATGCCAAGATGTATGTATGTATGTGTGTTTGTTTTTTTTTGGCATAGCTTGTACAAACTGTGGCGGGAATAGTAAAGTTTCCAAACTCTTTTTCCTTGCCAAGATATAACGCTTTCTTTTCCTTTTGTGCATATCAAAAAGCACAATTTATTTTTGTGTAATAATTTTCAGATAATTCCACTTTACATTGGCTGCCATGCTGTCTGAGCTGAACTGAACTGAATTGCTTGTGTGTACCACATGCTGGTAGCTAAATGTAGAAATTTGTTGGAAATAAAATGGCAAAGGTCAGCGTATTTTAACATGCATAGCAATTGAATGCAAAATGTCAAGGAAAATAAATAGCGAATTTCTAGCAAACAGAATCTAAAAAAACAGCATATTTCAAAAGCCGGCAAAATCACAAAAAAATACAATCAGCTGCTTAAAGCAATCAAAGTACTACTACCATATGGAATGGATATGGCATTATGTTCGCTGGCAAGCGTATTTATCTGTCTTTTTGTTAGTATTTGCTCGTTTGAGCTCTCAAAAGCTTGTGCAAGCCAGCCAAAGAGCTTTCAAAGCAAATCTCTTTGTTGGCATCCATGGCGTATACGCAATGCGCATGCGCTATCTTCATATTGCCGTTAGTCAGCCGTCTGCTGGTTTCTGCATGCATGGGCGTATATAAATACTCTCTGTATGTATTATGCATCAACTTGAATGTCAAATGACACGCACACTACGCGCTGCTTTGTTGTTTTTATTTTTATTCGTGCACATGTACTCGTGGTTACAAAATTTTAGTAGTCCATAAGGCGGCCATTAATGGTCACTTCAGTATTCAATATTCATAAAAAATGGAAATTTTTATGAACTCTCTGTGTTGCGCAGCTGAGCCACTTTACTCGAATTTATGATTTGCTTCGATGGTGTATGAGCAATTTTAATTGTTGAGCAGTGCATGAGAAGGCAATTTTGTTGCTTTGCAGAGTGCATGTTTTTCTTGTAGTTCATAATAAGAAGGCCGGCTATGCTGTACAAAAACACACATAAATTCAATGAAACCTCATCATGGCGGCCTCGAAAACTTAGGTACTAAGACCGTTAAAGACCGGAAATGCCGCATAAAAGTGTATGCTATGGCAGCTGCACTTAAGTGTAAACTAAGCCCACTTGGGCTGATTGCTTATGGTTGATCTAAGATGTTATAGCATATGTTCTTTTTAAAAGCAGATTAACGTATACTTAATTTCGTATGAGAATTGAAATATAAAATTCTTCTTCTCAGTAATGAATTTCGCAGACTTACAATTAACCTATTTTAAATTTGAATTGTCAACATAATTTTTGGCACGAAAATCCGTACAAAATCTGAAATTTTCTAAATTCTTTAAGAAGATATATCAGAGCGGAGAAAACTTTTTAGACCCGTTCAACAAAATTTTATCAAAAAATTATGATCTTTAAAACGTTTGCGGAGGTCGTCAACAGTTTCATTCGGGGTTCATCATCTTTTCATTGGGTAGGTTTTAATATTACCGAATCCCAAACTCAGCGAATATTCCAAGATTCTAGTCTAGGTCAGACATCGCTGCCCACATTTGATCGCTGCCCGACGCACAGCTACCCAGCTGTTCTCACTTGGAGGCTGTGTGACTGCTTGGTAATAGAAGAAATCACGATCACTTTGGCTAACCCCAAAAACTTTAAACTGCACTTTCAAAACCCATGCCATGATAACTTATTATCTTTATAAGTCGAGTTCCTTTACACTGAGCTATTAACTGTGTAAAAAATATATTTTTCAAGGTTCAAGTATGATATATTTATCATCTTAAGTGATCGTATGTACTGAACAATTTGATGGAAATAACATTATAAAAAACTCAGTATAACGGTACAGTACATGAGCGTGCTAGTGCATAGTAAATTTATCCCTAAAAAGAAAAATTTAAATAAACATAAAACGACAAACCTACTCACAAATACACATAGACACACACACTCACCTGCAGCTGAGTAGCGATGCCTGCTACAACTACAACCGCAAATGAAGAGCCGCAATGTTTAGCTTAAACATTTTCCACGCCGCTGCCTGCCGCCGAGTTAATGCAACCCCTCCCGCTGCCCCTCTGCATTCGTCGCAGCCACGCATTTTGCGCAGCTTGGCTGACTGCTGACACGACTTAATTAAGCCAAAGGCGGAGGAAATGGCACAGAGACAGCCAACTTGAAGGAAGTGGAGTGAAACGGGGCCAGAGACGCGCGCAGAATAACAAAAAACGCAATTAAATGAAATTTAAAATGGCATTACAAGACGAATGTAGAGGGCTTACTATCGCAAACGCACACACACACATGCACATGCTGCCCAGCTGGAAAAATAAGCGTAGGCATTAGGAAGTAGGAATATTTTTGTAGTATCTTTTTCTACTTGGAACAAAATTAAACTTTTCCGTGTATTTTTTAGCTGATCTTGTTAAATAAATAAAATACTTTATTATAGATTTTTGTATAAATGTTTGCAAGCGTTGCTTCAAAATTCTTGTTTAATAACAAGAGCATTTTTCTGAAATTGTGCATTGATATTCTCTTTGAAATTGCAATAAATGTAATTGAGCCCTATTGTGATTGCAGTCTCTCGTTATTTCAACTGCAGTAGAAGTGTATCTAACAAGACGGAAATGTATTTATATTTATGCCCGCTCTACTCTTTATTACACCCTTCGCAGGCATAAAGATGTGCGCACCAGAGATCTGCAACGAGTCACTCAGAAGCAAATCGGATTGCAGCCTGAGCACGTTTTTGCTTGAACTGCACTTCATCCTCACCTTCTAAAGTGTGAGCAGGACTGCAACATTTTTTCCAATCTTCAGATTTTAAATCTCCGTTCGCCTTGCTTCTCTTCATTATGTTGAAGTAGACTCACACCAAACTGAAGCTAGGCTCATGCTTCTGAGCCGAGTCTCTTTGAAAATAATTTGTATGTATGCCGCGCAACACCAGATGTTAAAAACCACAGAGCAGTGATGCCAGTTTGTAAATATAACACCTCTGAAAGCTGAAGCTGAAAGAGGAATGCGAGGGAATTTCCGAATTGTTCACTTAACAGCGCAATTTGCACCCGAAAATTTATTATGCCGAAAAGTCGGGTTCGTAGGCAGAATGGGAAAACCAAACGCAGGCGAGTACTACATTTTGCGTGCTTGAAATTCTATTTTTACCCTTTGCTTTTTGTTCACAATTGAAAAATCAATACATGCCTGGCATACTTATGTGAGCGACTACAAATACTTGTTTAGTTTTTGTTTTGTTTTCAAATTTTAAATTGATTAAATTGGTACCAAATTTGGTATTTTCGTGCATCCCTGTATTGAAAAGATGGCATCACTGTGAGCAAACCGAAAACAACGTTATCTGTCTTTGTCGCGCAACAAAAATTGTCCGTGCAAGGCAAGGGATGGTTCGGTATGCTTCAAAATTTACTGCGTTCACTGTTCAGCTATCTTCGTTGAAGATAGCAGTCTGTGAGGCTGAGCATGAGAGTCATGTTTTGGAAGTGAAGATTTCCTGCTCTTGACTCCAAAATGCTTCCAGTCACAGCCATAGGAGTCTTACTTCATATTAGGACTGGAACTTTGGTTGAAGTGCTTCAGCATAAGTCGCAAAAAAGCGACTCGCTGCAGATCTCTGGTGCGCACCTGCAGTGACATGCAATGCTTAAAGGAAGTACAAAATTAAAAAACTTCTGAGCAATATAACGTGCTGCAGGCACACGCTTAAGATGATATCTTTTCCAGCTGTGCAGCTTACCTATGCACAAACACACACACACACACGCACAGCGTAACAGTAGATTTTCTTGCCAGTGCGCTAAAAATAAAGCACAAAAGAATAAGCTTCAAAACTATACTATAAGCCCACCCCAGGCCAACTTATCTCCCCCTCGCTCGCTCTATGCTACCCGGCAGAAAAGCTACTCGTACTTGCTACAATGTAGGCACAAGATTTAGCTTTAGAATAATGACGCATCATAGCGTTGCATGCAGCCAGCAGCCGCCGATTCGAGCCCAGCCAAGTCGAGCCGTTCCAAACTGAGCCATTCTGCAAGCACATTTGATTATTAAATTTTCAATCAAAATCCCGAAAGCACACAAAAGTCGGCAGCTACAAAAATCCCACAGTTTCCGCCTGCTGCTGCACGTACGCAAAACGCAATTCGCTATTATCTCTGCTGCTGCTTGCTGCTGGTGCTTGTTGTTTTTTTTTTATAGTTGTTGTTGTTGATGTGGTTGCCGCCTACAAGTACGAGTAGTGTACTCTTCATTATCAACGAAATGCATATTCGTGCTTAAGAGATACGTTCCTTGCCATTGTATCTGCTGTACTATTGTAAATACGCACTTCAGACCATGCTGCCGCTCGCTTCAAATTTATCGAACTCACTTCGGTCTAGAGTAACGAAATCGGTTCTAATTATCAGTTAAGTCGGTTCACAAGAAATTCGAAAATTGATTATTTTTGAGCGTATTATTTCATTTTTAGCTAAAGTAAAAATATCTATACCTACCCACTAAAAAATATCAAATTTTCCGCAATAGTAAAAAATGTATATGCCAAAAAAATATGAGCAAGCGTTTATTTTCTTATTTCATAATCTAGTACCTTTTTTTTGCAAAAATTTAATTTCGTATTTGACATTTTTTAAATACTCTGTTTTTATTGGATGACATGAGTCTACTGAATCGTACCAACAACCTCTAGTATCAGAGATCGAGCTTTTATCCAATGAGCCACTGTGGCACATTGCCAGTTCGTATTAACATCATAAATATCTTCTATCGGAAATTCTACATATCTCTTCATTTAAAACATCGTTCAGATTTTGCTATAAAATGCCGAATAAAACGGCTTTTCGTAGTTCAAAATGTACTTTCGGAAAGTCTGTTAATCTCTTTTTTTCGATTATAATATCAAAAAGTTGAGTCTTTACCCCCTATTCATCGAATTATTCTATCGCAGAGTTTGCCAATTCTTTGCGAGAGATGGCGCCGCGAAAAAAGTTCCGATAAGCACGTTTTTTCAAGAGCTTTTGTAATGAAATCGATGCTCATTTTCGAGACAGTTTATACATCTTAACTCTCAAAATATACAATATATCAGCAGTTCACCCGTTTTCTAAGAAATATTAAATACACTTTTTAAAACCAATTATTCTGTAATCTAAGTTTTTTGAGATATTAGAAACCGGTTATTTTATGCCGTCAAATAAATTGTTTACACTTCTACGAGTAAATCTGCACTTCCGCTTTCCACTTTTCCCACTGGCACAATGAGCCAGCATTATAGTAGCTCGTTCACTCGGAAGTCAGTCACTTCCACATGCAATGGCTAGGCTATGCAAGAGCAAGGGCGGTTGGGGTAGTGCCAACGTTAATTCCTTTGCATCAATATGCATGGAATTTCGCACAAAGAATTTTAATTTATATAAAAAAAAGAGCACACAAAAACGCAACGCCAGGGAAAAATATGCAAAAATGTTGCGACAAAACTGCTCCCAAACCACAGCGATTCCTGTCTGCCTGCCTGCCTGCCTGCCTGCCTATGTCAGCCGCATGCCAACTACCAATGAAGCCGTGCGCGCCGTGGTATTTCGATTTATTTGGCATCGCTTGGTGCGACTCTGCCAGTGTCGTGCCAGGACGATAAGACGCCAGGCAGGAAAGGGCAGGCAGAGCAAGCTGACAGGCGTAGAAATGCGTCAAGTCAGCATCAGCAGACTTTGCATTTTACGTTGCTGAAATTTTGAAAATTTTTTATATTTCTCTTTTTGAATTTTAAAATTTTCGCCATTTTTTTTGCGAAAGGGCTAAGCAAAATTCCAACAATGTGCTCATAAGTTATGCAGAAGCAATAGTAAATGCTTTTAATTTAATTTTTTTGCTCTGTCTATCTGTGTGCGTGTGTGAGTGTATCTGCATTTGCGGGTGTGTGTGCTTGCTTGAGTTTATGCCAACCCTCCATAATGGAAAATAAGAAAAATGCTGATTGATGACCTTATTTTCTGACATGTTTGAGCATAGTAAACAAAAATTCATTTTCACACTCAGTGGCACACACACACACACACCCACATACAGCTACAACATTGTCAAGCTGTAACTAGCAAGCGCAATGCATTGCAATGAGCTGATCTGAGCTGAACTGAACTGAACTGTTCTCATCAAAAATTCAAAGCACGCAATCACTCGAAATAAAGCACAGAATTAAAATGTTCCTCAGTTCCGCAGAAATGTGTATTAAAGTAAAAGCGCTTCAAAGTTGACTGACGACTGCAAACAAATTTTTAGATAATATTTTGCCAACTATTCAATGGGCATAAAACGCACAGCCATTTTCGAAAATCTACTATGAATATACATCGTCTATACGGAATTTAAAAAAAAGTTCTTAAAATGCGAAATATTGCTCTTTTTGTTAATTCACCATTTTTATTATGACTTGAAGAAAATATTAATAAATTTTGCAATATAAAATCTGCCGTACAATTCCAGTTACGAATGTCAATGCAAGCGAGGCCACCATCTTCTTCTGAGAATTAACTAAAAGAACCATTAAAACTTTGATGCTATGCAAAATGCCGAAAAAAAACTGTTAATTTGTGCCTCTTTTTTGAAGTTTAAAAAGAAAAGAATGAAATCAAAATTTTTATTAATGTTATTCGTTCATCCCGCAAAAAGAAAAGCGTTATCTTTATATCTCATTTCGTATGAGAACTGTCTTGTACAGTACCTCGAAAAGCATTATTTTTGAGAAAAACTTTGGTTCGAACAGGACTTGATACTTCTTTCAAAGACTACAGTTATACACTGAACTACGCGATAATGTCGCATTTGTTTGAATATAAGTATTGAATAATTATAATAATACTTCGAAGAAATATTGTACTAATTATTGCGGGATTATTTAACGCTTAAAAAGACTAATATTTTCTCCAGTAAGCTTTAATTGCATTAATGTTCAACAAATCGTTGCTGTTTATTATATTACGCTGCGTAGAAAGTCTTAATTTAAAACTACGCACCAATAAAATGTTCAATCCAAAGCACTAGGAATACTATTTCTTGTGCTTGAAACTTGTTGGTAGAAATTCGAAAATCAAATGCCTGCCATATTTAAATAATATATGCAATATCCTCAATTAAACTTATCAATTTAACCCTTAGTCGCTTAAAATACCCGTCACTACATGCCTACATAAATTTAATTTCTATATTTAAATGCGTAAATAATTCATGCGAAAGTGCGTGGGGGCATGTCGTGCCGAAATATAACATGAAATGCTCTCAGCGTGGAGCAATTTTTAATATCTAAAAGAGAGTTCAGCGCGAAAAAAAGAGATTTTACCTAATGTGCTGAGAAACTTTGTGCAGCAATGCGCTCTCTCTGAGATTATACTTCAAATTGTTGAGCATACTTCTAGGCGGCAAACCAACCTAAAATTGTGCACACGAGAGCTTGTTGCCACATTTCGCGCGCTCTCTCTCTCTCCCACTCACTCACTTCTTGTGCTCTTATACGCACTTTCTGTCCGTCTCTTTCTCTCTCCCACTCTCTTTATCTCTTCTCTCACTTGCTCGCGCTATGTTTATATTTCCGCTTTCGACCAGAAACGGCCATTGAAGTTCATGTCTTACGAATTTGCTAGTAGTAATAGCTCTCCTCCTTGCAACGCTGCAGTTAAGCTTCTACGCATTGTACGAAAATTATTCATAAATATTACAAAATATTGCTAAACTAATTTCAATTAAATTTTGCTCAAAACAACAACAACGACAAATACGGCATATATTCAAATCGGCAAACAAAACGTAAGCATCAAAGTCAGTGTTGAGCACAATATGCCTGCTGCTACTTGAACGTGTCGCCGCGCCGAGGGGGTGGAAATTCGAGTTTTCCATTGCCATATGGTAAGGATTTGTATGCAGATGTAAATCTTTTTCTTTACTTTTCGGCATTTTATCTTTTGGAAAATATCTTATTGTTCGCATGTACACGCTATGTAAATGTCTGCGACAGATTCATTTCTTTGCTCTTTGTTCTCTTTTTTTTTTGTTTGTCAAGTTCTTTTTATCGCATTTTGAAATGAAATTTTGCTCAGAGATTTTTGCAGGTTTGTTTGTAGTAATTGTGCCGATAGGAAATTTTATATTTTTTATGAGACAATTCGGTAATGTTCCTAATATTTTAAAGTGCAACAGATGGAGAAACAAATATTGAATTGTATATGCTCAAATATGGTCGGAAAGTTTTACTAAATCGGATTGTTCGAAAAGTTTTGCCAGTTGCCAGTAGTTCGAGCTTTAATAAAACACCAGATGGTGGAGTTTCAGCGCTGCCATTGATTTAAAATTGGCATTGGAATCCACAGTATCGTAATGAAAGTCTCAAATTCATCTAATGAAATAAGAGACAAAGAATATGCTTGAACAGCTTTTACTTTATCTGCATATGTAATTCAAAACTGCTTACAGAAAAGAAGGAAATAGAGAAATTAATGTACAAAATATATTGCATATAGTTTGTTAAAATTCTGATTTATCAAATTTCAATATACAATTTTTGCTATTTTTAAAAAAAATAGGTTTGTGCAACTTTTTAAAATTCTTAATAAATTTTTAGTGACATGAAATTTGTATGTAAACAGCTTGTGTGATAAGAGAAATGTTGCTATTCTCAAAAAAACTCAAAACAGTTCAACAAGAATAAATTTAAGTACATATTATATATCAGTATTGGAAGTGAAGTATTTCAACATGCCCATTGCATTTTAAAACCTTAAATAATATATATAACTTTAACTTAATATATGTATGTATACTAGTTATCATTTAAATATTGCATATTATATAAAATCTTAACAGCTTGCAAATAATTTTGATTTTTATATGCATATGTTTTAGCTTTAGAAAGTGCGGCTGTGCAGAAATCTTTTGTTACAATAACATGAATCATTTTTTAGGTGTATTAATACCAGCTGTTTTCTTCATCGATTTCTAATTTAATGACGTCACAGTTAAGCGCCACACTAAACAACTGTCATCGGTGCATGACTTACACAGCTCATTTGCTTTACTTTGGACAATGGCGACTGTGCGCTGTCCTTTTTGCCCATAAAATCATGCTCGATATGCTCATGATGACGTCACTTTCTATGCATGCACGCAATACCAAAAAAAAGTGACTAATATAAATTATCCTGGCGAATGGTGCCGGCAATGACGCGCGGGCGTCTGTTGGTGACCAGCCACAAATACGAGAAAAAAAATCGAAAATGCGCACACAAAAACGCACAAACAAATTATTCAAAAACAACAACAACAACGAAAAGCCGAACAATGTGAGGTTCTACTACAAGCGCATTGATTCAATTAAGTCAGACCAGGCGAGGCAATAACAGGAGGAAAGTCAACGCCGACCATTTCGATTTGAAGCATGGCACCAAAAAAAAACACACACAAACAAAGCTGCACACATAGGCAAATCGAAAAAAATCCCTGTCAGGCTATCAGATCTTGCTTGTGGCGTAGTATGTTTGTGTGTGTGTGTACGTACGCTCACAAAACACCCACGCTGCTTCGCGCACATTAATTCATAGCCAATGTCATTAGGTGTTGAGAGCAGTCATCGCCAGGGTTGCCTACGCTTATATCTTTGAATATTAACAACTGAAAGCTATAAGCTCTGCGATAATTACCGGCTTATTCTGAAGAGAATCACTAAACACTAATTTTGTATCAATTGTTATGTTGTCAAAGGGAAAATGCAGCTGGTAATCCAAATATGCTAAAAGTTTTTGAAATAAATTTTTACAAAATGACAATTCAATTGTTTTTGATGCTTGCTTCTTGAGCTTTTTTCATCTACTGTGTTTTATACATATATAAGGCATCACAATGGCCTTTGGGTGGCTTTACTGCCAGCAGCCAACATCCTTTTTAACCTAACCTAACCTTGGTTCTTAAGACCGAACTAAACATAAAGCTAACTTTCAACAAAATGCATCTAAATATAACAGTTCCCTTCTGCCTATATTCCCCCTTAACTTTGTTACAAAACAAAACAAAAACGGGCTATTTTGCTCGATGCAGCATCCCTGCTTAACACACATGCACACACACACGTGCATATGCACAGCCACGCTTGACAAACGCTAGCCAAAAGCCAACAGGAAAGCAAAAAAAGCTGCGTACGTAACGTGGCTTTTTTGTTTGTTTGTTTTAGTTTTTGTATAATTTCAGGCGTAACTTTTTTTCAAGCCATGCACAAACACCAGAAAACAAAACAACAACAATTTCGAAAAACCGAAAAAGCAGCAAGTCAAAGTATTTTCAACTCGCCGCATTTATCTTCGCGGCGGCAAGGACCTTGTCAGCAGCATTTTTACATTTTTTCCTATCCTTGTTGTTGTTGTTGTTGTCACCTTCAAATTGAGCTCCATCAAATTCACGGCTGCTGCTCATGCCTCTCGCTCAACAGGTTCGTGTTGCACATCCTGTCCAGTCGCTTGTTGTTTGCTGATTGCAGCAGTTGTCCGCCGCGAAAAAAAGAGAAGTTTCGAAAAAGCAAATCTAAATTGCAAAAAAGGAAAAAGGAGCAAAAGAAAATCCGCTCAATCGCGTTGTCTTGCCTTGACACATGGTAACAACAACAACAGCAAAAGGTATACAGCCGTCAGAATTTCTCTCTCTACTTGTTGTTTGTGTGTGTGGCTGTGCGTGTGCCCAGTGAAAATTGAATAGCCTACTTGAAGGCGCAATTCGCTGGCATGCAAATATCAGCAGCAGCTGCTGTTGCTTTCTACCGCTGCTCGAAGTTAAAATTATGCCGTCACAAAAAGCTGCCGCATCTCGTTGCTGATGTGCCTTTAACCCATATGTGCTAGAAATTGAATTTTATGATATAAATAAGCTTTCGCAAAGCATTAGCTTAAATTGAGTTAAAAAAATTTCTAAAACTATTTGGCCCCATCAGTCAATTTTGAAGAAACACAAACACGCGCTTAGCACATAAGGGGTTAAGTTTCATATGATTCATTCATATGATTATTTGTCAATTTAAATGTCAAAGCAGCTTTGATAGTCAAATTCGCCAAATTGTATTTTTATTTTCAATTCATATTCCCTCAACTCTAACTCAACTCCCTTAACTGCTGCAACTAAAAGCACTTGCAGTTGTGTGCAAAAAACTAGCAGCGCATTTTAACGAAGATGCAGTAGTTTTTTACTTAAATCGAAAACTTATTTCTAATAAACGAACAATCTTTTTTAAAAAAAACTGCATAGAATTTACGCACAAAACATTGCAATTTTTTTTAAAGTTTTATAAATCAAAAGAAAAGCGCTGCTATTTTCGTGCAGAAAACTGTGCAGCATGCTCACACACATTGTCAAAGCAGTATATGTATTTATATTATCATATGTGTGCTCATCAATGCGTACGTGCATGTGGATGTGTGCGTGATTTCTGCTGCGAACCAAGCTAAATTTGTAGGCTTTTTCAATTATCCTTTTTGTGTGCGTGTGTGAGTGTGAGTGCTGTCCTTCAGTCTGCTGTCCATATGTTTGCTTCCAAAGGTTATTCGTAGTTAATATTGATTTTTCTGTATTGCAATTTATTTTACATCAATCTTTTTATATGTTTGTGTATGTTTGCTCAACCCAGATTTTCTGCTAGTGAGGCGACATCTTTTTGCAATTTGAAGTTTATGCAACGGTTTTGTTGTGGTTCCTATTTTGTTTACTTATATGAATTTAATTGGATTTCCATCAATATGCCATCAAACATATGGATTCGATGGACATGCTATGTTATTGTTACTTGTATTTTTGTCGCGTTATAAAAGAAAAGACGCTCTATTCAAATTTCGATTGTAGGTATATCTTGCACACATCCTTAATTTGAGCGCCTGAAAGTAGACACTAAAAATTGTATGTATGATGATATCTGCAATTGCCGACATGTGTTAAACTGAAATTTTCCACATCAACTCAAGCGATCGCCGCAAAAGGCTGCAAAAGTGTCAACAGCTGTTGAAGTGTCGCCGATTTTCCGGCACTCCCAAATACCACAGACAACACGCCATACACCTGCAATGCCACGAACCGTGCCTTGGGCGCCGTAATCAAAGTTGCGCCCTGCTAACAACGCTGACCACACACCACAAAGGACACCAGAGGAAACTCAACACCTGCTGAAGATGATATCGACTGCGTCTACTCTTTGGCACGCTGCAGTGTTGCCCTTCCCCCGCCCACACTGGCAAAACCACCAACAATGAAGCATGTGTGGCTGCCACAGTTTTTTGTTGTTGTTTTTGTCTGTTTTTGCAAACAGAAAAAGTCCAATTTGCGCATTTTGTCGGAATAGTTCGAGTGCACTTGCCGCAATTTGTGCATTCCTCTGCGATTTGAACGACGCTGCTGGAACGTGTGGCAAATATGGAAACATACTTCAACACAAAGCATGTTTTCTTTTAGTGGATTCAGGCTTTTCAGCTTACGAGTATTTGTATGTATGTATGTGTAACAAATATTCTAAAAAAAGAACTCGAACTGAAAAAGCGTATATAATTGCTTACGAATTTCGATCACATAGCAGCTTAAAGTGTCAATTACGTTTTCAATTTCGATGCAGTTGTCTTTCTTTTTTCAAAATACGACTTTCAAAGTTAAATTATCTAACTGATTCCGATTTTACTTGCAAAAGTTGAATAATTTTGCGATTCTTTGTCACACCTCGTCAAGTAAAAATGGTGAAGAGAAATTTTATTAAATATCGGTTATGATTTAAGAAAAGTTGTGATCAGTAACAATATCGACTCTGGTGCACTCAATGAAAAGCTTGAATATTAATTAAAGACTAGTGACTTATAACAAGAAGCATCTTCCGAAAAGATTTTTCAATTTTAAAGAAATTTTTCAATTCGGCTGCAAAGATTTAAATGATTTGATAGTTAAGTATTCTTAACTTTCTTTTTCCAAATTTAGCGTTGAATTTGCAACTATCAACTACTTTTTTTTTTAGTTTCAACTTAATATATGCTTTTTTTTTTGAAATTCCATAAATAACTCTGGGTTATAATGATAATAAAGATAATCAGTATGAAGTCAAAATGAATACTCACAGCCAAAACAAAGTATCCAGCAACTTCCAACTACAAATCTTACACCCGACACGCCAAAATTCGCAACGCCGCAGAAATTCCAGATCCTTCTCTTGTCGAAGTTGAACGTGTCAAAAAAATTAGTTTTTAATTATTATTGCCAAACACCTGGAGTAACTTTACCTATTCACACTTTCTGCTGCGCTCGTTTTTGGCCACACATTTCCTTATGGCAACTACCCCGAACTCCCTCTCTCAAAATACGCCATTATGCTTGAAATGAAGTGGTGCCACTTCTTCATGTTCATTACTCGAAAGTTTCTCCTGCGCAGTGCTAAGCTAAGCAAAGAAGCTCTTATAATTAAAATTCCATTTGGCACGCACACAACCTTAATGGCATTTACTTTTAAATGTCACCTCCCGCTGTCAAGGGTGCTCTGGACTTTGTGGATGGGTAGGGTGGATGGTGGCTGGCTGGCTGGCTGTAGCGTGTGCAACGTGCAACGTCGTAGTAGAGTTGTCTGCCTGCTTGGAACGCAAAAGAGTTTTGGCCAAATAATTTTCGCAAACGTTTCTCAAGGAACTTCTAAGCATTTTTGTTATGCATCTTCATTTTGTTGTTGCCGTGCTTTTTTTTATAAAACTTTGTTTTTAGCATTTGGCGAAATTGCATTAAATTGTCAAACAAACAACCCGACATTGCCACACTCAAACGAAATTCTTCACAATCCAACGCTTGGTTATCTTACATTGAGCCAATGTACTTTTATGAAAATTATTTTTTAAAAACTTGCTGATTTAAATCAATAAAATATTTTGCATTGATGTGTAAATAAACTTTAAGATCTTTTAAATGTACGAGTATTTCATTGACTCACTGATTTGATGAATTTTTGGCTTCAGTGTAGTCGTTCCCCGGAGCCCGCTTGGCTCGAGTGGTTAATTGTTGTGTTCCGCTTTCATATGCGGCTCATTATGCGCTTAATTTTTTTGAGGGTGTCCCGACCCGACCCGATATCACTCGACTCACTCCACTCACTGCCACTTCAAGTTCAGCTAAGCCAGTGACTGCAGAAACTTGGAATTGCGACTTAACTTGTTTTGCTTTGACTCAAAGCGAAATTCGTCTAACTTTAGAGCATGTCCTTGTTCTTGCTGTTCGTGCATGTTGGCGCGTTTGTCTGTGTGTTTGCGAGTGTAGAACGCCAAAGTTTCAACTCTTCCGGAGTTTTGAAGCAGTTTCTAAAATGTTTGAAGTTTTGCACACATTTTGTGTGTCAATTATGCAGAGCGTAGAGTGCATTGACCTGCGGATGTGCTGGAGCGTCTTAGACTACACTGGCACTGTTCATATTCCGCCATCGCTCGTATAGACCATAAGAGTTTGAAAACTTTGCGCGAAATAAGGCTAAAGTACATACGCCTGTGTGTGTGTAACGTTCTTGGAAGAACCGGCAGTATAATGTATTTTTATCAGAGTTCCAAAACAATATGAAAAGAATATGTAGTTCGACTCTTGGATTATCCTTACCAGCAGTTTAAGGACTAGTACAGCATAAGTTTTCTCTCAAGCATACAAGAATTAGTTTATCAGATGCCTTGAACCCGTGGAAAAATTTGATTAGAATTGGTTTGGTTGGACTGATCAATTTTTAAAATATTTTAGTTCATTATTCGTTCGACACAAAAGAAATGATAAATAAAATAAAATCGATTCATTATTCGTTTCGACAAACTACAGATAAATTGTTTCAGTTCATGCTTCGCACTATTCTTAGTTCAACAGAGAATAAAAATATCTTTCATTTTGTGGCTTGGTTTCAGAAAAAAGTGTATAGTAAAATGAAAGAGCAAATAGAATAAATTGTTAAATGATTATGTTCAAGCTCGATAAAATTGCTGATAGTTTAGGTTCAAAACCAGCTTGTAGCTTTGTTTGTATATTACCTACAAACATGTACGGTTGTTTAGATAATAGGGGCACGCCCTTGGCTGTACAGCGTCTTAACTTTTCTTGCCCTTTTTCACCCGAAACTGTCAAATTTATCTCATATTTCTTGCTAGCAAGTTTCTTACGCATGTGGAAGCATTTTTGCCCCGACTGCCGGCGGCACTCTTGCGTCACAAATTTGAGCTTTAAATAAGAGTGATGGCCCACAGCTAACTGCTTGTTGCACACACACACAAGCACAAGCACACATGTACTCGAGCACAGCTGGCACTGTTGCGCCCCACCTTAACCGCTGCCATTCACAACAGTCCCGCAGGACCCGCACAGACACACACACACACTCACATGTGCGTGCCCGCTTGTCTGCAGCTGTTTGTTATACATGTATATGTGCATTTTTGTTGTGGCATTAATGCTATATAAGCGCATTTGTGTGTGTGTGTGTGTGTGTGTGTGTGTGTGTAGCGCATAATAATAATTTGGCGCATTTCGCAGTGAAAATCTATTTTTATGAGTAGCAAACTTTTGCTGCTTGTAGTTTTCTGCTGCTTCTTCGTTGTTGTTGTTGTTGCAGTTGCTGCTCTCAAGTGCGGCAAAAGATGTTTCAAATTACTGCAAAATTTCGCCTGCATATATTTAATACTTACTTCCTTTTTGAAAAACTTTTGTGCCGCTCCATAATTTGGTTTTGCTCTTTCCCAACATAATTAAAAAAGTGAGCTGTGGCTTAAAGTTGATTTGCAAGTTTGTTCATATTTACTTCGAGACGTATCTTCGTGCTATGCTTGAACTTTTCAAAGTTTTTCATTTGAGTCTTCTTTTGACAATTATTTAAAACTGAGAAAGGATCTGAAAGATTACAAGCCACTTAGTACTACATTTGATGTATAGAGGCATATAAGAAACTTTTAAAAGATAGGCAAAAAAAATACAAGCAGACAGTGAATTGGAAGAACTTGTTAGACAGACAGACAGAGAGACAGCATGACAGACAGGCCTTCAGCTGGACTAGAACAATAAACGAAAAATAAAAAATAAAAATTTATAGATTAGGCATAACCCACTGGACAGCTGCTGTACAAACCAGATGCACAGGCATATCGCCGCTGAAATAGTATGTACTTAACGCTGAAGCCGCGAGGCCAACGAGTAAAGAATCCGCAGTTGAGTTTAGTGAGTAAGAGTCTCCTACTACTAAGCGTACCAGTTTCACTGTCTTTCGAATATTCCCAACTTTCACCACAAAAAAAAGCATTCTGACCGACGAACAAAGCTACAGCCAGAAATACATGCATATATACAAGCAAATATATACTACAGATTTTCTATTGTAATTAAATATATTGTGTATTAGAACTTTTCTAAAGCTCAGACATTCAGTTTCTTGCTCTGCCCTGGATTTTATTCGATAGTTTATGTGCAGTAAATTTCGATCTTCTACTCGAATATTTATGTAATTTTTTTGAGAACATTTCGATACTGTTAAAAAGGGGCGCTTTTGTCATTTTCTTTTTCTTATTAGTAATTTTATAATGGGAAATAAGATTTCCATTATATTTCTTTCTTTTCTCCAGCTACATTGTTCAGTTTCTGCATTAGAATACGAAGCACGAATTGTGCGCTACAATTCGTAGAAAAGTGCATAATCTCACGTTATGATAAAATGAGTTTTTTTTTTTTAAGTTGAAATATGCTTCTCAGTTGGTTGTTTCTTCAATGCAGAAACACTCTTTCGAATCTAGTTCTGTGCCAAATACCAAGCTACTTCTATTATCTCTGCTGCTATTCATTTTGCTTTCTTCACTGCTTTTTTTTTTGCTTTTTCTTGCTAAAATGAACAAATTTGAATTTCGTGAGCGTTGTCTAACAGCGCTGTAATTGTATTCATGTACTCATGTCAATTTTATAATGAAGTTTTTTTTTTGCTGTTATGCTATACGAAACTGAAGCTGTAGCTGGAATTGTGACGCTGGAACTGCTGAAGTATGCGCGCGCGTTGCTCTCGAATATGAATGTCAAACGTGACAAAAATGCAAAATTAATTTCGATCTCATTGTTCGCCATGTCGCCCCTCTCTCTTCATAGCCTACCAAACCAGCCGAGCCCAGCTCAGCCCCGTTCGACTTTGTTGCCCGTTCTGTATTGCATGCGAAAACGTCGATATGCTGTCAAGTGAGCAATAACAACAACAACAACAATTAGGTTTCGTGCGCTAACAATGCGTTGCCGGGATAATACGTCGTGCCGGACAGGCCGCTTTTGTTCCGCATTATTTATCAAGCGACTGACACTAATGTCAGCTCCATGTGAGCCACCAGCAAATTCGGGAATTTCAATTCAATTCCAGCCACAATAGTAGACTCTGCTCTGCTGTCCTTGCCACTTTTCGCCTCATTTGCATCAGTCATTGCTGCATTAATATTCCTGCCTTGACTTGCATACATCAGCCTCTTCCATAATTTCGTTCGATTTTCATTCGAAATTAGTTGGCCATTCGTTGCCATTCTGCGATCTACAGAACGCATGTCAATCAAGGGCCTCCTGGCATGCTGAAGCAGCGGCCAATTTGTCTACTTCGAAAACAGTAGCCTTCGAGCTACTCAAGGCAAAAGATTGCTTCAACTTTGTCAAATATTATTAATAGCGTATGCATGCCCCACTCTCCTTTATCCCTGGTCACGGATTATACAGATTTATTCAGCCATCAATCAAAATGTTTTGCGAAATTTAATAAATTTTGCAGCGCTTCGCACAGCAGCTGAAATTTTGTCCTAATTCTCTCTTCTTTATATTTCTGAAAGTTATTTTTTGGTAGCTTTTGCGGCAACACATGCAGTTTCCAAGTGCCACACTTGCGCCATATGTGGTGGTTATATAAGCTGTTTGCGATTATTTTCTGCTTTCCCATTTAGCTTATTTGTTTAGTTGAAAAATACGCGCAACGAAGGCTCAAATGCAATTTAAATTATTTCCATAAATATTAAAATACAATCAGCAATTTTCTAAAAAAATACTCAGAAATAATTAAAGCTTTAAATTAACAATGCATACTTTTGCAAAACTAATAATTAGCACTAGCTTCAGAAAATACTTTTACGCACATTTGAAATATGCTTTACTTTTACTATATAATAAATATTTATATTTATAACTATTTATTAAGAAATATCGATTTCCTTTATCTAATATCATGCTCTGTTTATTTTGCAGGTAAGCTTTTTATAAATATCCGTTGTAAATGTACTATAAGGCTGTGGTGGGTGAGTTTTATTTACGTCTATTGAGAATCCTATTTTTAAATTTTTTCCTTAAGAAGAACAAAATATATTACTCCAATAATAATCACATGCATACTTGATTAGTTTCATAGCAAGTATAAACAATTTTTTACCCTAACAAAAAAAAGATGTGCTATTTCGTTTTACAAGCAACATTTCTTTTCAATATTTGCTGGAAAATATTTTCCTTCTCCAGATCGTGGCTTCAAACTTCTTCGATTGTATAACTTTGCCTCCTCTGCGTCAATGTTCGACATATGTATATACTAGTCGAAAACATTTTTGTTCTTAGATACTATAGTATAGCAGCAAGAATAGCTAGTTAAAAGTTTACATATTCTATAGATATTTCTCTGCTACCCTTGAAATTCAAAAAATGCTTTTCATTACCGTGTTTTACTTGAGCTGCGAGTGGTTAGGTTATGCTGGTGGCCGAAGCCTCACATAGACCGACAAAATCCATAGGGATATTCATAACTTAACGGTCCACATTCAAAGTTATAAGCTTATAGTAGCTGTTATTGTTTCTCTAGCGTAGGCTTTTACTTTGAGAGCAGAGTTCCCAATTGCTTGAAGATTCAGCTTTGTCACTTCGCACAATGACATAGTAGAGCTGCTACAGTTTTCGCTATATCTATACAGACAATGCCTGCATTGTTTGTCATAGATGAAGTGTTAATGACTGTAGAGAGTAATGCTAAAATTCTTCCGATCGACTCAGACCATCATCTAATCCATTTAGAACAATGGAACACTAACCACATTTCAGCCATGCCAAAATCCATATCACGAAAATAAAATGCTAAAGTCTTGTTCTATAGCTGCGAGTGTTCATAAAAATGTATCTTCTTTATATGAAAAGAATATGGGCAAGTAATAATGAACTTACGTTTGGGGGGAATCACATCAACTCTACACACTACACCTGATGCAACGCAATGAACACACCGAAGAAGCATAAAATATAAACTTCACACATTAACAAAGTGTCATCCTTATTCATGGATGAGATGGCATTGCCGTAGAGTGGGGCTGCGAGTAGGACTGAGAAGTGAGGACTGTCTGGCGGGTTGGGGGTGAGTTATTAAATTGGCAATTTAGAAGAGGCACGAGCATACATGCAACACAATAAACGTCAGCCGCGCCGCATGCACGTCGGGCCGGGTCGTGCGCGTGCGGTGAAGCGTTGACAGTGACAATGCGGCGGCTGGGTGAAGGGACGAGTGAGGAGTAAGGATGTCATTGACAGTAGCTGCCGACAGAAGACGGCTTGAATACGTGCCACGCGTTTAGAGCGCCTCAGCAGCGGGAAGGCAGGTTGGTGATGGGGGATTGGGACTGGGGGGAGGGCGTTCAGTGTAACAACGCGAAAACATGCAGAAATGAAAATTGACACTTCTTTTAATGTAACAAAAAAGGCAGCGAACGCAAACACAACAAAAAAAGATACCGTTAAGAAGAAGTCAACAACAAAAAAGTAAGCGAAAAATATCGAGCAAAATAAGAAACCGACGAGTTGAAAACGAAACAAGCGTCAATATGAAAAAACACCAAAAAGTTCACACACAGCCAACACACACACAATCACACACACACACGCGCGCGAAACTTGCAAGTTAAAAATATAAGCAAAAAAGTGAATGTAAAATTTGTATAAAAAAAAAACAAACAGCTCCAAGGAGCAAAAGTAACAACAGCCAAGAGATGCTTCAACTTTGAATGGGTGAAGGGAGCGCTCCTTCCACATGGTATGCAGCGCAAAGGAAATAGGAGCTGCGCCGCACAAAGCACACTTAAAGTCACGCAGCAGCCGCCCACAGCTTTTCCCAGCAGCAGCGGACGGGGGGTGGTGCATGACAAAAAAAGAGCTGACTGCCACTAAAAAATGTTGAAAAGCAGATTTTACCAATTTGCGTCAGGCAAGGAGCATGTCAGTAAGCCGGCGTGCAGGCAGGCAAAGTGCTTCTGGTTTTTGCCTTTATTTGCTAAAATTAATACTCTTTCTGGGACGGGTTTGGTTGGGTTGGGGTAACGTGAAATTAGTGCTGCCTTTAACAAATTAAAAAGAATGTCAAATGAGCGGGAAAAGTGGCAGCGTTCTTACTTTGTGGCGGATACAAACGCAAGTGGAGGGGCAAATAAGGTTGCCAGTTATTTTTGCTCTTCAGAAAAGTGTTTCGCAAGAATTTATTAAATCGAGAAGAACCTTTATATGTACATATGTATGTATATACCAACCAAAACGGAAAATCACATTCGGTACAAAATTCGTTTACGATATCATGAACGAAAAGAATTGTCAGAAAAATGATATTGAAATTAATTTCTTAGAATGCATCGCACAAGCATTCGGCAAATTTGCAAAAAAGTCGAGAAAATTTTGTGTCAGTCGGACTTGAAATTTAAGCAAAAGTTAAGTGCTGAGTGGGAGCTGAATATTTATTTAAAAAGACCGTAATGAATTTCTTCAAAATGACTACAAACTGTGCAACTATAGCATTCCGCTTTTAGAAATCGAAACTAGCTTCATCGATTTTCTATAAGTTTCTGATTGACACAGCAGCTTTGATTGTAGAAAAATTTCGTTAAAATTAGAAAATAATTATTTAATTTGATGTTAAAAGAGTAAAATCTAAAGAACTGAAAAACATTAATTCGTCCGACATAGAGAAACAACACCCTCATGTGCTTTATATGTCTTCGAATAATCGAAGGTATATTTAGTAAGCCTTGCTATCGGTCTGCGATATATTTACTATGGTATGAAAACAATTTTTATCTTCCCTGCACCCTCGCGTACAATAACAATACAAAAGCAACAAAAAAAACCAACGTTGTTGCTTTTAAAAGTGGCAAATTATTTACGCGAAAAGTTTCTCGAAATGGAAATGAATGAAAGTGAGAAAGAATTCACTTGCAGGACCTTCTGCCAAGCCAAGCTTCTTTCGTAAAAGACAGGCTCTCAAATATGTTCGGTTCATTTCAGTTATACCCAAAAATATTTAAAGACCATCACATGCTTCTGTCTGGCCAGCAAAAAATATGACTGTGACAAATCATGTCTCCCATGCGACAGTGTTACAGTCTGCAGAGCCATGCAAAATTAATTGCAAATTACAGCCTACAGCCAACACCAAATACTGCGACAACACTCAAGCGCTACTCCTACCATCACGACTATGTACGTTCCAGGCTCACAGCCACACAAAAACAGATAAATTATCAGCGGCAATTAAGTCAAACACCACTCGGAACTTAATATGGCGGCATGTCCATTAACATTGACCATTTATCATCACAGAGCAGTGCATTGTACGCTATGCTCACAGACAGGACATACGATATGGCAGCACACACCTCTACATACATGCACACGCACAGACTTCGCCATTGCATTGTTCAAGAAATATATACTCTCTATATAATATAAAAGTACATGCTGTTAAAGTGAAACCATAAGCATCAACATCATCGCCATTCTCAGCCTCTTCTTCTTTCGCAAGCAGCCAGCAAGCCAGCCAGCCAACAAGCGGGCACACAAGTATCACTTATGCATCTCCTTTCCAGGCAATCACTGATATCACTGCGTTGCAGTTGGCCACTGATTGCTGAGTGCTTTGCCGCGATAACACAGGGGAAATTTATCGTTGACATTGGCTAATGTCATATTACTCTCGATATAACGTCAGCATGTCGTGTCAGTGGAGTGGAGAGTAGAAATGTGCGAGTGCTACCAAACGAGGCATTAAGTGATTGTTCTACTTGCTTCAAAAAATTAAATTTATTAAACAGTTCTTTATATAATTTTTTAAGTTGTTATCTTTAAGATTTAGTTGTAACAATAAGCGAGTTCTTTTGGAAATCTGTCCGCAATATTTCGCGGTTATAATTATATATTACCTAGTTAACAAAATCGGGTCCTTACTAGCCCATCACAGTGCGAGAGAATATCTTCTGTGGTTTCTTCATCGTTGTTACAGATTCGACACATGCCATCCTGTACTATACCCATGGTAGTCATATGTTTCAATACCCTACAGTGTCCGGTCAAGAACCCCTTGAATGCTGCTGGTTCCAGCTACTTCGCAACTGTAATTTTTATGCACATTATCACATAGTGACGTAATCATCTTTGTAATATTATATTACTATAAATATTTGTCGTTATTCGAAAAGTTATTTGAAAAGTTTAAGTTTCTTTTAGTGGTAGCCTATCAACATTTTCTTCCTCCTTGTCCATAAATTAAGTTAATTGAATTAAGTTAATACTTTGCTGTTTGCTTGTAGCGCAGGACAGCATACAATGTCGTTGTTGGCCTTTAAGTGTCCACAATTGTATTTCTTTACTTGACCCTCAGTAAGTTGAGGCACTATTTTTTTGAAGCCTTGCTTTTTTCCTTTTTAATTAAAAGCCAGCAATATAAAGTAAAAAGTTGCAAGCAGTCGAGCTCTTGGTTCCTCAGCGTGCCCGGCGGAAACAGCGCATATTTGATGCATTTCCGCTGCATTTCTACCATAGAATAAAGCAACAGAGTGAACCATTAATAAAACATTACAATTATCCGCAATAAATAACTGCGGAGTAAGCGCCCTTGACTTAACATTGTCTTAAGTTTTGCTTGTTAAGGGATTCAGCTTGGTTCTACTTTTATGCATTATTTTATTTTCTAATTGTTAAAAGTATTTGTTGTGGCAAGAAAATCCTTTAATGAACTAAACGCGCAAATTGGCTCATATTTTCAAGTTGGCCATAAATTCAGACAAAAGATACTTGCATTAACCGCACTCAGAGCAGCGGCAGATACACTCGATGAGTGTATACAAGTATAAGTCATTCGAATGAGCTCAGGGGTCAGTGTAATTAACGTCGCTGTTTCATAGAAAATCTAAAAAGCAATGAATATTTATTAATATATCTCTCAGCTGTTGTGGAGTTTGCACCGCGGAAAAGTATGCATATTCAAGCATAAATCAAGTTATCAGACTGTGAAAGATAAACGAAGAAAAACGTTAATAAATTTACGACTGAGGAAAAATGAGACAGCCTTGAGATCGTGATGAAAAAGAGAAAGGTTTCTAACGATATTGTATACAAGCCATTTCATGCATTATTCAGCATAGCTTAATTCTGTTGTTTGATTGATTCGAAAGAATTGCTAAAACGGTTATATATAACACTTAGTGTTGTAGAAACAAGGTTTATTAACACCCTAAGATCTACACAGGCTTATCCACGTATCAAGTGGCTTTCAAGAATATTGAAAGGAAGCTCGATTGTAGAACAATGAATGCAATTATATGTTCTCATTGCTACTATCGTACGCGTGTGCTCGTGTGCTCCGGCGCAACTAAAAACTATAGTCAACATATTCAAGGCTTAGTTTTTTTTTTTAAATAACTTAACTTTAAAGGAAAGAAATATCTGAGCAAATATTACAAATAGTTTACTGGATTTAGTTCAAGAAAAATTTTCCAAATGTCTATAACAAGCAAATTAAGACGCTGTTCGTATGGTGGAGAAACTCGATCCGGATTCAAATTTTCTTCCATGTGCATATTTGAAAATCATTTTCCAATTTCCAAGCAAATTTTCGTAGACGTTTCTTGCAGTTCCACAGCATTAATATTGACCAGATCGTCTCACTATATGTTGCTATAACAAGCATGCTCTTGCGCAACTAAAATACATGAGCAATTTTCACAGAAACTAGAAACTTTTGTTTAGCTGAAACCCAACTTGTAAATCATTTATTTTAATTTATTTCTAAATGCCGGCATAAACAGAAAACCCATAAAAAGTGAATGAATCATTCCGCCATGATTGTACAACACAACTGCACCGATGATAATGAACAGCTGATATTGGTTCAGTAATTTGCATGATTTAATATTTGTGGGAATTTTGATGAGTTTCATTTTTTTGCTGGTTGCTTTTTCATTTAAATTTTGTTTGAAATCAATTTTGAGTTACTGTTTTTGTTTTTGCGAATTTTTATCAAAATATTTCTGCACTTTATCTGTTACTAGCTTAAATGTGTTATTCATATTTATTTAACTCTGTTTTATAATATATATTTATATAGTCAGCTACTGTTTGTGAGTGTGTGTGTACTTGTATCTGCTTGCAATTACACGCTCATTTGCATTCATTCGATTCTCGCACGTGATTCCAGCTGATAAGCGGCTAAGCACCCATAATTTGCTAATTGGCAAAAGTTCGTGATATGTGCGGGTTTTTCCCGTTTCTATTACTACACAACTACGCTGTCTATCAGTTTTTAGGCTAATGTGAAACAGAACAATAATTTCTGTATTACGGCTAATTCGAATTGAGATAAGAACTGAGTGGCTAACACGATGGCGCATAGCTTTAAGAAATTATACAATAATTGATCAGCGTGTACTGTTTTTTACAGTAATCAAATTATGATGCACTCAGACAAAATTTAAGCTATAAAAGCAATATACAAACTGTTGGAAAAATAGTTTGAATAACTTTAATAACGATGATATAGCTCTCTGTTGAAGATTAGTGCAACAAGCTTGTAAAATATCTGCTATACCTTAGTCAAACACTCGACTTAGAAGTTTACAATGAGTGTATATCTCATTCAATACTTTATATGATGTATAAGAGCTGGACCTTCAAGCAATTAGAAACTTTGCTCTCAACGTTGAAGCCTTCATTAGAGACGGAAACATATTGCTATGCACTTCTTTACTCTAACTATGGCTTTGACCGTTGGCATTGTATTTACAAATTATCATGAAAATTCCAAGTGAATGAGCAAATAATCAAGAATCTGCTTTGTTAGTTATGAGCGATACTAAAACGGAACAGACTGAGTTTCTTCTAAAACTTACTTCTGAAATCTTAAGAGATCTTAGGCTAAAGCGATGCTTTAACTTTATTTGGCTCGTCAATTTTTCAAAAGATTCCGATGAAAATTCGTTGAAATTTAAAATCCTGAAAGAAATTTTTACAAAATTTGAAAAAATGTTATATTAAGCACTATCGTAACTATTCATTTTTTAAATTTTTGATAAAATTTTATACTTTATTTTATGTTTTTAGTTTGCCTTTTATTTCCAGCTTGAATAATTTCAATAGTCTGCATTAAAATACAACTTTTTCAAGCTCAATTAAAATTCTTAGAGATTTTACAACATTCAAGAAATTTTACGAGCGAATAGACCTAAACTGAAATTCATTATTTGGTATACTCTTGCGAAAAATCAATGAAGCCGAAAAGTTTGTAAAGTGTACGCACAAAACGCTCTACGTATATCATTTTAGAAGGAAATCTCACTTATAATGAAGAGGAAACGATTGATAGTTATCCTATGTAAATGTCCTGCCCTAGCAAGAAAAAGACTCGGAATGACGGAAAGGCTTTTCTAAAGAACATCAATGACATTCAAAGTATGGATATCATTCATGTTCTAAAATTTATGAATTCCAAATGGCTGTAGGTTGATCGAGGTATGGTAACAACACGGCAGTCAGTGCTAGTTGATAGTCAGAACCAAACTCACTGATAAATTAGTTTAAATTTGCATGCCTCATTTGAGTGGAAAATCGAGAGGAGCATTCAAATTATTTTATGCAATATTATTTATCAGTTGGACTTTCCATGAGTTTGAGGCTTGTCTAGTCTTGTCGATGTGCAAGTTTATCGATTGAGCAACAAAGAGTGTTAAGGTGCCAAAGATTATCATTATGCTATGTCGATTCAGTAAACGCCCTTCACCGCGGCACTTTGTGGTTCGCAACTGAGCGAACCTCAAATCCAAATCTTATTTCGGTTACTCACATCTCTGCAATAAACTCGAAAATAATCTGCAATTTGCAATTATTTGTGTGTTGTTTTTTTTTCCTTTATACATGAACGCGCTTTTATCTTTATTGCATTTCCTTTGCTGTGTGCGTGTGTGTGTGTCTGTGTTAGTATGCGTGTGTGTGCATATATACATTACTTTACTTAACTTATTTTTCTGTGCTCTTATTCTGCTGCCGATTTTTCTTTATTTTATTGTTATCAGAGTCACACTAATCGCGACTTGTGGAACACAATGGCTATGCATGTGTTTATGTGTGTGTGTGTTTGTGTTTGCGTGTGAGCTGCAGAACCCGCTTAGGCTTAGCGAAATACGCCCCATTGTGTCACCAGCATGCTGGCACGCAGCTCCGCATACGTCACTGAGTTTTATGGTGGCTTTATGTGTGCGTACACACACACACACACATACACTCACAAAGCCACACACATGCCTACACATGCAAAGAAGAAAAAACAGCACTAATAATGAGCATTTAATTTGTTTATGACAAAAGCGAAATGACAAAAAGAAAAGCGGCGGAAAAGAAGAACGCGGCACAAAAAGAGCGAAGTGCATGAATAGGCTTTAGGGGCGTCTGTTCCGGTATACCGAAAATCTAGTAACATGATCAATTCCGGCTTGATGTGAACAAAGCCTTGCATTTGTTTAAATTCCAACAGCTCTGAGCTTTTAACTTTGGCTACAGACCTCATATGCTTCGAAAATTGAGAAGCAGGTCCAAGTAGACAGACGTCCCTTGCCCATTATTTTTTTAAAGCTGAAACTTCAATGATTGTTTGAACAAAGTTTTAGAGCGCTTCCACAAATGGTTTTGGTTTTTTTACCAAATGAATTTTATGATTAAACGAACTAAAATCTAATTTGTAACTCTTTAGTATTTTTATTTGAAGTTATTAGCATAACCGTTATTTACAGTTGATGGGGTGTAGTGACCAACAATCACTGATTGACCCTATTTATTTTATTAAATCCTCAGCAAAATTTTGCGAATGCCTCTTAAAATCCTGGCACTGAAATACTCGCTTTCGAAAATATGTACCGTAATTTTGCAAAATCTTTTGAAATTGACAGCCCTGATCGACACCCTGTATATTGGCGTGTGCGTGTGAAATGACTTGCTTGTGTTTCAGTATCTCAGAGTGCTGTATGTGCTGCCTGCGTATCTGCACGAACTCATCAGCAAACACACACACGAACAATTGCTCACAGGCCATTTGAACCATTTGAGATGAATGCGCTGCGCTGTCCCGCAGTTTTGCAGGGGAGGATGTGTGAATGGCCGGCGTGTGCGTTTGTGTGTGCATTCCGACCGAGTCGTGTATGAGCTGATAAAATTTCCCATTTTCACACCCCGTCACAATATGCCAGCATACGATGAAAATGCCAGCCCGCAGCAGCCGCTGTCGCCGTCGCTGTCGATGTTACCGTCGTTTATCAACAGTTGAATTGAGCGTTTTTTCTCTCTCGTGCGGTTTGGACTTTCCATATGGACACATACGACCCCACGAATTGCCGACAATTTAATTTCTGCTGTCGCATCTCGCTTGCCTTGCCGATTCCATTTCTATTGAATTGTATTGCCTTGGCTTGGACTGGACTGGACTGGCTTTATTGTCTGTGCGCGTATTTAAGCGCTATCAGTTTAGTTTAGCATGACAACTAATGGCCGCACAAATGGCTTCCGTTGCTGTTTTTCGATATTCTCTCTTTATTTACACTGACCAACGCGGCGGCCCACCCACCCAGCCAGCCAGCCAGTCCGCCTATCTGTCCGTCTGTCTGTTTGTCTGTCCGGCCCGCCGGCTTCGCTCGCAAAAGATTTCCATGCATTCCTCCCATTAGTTTTACTTGACTGTATTACTTACAATTTGGCGATTTCTCTGTTTTAGTACGACCTGCTGCTGCTGTTGTTGTTGTCCATAGTTACTTTTATCTCTCACACTATCGCACTTTGTGGAAACCGGGGAATTATTTTTCGTTCGTTGTTGTTTTTGTATATCTGTTTACGATGACGGCATTCGCATTCCATTTTAATCGAGTTTCTGTTTAGACGCAGTTGACAGTGGAACAAATTTCAGCAACTTACAAGCCATTTGATTCATATCCTTGTATGAAAAAATATTATTAGAATTGTGAATCAATTAAATTATTGTAATTCTTATAGTCTCAACTATTCAACTCAACATGTGAGTTTTACAATTTTACTCATAGAAACCATAAATTGTAAATTTTTACTTAAATACAGAATTTTTTAATTTTCCCGTGAGTAATTTTTTGTTGAAGAGTTTGAATATTCACTTTGTTGCTTTATATAATAATTCAATGATTTTTCTCTGAATACGTGCGTTAGTTCTGGCAATAATATTACTTTTATAAATTAGAATCTTATTACACTAATATTTAGTAAAAATTATCAATTATGTGACGGCCATTTAATGCTACCAATGAGCAGACGAAAGAGTTTCGCAGAATTAAATTGACTAGTGCGGATATATTCTTATTCCACTGTGCTTAGTTGGGTGGGACTGGGCTGAGTCAGCTCCACTACACTTGGCACATTCTCTGAAGCTCTTTTTCTCTCTGCACCGTGAATTCCTGCTGGGCTGCCCGTGTTTCTGTTGGTGGCGCTCCGCTGCTGCTCCAGCTGCTGCCTCTCATCATAAGCAATGCCATTGTTGTCTGCTTTCGCCAAAGAATTTTCCGTCGCACTCTTGTGAAATGCCAAAGTCAGAATAAGGGTAATCTTCGGTAGTTGTAGAAGAGGCGAAGGCGAGGAAATACAAGTGCCTGCACAATGCACTTTCTCCGGTGGGCAGCAAATGCCACACCGCAGTCGAGTTTCAATATGGAATGCAATTAATTGCTGAATGGCTTTGAAAAGGTTTCAGAAAAACAATTCATAGTCAGAAACTGAATTGTTCCCACTATTCCAAAATGGCTTATAAATGGTTAACTGTAAATAGTTTAAAAAAGCTTTTGTCGGTCGCCATTGCCATTGTTCGAAAATAAAATATTTATTTGCATGCCTTTAATATCAACAAAGACAACTCAATGACTTCCCGTATGTCCCCACCGGCGTGTCTAGCTCCCACCAAAAAGAGTGAATCAAATTGAAAACAACCTTCTATGTAGCAGCGGTGGCAGCAACGTCAGCAGCTACAGAGAGTACCCCAAAATTCTTAATGAGAGAGAGAGAAAGAGAAAGGGAGACCAACTGTGCTCCAAAACACCGGCAAGCAGATGGGTCTGTGATGCCAAGTTGTTTATTTTACAAGAAGAGAAACTAGATTTAAATCTTTATAATACAAAGAATTTGTTATGCCTGTCTGCGTGCTGGTAAGTTTTCTTATTCTGGCACACACAAAAAACCGAATTTTATTTTCTATACAAAATGACTTCAGTTAATCATCTTATCCACCAGTTGCGTTTATTAAAATTACACAAAAAGTTCTGTTTTGGGCGCTTCTAGTAATTAATATGGACTGCAAGATATTCATTATCTTGTTAGTCGTAGGACGAGCAGCTGTCCACTTAAACGTACTCGTCGTATTTTGATTCACATCAGATCGCTCTACGTTGTTATTAGAAATAGAATTATTCGAAATTTGGTTTTTTACGATTTCTTAATTTTTGCTAAAATCGGCCAGGAAATTTCTTCCGCTTGAAAAATTCGGCTATCATAATACATAGTTGTAATTAATATGCCATACAATTTGGGAGTTTTGAAAGAGCTGTGAATGTGCCTAAAGATTTCGCAAAAACTGGCAGCTCTGTCGCTGTTGTCAATTTGTTTTTACGCTGCTCGCTCAAAGTGAGCGAAGAGAAGGCACGAATGAGCGAACAAGTGAATGAGCGAGTAACGGCAAACGACCGGCTGATGCCGGGCGCTTCGAGCGAATTCAGCCAGTATTCAGTCTTTACTGAGATCAGCTGCTGCAGAGTTGTAGCCGCGGCGCGTTGAAACGTAGTCGTGAATTAAATACACACACACACAACCATAAAAATTCACCAAAAGGAGAAAAAGCAAGAAAATTGTTAAAACAAAATTACAAAAAATCGCTTTTAATAAAAGTCGTACAAAGTAAAAAACGATAAGAGGAAGCAGACACCGAAACAAATCGAAAAACCAGACACACAAACAACAAGCTGGTAAAAACAAAAATATAAAAAGAATTTACCTAGACGGCGCATTTTTCGCCTGCTGCCAGCCATTATAAAATATATACGGTACGTTGCTGCGGTTCGTTAAATTTGTGGCTTTCTTCTTAATTTACTAGCAATACATAAAACAATAAGGCACAAGAGGAAAAAACAAGAAAAACCAACAAAAAAATCACAGTGAAACTAGGAAAAGGCGAATTAAAATGGCCAAAAGCAAAAATTAAGAAAGTTTTGACGTTGTCGTCACCGTCTGCGTCGCCTTCGTCTTTTGTGGTCGTCGTGGCCGCGGCCGTCGTTTTTTGCTGCGGTCGATTTTAGTTTCGCCGGTTTTTATTTTATTTATTTTTGTTTTCTACCTTTTGCTATCTGGTTCGTGCGTATACGGTGTGCCGTTTCTGCTCTTGTTGTTGTTGTTGGTACTGACGTGTGCATTTGTTTTGTGCCACATTCGCAGTAGCTCGCTCGTCATCTACGCTTTCTACTTACTTTCTTGCACTTGGCTGATTTGTATGCCAGCAGCGCTGCAACGTGCAGCCAACGTCGACGTCAGCGCCGGCAGTGACAGTAGCGCACGCGAGCGAATTCTGCTGCTGCGAAAATTTTATCTTTCAGATACGCGCTGCGCTGTCAGTGCCAGCTCAGAGCAAGCAAGGTAGATACTGTATCTCTGCGCTGTTTTATTTGTACATATGTATATGCGCTGCTGCCGCGTAGGCTTTTGCCTTTACTCGCTCTCTCCGCCTCGGCTCCTTTTGACTGCTGCTTCTCCAACGGCTGTTTTTTGCCTCTTTGCTAACTTGCTCCTTCACTTGCCACTTTTTGTTGCTGCCAAAGATTACTGCCATTTTTCGGGGTTTTTGTCTGTCTTGTCGGCTTCTCCAGTCAATCAGTTTAAGAAGCGAAGAACCGTAAAGGCACATGAACAACAAATAAAACCTCAAGGTGTAGAGGTCAATCCGTTTAACTGTATATGTCGCGTGAGGGCTGTCAGTTTCACTTTTGCTGGAACCTGCTCCCGGACGCGCCGCCTCGTGTCATCTTCGCCAGACGCCACAAAATTTTCACTTTTTTGCAGGGTTGCGTTTTTAAGCTGCTTCTGCTTCCTTTTTTTTCCTGCGTACGCCGCACGCACGCACGTAATTTACGTTTGTTTTGACTCGACGGACATGCAGCCGTCACCCCCGTCTATTGCTACTCCCCCTGTGTTGGTTTGTGTGAATTCCATGCCACCCTCGCCGAGACACTCCACTTCATTCCGCTCGACGCTCCGGCAACGGCTCTGGTTTGCCTTTGTTTAAACGCGTCTCTGCGGATTCGCTCCACGTTTACGAACTCTTGACTGCGCAGTCATTGCACCCTTGTGTAATTGTGTTGTTGCCACAGTTTTCCACACCGCTCCATGTCCTTTGTACCACCCCCTCGTTTGAGTGTGTGTGGCTCTCGGCTTTGTTTTATTTTTATGTAGCGAAAAATAGCAGGCAACAAAAAGGGAAATAATTTACGTGGCAAAAATGTCTGCGGTGCAATTACCTTTTTTGGTTTTCGGGGCTTTTACTGCTGCTTCAAGCATTTTCGTAGTGGTTTTTGCTGTTATTTTATAGCATGTCACCAATTTCGGACACATATTTGGATGAGGTGACCAGATTAGCAACCTCTTTCTGTAACAAGCGGCTTAAGGGTGGTGTTTGCTTGGACATGAGTTGCTCCACCTCTGGAAACAATTGCATGATAGCTTAAATTTTTTCCTCTGACGAGATCCCAACATGTAGCAGCTATATGCACGTGGCCATTATATGACAGGAATCGCAATCGGAAAAAATTACAGCAAAATCATGTATTCGGCATGCAGAAATACATAAGTTCCATGAAATTTTGCACGAGATATAAATTTTAAGATCAAAAATGGATTAAGGAAACTTTTCCATTTGCATAGCAAAAATTTCCAATAGCACTTGGAAGGTTTTTCGGTTGCCCGAGCCGTGCCGCATAATGCTTACTTGTCTGGTCACCTCATACTCAAGCCGAACAGAAATAACTGCAGCCCAGTTTTGCTCAATGGGACCGTCTTGTAGCGAATTTTCTTTTCAGTTTTCCCTCTTGTGTTGTTTTTGGGGCGGCGGCTTGTGCGTGCTTCTGTGTTGGCGTGAACTTTCTGCGGAACGTGCTCAAAAATGCAAATCCAACGTCAGACCATACACGCACACCAACACACACGCACATGCCCAAAAACAATGCCAAAAGGAGTCAAATCAAAGTCTGTTTTTTCTGCATTTATCGGCAGCAAGAAAAGGGAAACGAGCAAAATTCATACATAAAAAGGATACTTTTTAAGGCGCCTACGTCCTTTTCAGCGGCCAATCGATAAAACATTCACGCAATTTTGTATGGAAATATAAACGTGCATACATACATACATAGTTGTATATATAATAAAGGTATATATACAAAGCTCAAGGCAATAGCTCCTGCCGCGGTAAGTGCTATCAATCCCCAGAGCGACCTGTACGGTTTTCGCTTTCTTTCACAAAAGCGTCCGCCCCCGACTTGCAAACATTTTGCGGCTTTATTTCGTTCAATGACTGACAATTAATGTCATATCGCCGGCCATAAAAATTATTCACTAAAAGCGAAGAAGAAGTAACAGTGCAAAATGTTCCAAAGCATCTCTCAACTTTATTGCTGGAAGTTTTTAATGGGAAGGTTGGAGGAACAACTGGCAAAAAGAATATTTTCAAGCAATACTTCACATTTGATTTTGAAACTAAATTAAAATTAAGCATACAAAACGAAGAAAGTGCAAATATTTGGTACCCTAAATTTCCTTCAACTTTATTGTTAGACTTAACTCTTTGGAAGTTCAAATCTCCGGGCAACTGTTACCAAAAAAATTATAGCAGTACATTTTACTAAACTCGACAGTGTAGTTTTCAAGTGCTAAAGACTAAGCTCAGATTTAGGGAATTCCGTCTGATTGGGTTTTGCCAATCTCAGAATGATCGAAAGTGTAAGTTGAAATTTGAACATCCCTTATGTGTATCTCAGTATCTCGCTGTTCTGCTTGCCATAGTTGGGCTGTCTAGTCGCAATTCTTTTTCGCACTTTATACCGAGCTCCCAGCTGTGGCCGAAGTCGTATTCAGCGCGTGCTGTCATTAACTTTATATCTTGCCAAACAGTTTAATGTCCACTAAAATCTCAACTACTTTTCCCAGTACATATATGTAGAGTGCCACGTTATAGCGCCGACATCGGTAAGCATCACAGCTGTGGCGTCTTTTCAACGTGAAACTTGCAAGGAGCCGGCGAGCGGCTTTAGAATTACTAATTTTTCAAGAAATATTCCAAGCAAGAAGCGTTTACAGTAAATTGTTGTTTTTCTAATGCAGGCCGTATTATCGTCGAAACGACAATGTCGATGACGGCGACGGCGACGACGACGGCGATACGCCCTACTTTTGTTGTAAATAATTTGTTTTTGTTTATTATGCATGCTCGCTCGGCGCGGCCGGCGATGTGCACTTCCTCTGCTTGACTGTGCCCGCATCATGTGGTGCCTTCGCCGCCGTTGGATTTTGTATATGTCTGGACTCCCTGCCTGCCCGTACATCCGATCGTTCCATGAGCTGCTCATACGCGCTTCGAAAATCGGTGTTTGACGTTTTGCGCTCTCAATACGACGCGCTTCCGTTCTTTGCGCCTGCTTCTTCTTCTTCTTTTGGCGTACATATGTACTTATGTATGTACCAAATATGTACTTATGTATGTATGTATGTACAGCATACGTGCGTATTTATAAGCAGCTCCAAAAGCACTTCCTTCTACGCATTGTTGGTGAGCCTGGATTTAACGAGTAGGGGGTAGGGGGGAGTACCTATGTCCAGCATTTTGCAAATTGAATTTAAACGCCCGCATTCAAACACAAAGCGTGACAGTTGTGATTGTGTCATTGTGTGTGTGCTCATAAGTGTTACTTCCGTTACTCACACACGCAAACATATTTCTATATATGCATGAACATACACATTCGAGTTATCACTGCTGAACTGAGCTGTTATAAAATTTTGCATTTGATTGGCTACACTTTTGTGTTTGGCAAGTGATGGAGGCAGCGGGCATACAAAATGTTGGCGAACACTAATTGCTGCAAATCTGACGCAATGTAACATTTTTCTTCCCCTCCTCCTTCCAACTATCGAACACATGCTGATGCTTCAAATCTACACTCACGGCATTAAATTAGTAATTCTAACTAAAAACTTTGTTACTCCAACTAATAAATTTGTTAAAAATGCGCCAACCTATTATGTATTTAGTTATACTGACTAAATTTTCGATCAAACATTACCATGCTTAAATTAATCAAATATTGCTAGTAATGTTAACTAAAGAGTTACTTTAGTATTTTTGTAGAAAATTAGTAAAGACAAAACTAAGCAACAAATTTATTAGTTATTTCAAAACAATTTTGCTGTCAAATACTATGAAATCGTAATTATTAGTAAAATCTTTAACAAATAAGTAAAATGTTAACTAAAAATTAGCACGTAAAATTCAATTTTGTACAAAAAAATGTTCACAAATTAGTTAAAAATTTTGTATGTTAACATGCTGGTAAAATTAGTTCCTCTTTTAGCTAAAAACTTGCTGAAAAAATTTATGGAAATTAGTGCTCACGATTTTTATTTTGATAGAAAATAGTTTAATTTCGTTACTGTGCAGTTTTTATGAGCATAATTGTGTGTGTGTGTGTGAGTGTGTGAATGTGTGTCACCAATTACGCAGTGCCACCTCTCGCCATGCCACACGTTGCACGAAGACGATATGTTGCACTTAATTGTGCTGAAAAAAACGGCTATTGGTTCTACGGTTTCCGCTCCGTGTCGGTCGGTCGACACATGATGCCGGTTTCGCATTCTGTCACCTCTGCGCTTATATCCAGCAGTTACTTTGTCAAACAACTGTGTGATTATGAATGTGTTTGTGTCTGTCTGTATGTCTAGCTGTGTGTACGTGTGATTAGGCACTCTTCTGTGTGTGTTTGGTGTGGTGAAAATGGATTTGAAAAATAAATTAATTCTTTTTCTGCTCGTTTGAAAAATACAACGAATTCTAATTTCCAAATAATTTGGCCAATTTTAATGAAATTACCTTTAAGCCATTGCCTCACAATTTCTAAACCAGCAATGATAAAGTTTGTTATCTTTCTTAACTCATGCACATGCCAGTTTTCTAGGGAAAATCTTGTGTTGTTCATAAAAATACGCACAGTTAAATTAAGAAGAAATTGGCTTATCTCTGCTCTTAAACGTTGTAGGCTTTATTTGAAGTTATTTTTATTTTTCCGTTTAAATTCTATGAGTAACTATTAATATGTTTGGCACATACGCTAAATCGTCTTAATTTGCAAAGACTAAAATTAATTATAATGTTTGATAATTCCATATACGCTTGGTTACAAGCAAAGTTCCTAGCTACTGCAATATTATAGTCATCACTGAACAAAATATGGCGACAAAACAGTGGGTTGACTTCCAGCTGATGTTACACCTATTGATCAAACGTACAGCGCCAATGAGTGTCATTCGGCTTTAATTTCATGAAATGGCAAACCAAACTGTGCACAATTGATAATAGCGTTGCCAGATGTGACCAATTTGTGAGCGTTTAATCGTTATCGGAAAGTGGAGCCTCTTAAAAACGCCCTTTATACCAGAATTGTGTTCCTGCCTTGTTGTCAAGAATGTGGCGCCAGTCAACGAAAATTAGCTCATTCACAAACGTGAATGTGAATATATTTTTATGATAATCTAACTATATGTACTTGACACATATATACATATATACAAACAAGTCAAAAAATCAGCATTCGCAAATGTTAATAATAATACCTATACAAGGAAAAGAAAGAAAGACTATTTGTCTGTAAGTATGTCAAAAAAAATATGTGCATAATATTTTTGTAATGGCCTGCCAATTTGGGTGTGTAAGACTAGACACAAAAAGTCTCTCAGAGTTTACTTAAGTCTATTATTAACTCTTTAAACGATTATTGCTAAGCTAATTAAGCTTGTCTCTGACTTTTTAGCCGTTTGAGACTAACGAGCGCTTTGCTGTAGTAACTTAAGTCAAAAAATTTTAGAAAGTTAAAAAAGTTTTTTTTGTAATAAAACAATATCAACTAAACGTAAGTCTGTCATTATAATTGGGGATAGTATTTTCTCAGTGAGTTGTGGCGGCGACTCAAATTGAAAAGACAAATTCTTTTTCAAAAGCTGAAAAAGCTACCAGGAATTCAGTCAATCTCGATGTCATTATAGATGCCTGCATTTTCATCGTGCAACGCCCTTTTCCGATATCCAAAAGATTTAATTTCAGCCATCATATTCAGTAGGAATTATCAAATACTCGGGTACAGCTCAGCACGGTACGTGAGACTTAAAGCAAGAAAAAAATTTTTTTTCCATTTTTACTTAAGCTATTCGCAAAACTTGTTCCACAGCCACTTGAAAAGAATTCTGCAAAGATAGAGAGAGTATAAATAAATTTAAATAAACTCAATTGTTTGACTTTATTGGGCGCATACTGTTGCGCCCACTCATACATACATACATACATAGTAGACACTATGCCTCATCTGCTCTCGAACTGGCAAGTATTTCAATCGTCGCCTGCGAAGATTTTGCCAAAAAAAAATTTAAAATTTTTATATTTTTTGTATGGCATTTTTGTGTCTGTTTAGCAAAACATCGTGTGTGTGTGTGTGTTGGTGTTAATGTGGCTGTGTGCGTGCTTTGTATGAAATATTCAATCTCTTCTCACATAATAAATAAATGTATACAAGATAAAAATACCAAAGCATGCAGCAACAACAACAACAGCAAAAGCAACACTAATAACAAAAACAATGCTAGCATCAACAACAACAACAGCAGCCTAAGCAATAAAAATCAAATAACAATGCAAACAATTCAGCCAACTCATACCAGCAAAATTAAATGTAAATTGTGAATTTTTTCGAAAAAATTCAAATATACACATGTGAGTATGTGTGTGTATTTGCACATACCAGCAGACACGCATACATATATACATACGTGTCGGCTAAAAAATCAGCGAAATGTATGAGCAGACAAGGCAGACGCCAACATTTCGATGCGACCGACGTCTTTGGCGAGGGGTGGGAACGAACTCGCGTAGTGCAGGCGGAGGGAGCCGGCAGTTAGTACGTTTTATTGAACCCGTGTACTTACTTACTTACCATGCCAAGTAATTCCGTTGACTTTGATGGCAATACAGCGACGACTGATTGTGTATGAAACGTGCGAGCGTGTATTTGTGTGCTTAAGCGTTTAAGTATGTGTGTGTGCTTTGTCAACAAACAACAGAAATTGTTGATTATAATACAAAAGAAAAAAAAATAGAAAGGAAAAAGTAGAGAGCACAGCTACTACAAAAACAATTAGAAAATAACGATAGATCAATGCGTAGTGCTTTTGTGCCGCTGGCTGTATCAGCCAAATACTTACAAGTGTGTGCATGAGAAGAGTAAATGAAATTTACAAAAGAACTCAATTTTTCTCTAATACAAAGAGACAATGAATATGCGATGAAAAATGCGTGTAGTGAAACGTAACGAGGAATTGAAAAGAAAGCACTTGTGCAAATACTAAACTCGTCTTCTAACTGGAGGCACACGCTGCGAATGGTCACAGCACTTGTCAATTCACTTGACGTACACGTTGACACGCACTCGCGCGCACACACACATAAACACACAAACAGAGCAATTGTTAGTGGCGAAGCAACAACAAAAAAACAGAGTTGAAATCTTACTGGAACACAATGCAAGAAAAAAGAAACGACCGACAAGTCAATTGTCACACATAAACATATATAAATAATGCATATATGCATTCAACTACAAATACACCCAAAGTTTATTATAAAACTCTAAAATCCGACACTAAGAAAATCCAGCAAGCCGAGGAGCTGAGCTTGACTTACCATATCATCAGGGATGCCAACTAATATATTTGAATTATGTGCCGCAAACAAGCAAAAATTCCAATTATACCCACCACTTTTTATCAAAGCTTTGAGCATTTAAATTTTTATGAATGCGTAGCTTCAAACGGTTTGAAGCAATTTCCTTTAGGAATCGACAATATTCTGTGGTTGTAGATATATGGATATTAGCTAATTAACGAAGTCTGTTCCTTATTAGCGCATCTACCTAAAGAATTTATGCCCAGTCTAATATCATCTTGAAATTTCAAATATCATAGGCGAATATTTATTCAAGACTAGCTGATCCACCCGGCTTCACCCGAGTGCCACATCATACGGGGAATCTGTGTATGTAGATTACCTATTCACGAAAACCTATTCTTCCTGTACATAATTTTCATATTATCAAAAAAATTCCTACCATAATTTAAATACATTTAAAAACCAATCTTGGAATAAAATAATTATTTTAGGCAGAACAACGTTTGCCGGGACAGCTAGTACATATATAAAACCCAAATTATGTAAAAATGTTTACGTGAATGCATGACTAAATACTAACAGAATAAAAAATTTTAATGTTGTATGACATGTAGTTTTAAAGGTATACCAAATCAAATATTTAAGTTGTATGAGGGGTGCCACGCCTCCTGTCCAATGCTCATCCCATTTTCCGAGTTGAAGGATACGGACATGTAGTAAGTTCGTAACGTGTTTCATTTATATGTGCTGTATAGTTCTAAAGTTATACCCAAATGTATAGTTGTTTGAAAAGTGCCACGCCCCTTCTCCTACGCCCATAAAATTTTACCCGTGGGACGAAGCATCTAAGAGGGGCCTGCATACGGAATTTCAATGCTGCGTGACTTGTAGTTTTAAAGATATGCCAAATCAAATATTTAAGTTGTATAGGGAGTGCCACTCCCCCTTGTCCCACTCCCCTAAATTTTTTTAAGCAAGATGGCACGACTAAATACTAACAGAATACAAAATTTTAACGTTGTATGACATGTAGTTTTAAAGGTATACCAAATCAAATATTTAAGTTGTATGAGGGGTGCCACGCCCCTTGCCCAATGCCCGTCCCATTTTCCGAGTTGAAGGATATGGACATGTAGTAAGTTCGTATCGTGTTTCATTTATGTGTGCTGTATAGTTCTAAAGTTATACCCAAATGTATAGTTGATTGAAAAGTGCCACGCCCCTTCTCCTACGCCCATAAAATTTTACCCGTGGGACGAAGCATCTAAGAGGGGCCTGCATACGGAATTTCAATGCTGCGTGACTTATAGTTTTAAAGATATGCCAAATCAAATATTTAAGTTGTATAGGGAGTGCCACTCCCCCTTGTCCCACGCCCCTAAATTTTTTTAGGCAAGAGGGCACGACTAAATACTAACAGAATACAAAATTTTAACGTTGTATGACATGTAGTTTTAAAGGTATACCAAATGAAATATTTACGTTGTATGAGAGGTGCCACGCCTCTTGCCCAATGCCCGTCCCATTTTCCGAGTTGAAGGATACGGACATGTAGTAAGTTCGTATCGTGTTTCATTTATGTGTGCTGTATAGTTCTAAAGTTATACCCAAATGTATAGTTGATTGAAAAGTGCCACGCCCCTTCTCCTACGCCCATAAAATTTTACCCGTGGGACGAAGCATCTAAGAGGGGCCTGCATACGGAATTTCAATGCTGCGTGACTTGTAGTTTTAAAGATATGCCAAATCAAATATTTAAGTTGTATAGGGAGTGCCACTCCCCCTTGTCCCACGCCCCTAAATTTTTTTAAGCAAGAGGGCACGACTAAATACTAACAGAATACAAAATTTTAACGTTGTATGACATGTGGTTTTAAAGATATACCAAATCAAATATTTAAGTTGTATGGGAGGTGCCACGCCCTCTTGATGAATCGAAAAATTTTATATACAGTCGCCTTCCTTTGGTCTTCAACAATATTGGTATAAAGTTTGGCTGAAATCGGTCAACGCGTGTAGCTTTGTATAGCCGGACAGACAGACAGACAAACAAACATTCATTTTTATATATTAGATAGATAATAGATAATTATCTGATGCTCTTCTGACTATTCGAAACTCGAGTTGAAAATAACATCAACTTGTTTATCGCTTCTCAATTTTGGTGAGCCGTCGACTTTAACTTCTTTTTGGCACGCATATCCTTCGAGAGCTCTAAAGTTGATTTTTGAATAATTCATAATGATGTGAAATGTAAATAGATATGCAATAAAAGCTCCAATATATGTATGTATAGTATTTTTATGGTTCATCAAGAGGAAAAATCGCAGTAAATGCGAAAGAAACCTTTCATAAGAGGACCACTTACGGTACTAAGTCTATAAATAATACCTTAAGTGGTCCTCTTATGACTATTTCTAGACGGGGAAACTTTTTCATAATTCCCCTTTTCAATTTGAGTTTTGCGGTTGCTTTGAAATCGGATTAGGCTTTTCGGAATTGGCATCTCTGTTGGCAACCACGTATCTATGTATCTGCGCTCTTATGCCGGTATATTCCTATCTGTATATTTATGTAGTTGTTTATTAAATTCGCGCAGTGTATACAAACACGATACGATATCTTTTGATTTGTTGATTTATCTACATGCTGCATTCGCCCCAAACTGCCATTCATCGGGCATTAGCGCACACACACACACATACATTCATTTATATGTATATATGTACTTTTGTGAATACAAATACCTGTGGTGGTTTTTGTACATATGTATGTATTTTTGCAATACACAAAACATGTATTGGCAACATGAGCCATTAATATGTTAACGGCCGCGTCGTTATGTGCGCAGCTTCGCCGTATCATTGCTAAAAATAACGCCAGATAATGCACCCTTTTTTCTTAGCTGTCTCTAAGCTGCAGTTAACAACTAGTAGTACCATATGCCTTACTTCTCTGATTAGCTTGCCTTGTCATACGCTGGCATTTTTTGCTGCAACTTCGTGCGTTTTTTGCAATATTAACAACATTTTTGCTAATCTACATGTTGGCATATATATGTACATATGTACATACGTACTATATATATGCAAGTAATTCGCACTTTTAGACAGTCATCAACAATTTTTCCTTTATAAATATTCCGCGTAGTCCAATAACGACAGACCTCAATTCCATATCACGTTTTCTTAAGCTTGCATGCGTAAACAAATGCGATCGGTCACTTTCTTTGTCTGCTGCTTCTTTCACGAATTCATGCCAGTAATTTAGTACACATACACTCACGTCGAAGCTAAGTAGGTACATAGTTAGTAGCTAGCAGTTTTTACAAATAGATTTAAAAATGATGCCGAACAAAAGTTTGCATGCCTCTTTTAAACTAGCAGACAATTTTTGTTTTGCTTTTATTCATGAAATTTTTTTTTAAAGAACTAAATTGTGAAAAAATTTGATTTTATTATGGAAGCTGAGTTACATGAGGACAAATTAGCGAATCTTTTTTTGGGCTATTCTAAACGAAGCTAGATGAATTCTTTACAATGTTGTTAAAGGTTCTAAGATGAGCATGATCGGCAACTCATAATTAACTATCTTTCTCCCGATCTACGCATAGAAGCTCTATATAGTTACATCAAGGTTCGTCTTTCTGCCATTTTCATTTAGAATGGGCACTATAAATGTACTACTCAACTTCATAAATATATTTTTGACTTTTCTGTCGAACCTTCACCTTAGTAACACAAAAGTTAATGGCAAAAACAACTTGTTTACCCAACGCCCCTCATGCGCCGCAACATTATGCTGTTGTATGTTGTACGTGTGTGTGTGTTTGTGGGCCACTTGTTGTTGTGGATTTTACGCTCGTATCTACAATAAGTGAAACTTGTAGATATGTACTATGTAGCAAATTCCACACGCTGACAATGAGTCAGCTGGCGGGTGCGAGGCTACAATGTGTCATCATTTCGATTTCGTACGCTTCGCCTTGGCGCGTACTCGTATTGCGATAAAGCCGCCACAAAATGATGCACAACAGCTCAAATTCTTACCCGAAAGTGCAAAGAAATAAAAAAGAAGTAGGTATGTATTCCACAGAATAGGCCGAATGTATAAAAAATGCAATTGAATGCGAAATGCGCCAACATTTCAAGATGATGTGGTCGATGACGACGATGGAGACGCTGGCGAGTATTGCGAATGCCATTAACACTCGAAGCGTTTTCTTATAGCAGGCGGAATTTTTGCTGAATGGCGTTGCATGTTGCCAGCCGTCAGATTGCTTGAACTAAATTATATTTAATCTGTTTTATAAAAATGTTATTTGTTGTAGTCACAAAAAAAATACGAAATACTTAATGCATTTCATGCAACGCACACAAAGCGAAGGCTATGCGCTCAATGAACAGCAACAACAACAACCAGTAATTACAAAAACAAACGTCAAATAATATTAAAAGCTGTTCTATTGTGAGTTGTGCATAAAAGAATGGAAAGCATTTTCAAAGAATTCCGAAAGCATTGAAGCTAACAAAGAAAGCGAGTGTAGTTATTCTTACTTAAGAAATGAAAAAATAAGAGAAAATGGAATTTTCAAAAAAGCCATTACAAGTAGTCAAGCAAAATTCTTAAAACAAAGAGTGTTGCATTTTAAATTGACTTGGTGAAATATATTATATAGTCAAAGAATCTAAAGGATTAGAAAGAAAGCTAGTGTAATTATTCTTGCTTGAGAAATGTGCAAATCATATTAAATCTGAATATATAGCGACAAGCTAAACACACTTTCAATAAAAAAATACATACATGCTTATCAAATAAAATAGTTTAAATGTTCTAAAATTGCCACTTTTCATATAAAGGTTGATATTTTGATATGAAATATAATAGCTTTGCAATTAAATATTACGTTATGGCTTAGAAGCAAGCTCATGCACGAATCGGATTCTTCTTGCACCGCACTCAATTTACGTCTTGACCCTTGTCCTTGACCATTAACTACGCTTACTAATTCTTGTCGAATCTAAAATTACGTCGAGCCAATAAAATCGAATAAATTGCTTTCTTAATTAATGCTTCTGAGAATTTTTCATAATTATAGTATTAAAAGTGTTTATCGATTTCTTCATTCTAAACTAGAAACAGCTGAAGTTTGCTCAAAAAGTAGCCTATTCATTAAACTTATTAAAAAGATACATTATTCTTCTTCTTCGTTGGTTAGTAACAACCCGTTACGCCTCTAGGCGCCTTTGCTACACGCACCTCTGCAGTTGGAAATGCCAAGCGTTGCCAGTGCCTCCTCTACTTGGTCTTTCCATCGTAGGCACGGCCTTCCGCGCCGTCTTCGTCTTCCAACTACCGTCTCAAATACATACCTTCTACGCTTGAACTCCTTCGTCCGTACGAACGACATGTCCCAGCCAATGAAGCCGAAATATTGGGTGTATTCCTAAACGTCAGTTGCGCTGCATAAGTACAAAGCAGCATGTTCCTAAACGCAAACATAAAAAGTTTGCACGTACACCCTGTTCCTAAACGCAGGCATCAAGTTGTCGATAAGCATCAAATGCGCAAACTGCTCATCACAAATTTTGTTGATGCTTTGTGATTATTTAGGTTATGTTTTTTCGGCTTCACTGAAACTTTTAGGACGCGATTAAATTTCGCCTCCTTTTTCTCAATTTTACAATTAATTTAGCGTTGCTGGGAATTTATTCGCTACTCAAATGTAAAAATGTTTTGAATATGTAGTTTTTTACAATTTCCATTTTGTGAAAACAATGTTGAGCATCAAGTGCGTTCCCAAACTAAAAAGTGGTGCCAACCTGATTTATGCAATGCATCGCAGTAGCACTCAGAAAACAAATCAGTAGAGCATTGGGAGCGCAGCACTGCTTTGCATAAGTACGTTTAGGAATACAGCCATTGTCTGCATTTTTTTATACATACTAACAAGCCAAAAAATACAGCAACCGGCAATTGAACGCAGTCGACTTCGACGACGCAGTCAACAGACCAAACTTTGACTTTAAAAATAGCTAAAAAATTGTATCTACTTGCTACGTTTATCTACGAAAACCCACACACACGCACATAAAAGCAGACAACAGCAAGAACAGCGAGAACTCTGAAGTTAACAAGTTTCTTTAAAATTTTATTTCTGTTTAAAACAAGCGCGAGTTGCCATGGGATATTTTAGCGTATTTTTTTCGAAGCTTTTGTAGCAACTTTTATCTTTCATTACTTACTTAATACGTGCATTTATCGCAGCACAAAAGTTTTAGCACAGTTCCCAGTTGCCAGCGAATTGCCAATATGCCATTTGAAATTTTTGCTCAGATATTTGCCTCGAATTGTTTCAACATGAATCTTACTTTAAATTCACATAAATGCCAGCACATCTGTAATTCAAATTTATTAGTTTTGCCGTGTCAAATGCTTGACAGCGCAAAGTGTAAACACAAATCCTTGGCAGCTCTGTCAATTCTGCGAATGGCATTTTGACTATTTGCATTCTCAATTAGAACTTTCTTTGCTATGACTTGACTATGAGCGAAAGCCAAATTATGCCGCTTCGGGGGTTGGCAGATGAGTTCACACCTAGCCACAGACAAACAAATGCAAATTGAATTTAATTTTATTAACATTAATTATAAACACTAACAAACAGATTCTTATTTTCGTCTGTTTACATTTGAAGCGTCTAGAGCCGAAAGTTGAAGAGCATATGCTTCTGAATTTCTGCTGATACATACATACATACATACATATATGCAGTATATTATGCATTTCTTGAAAAGATTACAAATTTCGGTTAATAACCTATACATATGTATGTACATTAAAACAACAAATTTTATAAATTGCTTTTGCTTTATTACAATCTGCAATTTTATCTACAAAATGGCACATAACTTCTTAAATTGCATTTCATAAGCACTCGCTTCAATATCAAGGTCAAGTTCAAGGAACGTTTGTATAGAACATTTACTAAAGGCAAGAGACCTGAAAACTAAAAAAAATCATTTTGCTTCAAATTTGTTGAAGTACAGCCTAAATACAACGCTTTATGTTTTTATAATAAACCAACCATTCTTCTTTCATTTTATTTACATTCTATTTTTAAAAGTTTTAATCAGCGTACGGCGCACAAAAAATATTTTTCAGCATTTTCATTGAAATTTCTCGTGTGCTTCGGTACTTTACTTGATTAATATTACATGCCGGGAGCACTCCCCTCCTTTCTGCCCACACAATTCATTCAGCACTTTCGTGTTAGTCGGTATCATGCAGCGTATTCGTCTGCACCTTATCTTTGTGTATTTTTGTACAAGCTGTTTAAATTCAATACGCTTGATTCACAAAAAAAGTAAGCCTGATTAATACGAGCAGACTCACATGTGCTATAACCTTCAGAGAACTCTGACGAAATCAAAAATTTGCCTCTCTATTACGAACGAGACTATTCGTATGCTATGGTTAGACAAATCCGTAGATCCATTGCACACATGAGATGGCATAGAATGGTAGATACCATTAACTTGTGTGTACACGCTCAATTTTAGCTCAGATTCACGGGACCTACACATTTATTCTATTGTCGTGTCCGAACGGGAGGCTTTATTAAGCTTTTTGTTAGAAATTTTTCTATCATGACGAATTAAGGAAAGTTGAAAACGGCGCCGCTTGCCAAGAAACGAAGTTTTTTAATTAGATATTATAAGTCGGCTGGGATTTAAACCAGCAACTCCACGCATCAGGGAAGGAGCACTTATCCAGTAAACCCGCCGGTGCCATTTAATTTATATAATTATTCAAAATTTCAGTAATGTTAGTTGTAGTAATTAATATAGCCCCAAATTCGAGGCAGAAGCTTTCCGCAGTATATGTAATCATTTGTATGAAAACTTAAACTCTGGTTTCAACTTCGTTTCAAGGCACGAATCTGAACGATATCACGTTTTTGCAGCCAAAGAGAAGATGACGATGTGACATTCTTCCAGCAAACTAGCTGCTATTTATGTGCATATGTATGTATTTCCTACTCATTTTTGCAGTTAATCAGTTAGCAATTGTTTTTCGATTCAATGCAAGCAACGTTTGTTTGTATATCTTTAAGTTTTCTTCTGAATTTAGTGAATTACCAACAAAATAACATGTAATATGACAGCTTGTTTAGAAAACAGTTGATATACTGAATTTTTCAATTAACAGAAGAGATTTAATTTATAGCTGCTTTCTAAAGCCAACTTAAGCTGATTTTTAATATTATACACTACTAAATATTGCACGAAAACCAAAATCTTCGAACTATTCGCGTGAAAAATCAATTTTCAATTGCAGTCTCCCCTTGAGCCAGAAACTTTCGTTGTCTAAAATATGGTTGTTTTTTTTTTTTTTTTGTTGGAACAAGAACATTTACCAGCACTCAGACAGACATTTCTTCCTTGTGCTGATAAGTAAATTTCCTTGTACTGAAATCTTCCTGATCTTTCTGCAAAGCGAAGGATTTGGGATTGTGCCAAGAAACAGATGACTACTACGCTGGCTCGTAAATGCATCTCTATCTGCTGTTGCACGCATAGGGGCATCCCCTGAGTGTTGGTTTACGTGGAAAAAAAATTGCGAATAGAACCAGACGGGGTCTATGCGTGGCCTATTTGGCCTACCAATATTATGGGAAAATGTAAACAATTAGCCAAACACGCTGATTAAAATAATAATATCAAACTTTTTATGCATAAAAAAAATATCCGAAAAAAGCAGGCATAGCTTTCAAAATTTAATTTTTAATTAGTTTTCAAATTCCCTTCACTCTCCTCATACAAACCCGCTGCTTCCTGCCAACTGCAAGCGAAATTGTGGTAAGCAGCTTAAAACTGCATATTACACAGAGAGAAAAGTTTGAAGCTGAATTGTTTTATCAGTGCACGACACACTTTTTTTCTATATAACGCCTCGTAATGCCAGGAAGCGGAGAGGCGCGCGCTCATCACCACAAGCGTTGATTGAACATGAGACACGCCCGCGCATATTTCGCATGTGTTTGTGTGCGTGCGGTTTTACGAGTGCATATTACATTCACATGCACAAATCCTAATGGTCTTAAATTTTAAGTGCGCATTATCGCACCTCAAACCACCGTGCGGCGTGGAAATGGGAAATGCAAAATCGGAACTTTATGATGGCAGCACTGTCATTACATAAAATCGAGCCTCATTTCTGAAAATGATTCGAGCACACACATTTAGAACTCACACCCACAGGTGCGTTTAAGTGCACACACACACACACACATTTAATTTGTAAGTCACGTGTGCGGAATTTTTCATCTTACTGTAATAAAAGGAATTATAGCACATGTGAGCACATACACAAACACACACTTACATATGCATACGTGTATTAAATGTATGTTTGTATGCATGGTTTGACTTATGCATTGCGTTACTTCCTTCTTCTTAGTTGGATGTAGCCTACACTTAAGTAGGCTCTTAGCTATCCTATTTAATGTATTAACATGCTCGAAGGATTTCGAGGGTCTTTCCAGCGAGGACCAAAACTCAACAGAAAAATGCAATAAAACTTTCGGCGATATGGGCATATACATATGTACATACATATGTACGTACATATACATATATGCATATGTATTAGGGCTTCTTATACCGGCATCCGATAACTTTTTTAGTGGCAAAATTTGTAGTGGTTGCTTTGGAAAAGTGCTATCAAATCAAATTTTTTGCAATTCTTTATTTTGTATATATGAAATGTGAAATTATTCAACTAAAATCAAATTTTTTGAATATATTCTTAAAATGTATTTAGTAATTACTAGTGGCATTACTTAGTAGTTCAATGAAAAGTCAACAACTCAATCAGTGAAAACGTTTGTTTAAAATTGTGCTTTGTATGGCGCCAACGCTCGCGATGAGCTGGCAGTTATTCGAGAGCTTATTTGGGCTTTATGCATCAGCTTAAACTGTTTGAATTCGGTTGTATTAAAAGTTTAGCATCCCTAATCATTTCCAAAAATTCTGGAAGTTTTGGGCATAAAAACCTTTCAGCATTGACATCCTTAGTATTCATACATACATATAAGCACGCTTGCCCTTCTAGTATAAGCTGAGGCAATCTGCGAGCTGAGCTCGCCCAATCAATGGCCCTGCCTCGATTTTATTTGCATATCGTCACAAAAATCGTCTTATAAATCAAAACTGCTTAGAACTGTAATAAAATATTTTTATATGAAATTTAAGTTGCCCGTTGACTCGTTGACTGGTGAGGTCATTCGTCCTGCTTGTGCCTTTTCATTTTTTTGCGCTTTATAAAATATTTGAAATATTTCGCTTACTAGCAGCAACGCTGGCAGATAAATAAGCCGATTACGCCCCAAAAAATGTGCTTTTCTGCAATTTAATTCAAGAAGCGTAATCTGTTGCGCACATTATGCTACCGACATCTGTGCGTGTGTGTGTTCGTGTGTATGTGTGTATTGCTCTGGCATTTGCCATTAGACTTGCCGCTCACGCAATTGCTGTGCAGTTTTATCTCTTCCATGCTTTTTTTACCCGACTCGATATTAAAAACAATCGATTTGACACATTTTGTGCGGAAATTAAACGTCGCCGTCGTCCCTCTTCCCCTTTAACTGTATTATTTTTATATATGGCTGGCGGATGCGTGCCAAGTGTGTATTTTATAGCGACAGCTTTTGTACGTGTGTTTATGTGTGTGTGTGTGTGTTTTTGTTGAGCTTGGAAAATTCGTAATTTAAAATTTTGCACGTTTCACTTTTATGTGGCAATAATTTTCTCAGTTACTATAAATTTTCATATTTTTCGCACATTTAAAAAAATGTACTCACTTGCTTTTAGTTGCGAAGTGCTTCAAAATTACAACAAAAAGATTTATATCACCGTCGTATTAAATACGAAATTACGCGGCTATAAAATTTTGAAAATTTATCGATATTTCTTATTATAAGTTTATATATGTAGTATAAGTACGTTACTTTCACTTTCATCGCCTCTTTAAAGTTTTCATTTGTTGCTGCTTAAAACATAATCAAATTGCAGCTGTTATAAAAATATTAGGTGCAAAAATCGAGTTAGTCAGCAGCCAGGGTAACGAGTAACAAATTTTTTTTTGGGGCGCTTGATTACTAAAATGAAGCCATTTCTTATTTCATAAGTAAGATTTATAAAAAATTTTTCCAAAGTATGGCCTTCGTATATGCATACGAAAGATACTCAGATGTTGCCATATTTTGAGAAATCTCTACAACGCTTTGGACATTCCCATAGAATAACTCATTTTTCAACTTTAAGCTTATTTGGTTTGGAAAAGAAAAATGATTGAAGACTTCTGCAAAAAATCGAAATTAATGTGCTCAATTATTTGAGCAATTGCATAAATGAACTGCTCTGCTGGGTGTTGAAAAAAGTGCGTTAATTTTTCAAACTTGCAAGTGCATATTTTACGAAAATGAGATGTGTTTGAAAAAGACATAATTTCGCTGTGGAGCTGCCTTCAAATAAATAGAGCATGCATAAAAATCAGCAACATATCTGCTGTTGGCTAGTGTAATTTTCATCTTATTCATTTTTGTTTCGTTTATTTCGAGAGTTTCATGCTTGAAATACTAACATTAAGCCATAATTTGGCAAGCCTTGAAATGTGCTTGTACTAAGCTTGGAAAAACTTCATTGAGCTCTTTGCAACAGCAGCAGCAGCAGCAGGAACAACAGCAACAACAAAAATATTTTGTTGAACGGAAAAATACGACAGCATGTGAGGCGATGTTTGCCAAAATGGATTATTATGTCATTTTGCCTAATTTTCTTGAGGAATGTGTGCGCGCGTTGGTAATATTCAAAACATATGGCTCACACACACACACACATATTTGTATATATGCGCACGCACGCACACTTGTGCACGCTCACATAATACCGCAAGTGTAACAAGCGCAGCGGTCCGGAGTAAATTTTAGTGAAGTGCCATCAGTCCACCCCCCACTTCACTTATACTTGCGCACTTATAAAGTTACGCACACACACAAACTAATGCACTTAAATGAAATTTATTTAATGCGCGTAATATGCCTTACAAGTGTGCGCCGGCGACAACAACAGTGAATGACGTGCTTGCTAGCCGGAGAGGGGGTGTGGCAGTAGCGGCTGTGAGTAATAACGCACACACACACACACACACAGATACAGCCAACTTGCGGCGAATATAATGAAATAATAAATTCCACTGAATATTGTCTAAATATGTAGTATGTATATAAAGTGTGTGATTGTGTGTGTGTGTGCTGATGTTTTGTACATACATATGTACATACTAGCATGTGCATATGCATGTGTGAGTTTTAAGAGCCACTTGTGTCTCAGTTTCAGTTGCAGTAAAGGCTGCTGCTCTGTCTGTTTGTCTGCTGGCTTCTGTTTGTGTGTTTCCGCAGGCCCTTACAAATACATGCTTGCTCACTACAAACACAACACACACACACTGCCATGCCAATGAACTTCTGATAATGAAATTATATCACTCTGACGACCGACTTAATTTGCTTTGCTATGCTAACAGCGAAATGACAACAACAAGCCACAAAAATACAGACTGAAATAACAACAATCAAACAACAGAAACTACTCATAAAGGCAAATCGACGAACGGACGGAAGGGCGGACAGACAGACAGACAAGCTGACAAACAACTTCAATTTGCAAATATTAATGCGAAAATCGACTGCGCAAGAAAGAGCAAAAGAACGCCTGGCATTTTGGCATTTTATGCCAACATTTGCGCAAAAATTTAACCAAAAATATTATTAAAAATTCGATTTTGTATGGCAAACAATGACGTCATGCGCTTAATATCTGCTACTAATTTAGTTTGAAGGTTTTTTGAAAAATGTTTATGTTTCAAAAACTTGTGAATTTTGTGGCTCTTGTATCATCTCTGCTATGCTATGCATATGGAGCTAACGCCTTCTTGCGATATGTGTTTGCATTTTCACCGAATATCTAACTGAGTATCTGCTGGCTGTTTCCACAACCAATCCAGCCTCCACACCCGCCCGGCATGGTACACTTGAAAAGCAGCACACTTGCTGCCTTAGGCAAAGCTTCAACTACAAATTCTTCTGTGCGTGGTGCGGCGGCTGGGAGGGATGCGGGGGAACGGCATATATTTCGTGCTCCTTTCGCGTGCAATAAAAAGCGAAAAAAGCACGCTTAATAGCGAAATAATGTTTGGCAAATATTCAAAAAATATCAATAATGCTGAAGTTTCCTTCAGAGGCGCATCCTCTGCTGCTTAATATCCTGCAGCTATGTATGTTTGTACGTGAAGTGGGGCAGCAGATGCAGGCTACTTTGATTGAAAAACGATGCTGCAGATGTGTTTAAGTTGTAAAAGAAATTCTATTTTTATTGCTTGCCATTTTTTTTGCCTTATATGCTCTCACACACACACACACACACACACATTGACGTTACTGTTGCGCACGCCTGTGGCATTTAAAGTTCAAATTAAGTTCACAGAGCGGCGCTGCATTCCAAACTGAGCTTCAAACTGAGCTCCAAACTGAAACGCAGGCATGTAGTCGCTGGTAGTTGCAAGAGATTTGTAGTCTCTACCATCAAACTGTCCAAATTTAATTGAAAGCGTATGAAAGATATGCAAAATTTTGGCTTCAACGAAAATTTTGCTCTCAATTTTCAAGATTAGAAATCTGCACATAATTTGGAAGTTTGGCATATGAAGCTGAGTAATGCACTTGCAATTTTCAGCACAAGCTAATAGTACTATGAAAATATGTTTACTCATAATTGCACAGCAATAGCAAACTTCTCTTTTTGAGGGAACTCAATTCCAGCAACTTGGAAAATAATTCGCTTCTTAAGAGACTAGCTGCAATCTGAGTCAGAATTCTGTCTCAAAGCTTATGAAAACAGATTTTTATTTTGCAAATATGGCAAAAGATATCAACATTATTTATTTTGAAATTGTTTACTCAGACGCACACCCTCATCCCCTGAGTACGTGCCTGAAAACAGTTCCATTAAACTACACAAATTCAATTTAATTTAAAATAATAATGATAATAATATTCATTGTCTGTTATTTTTGTAAGCAGTAATAGCAATTTGAGTATATCTATGTGTATATAGTGTGTATGTATGTACTTTCAATATTATCATTTCTATTTTCAGTACGGACGAGTACCGACTGCGGCATCGCCAAGCAACACAAATTCGAGCAGCTCATCGAACACAGGCTCCCAGAGCGGAACATTGAGTACTAGTCTGAGTAATACCAATACACATACAACAATGGGTCCTAATAACGGTACACAGCAACAGGGTGAACAATTGTCAAAAACAAATTTATACATTAGGGGACTGCAACAAGGCACAACCGATAAGGATTTAGTTAATATGTGTGCACAGTAAGTACAAAAAAATTCCATTTTATTGTTCCATTACAATTCAAACTTGCAATTTAAAATGTAAAATGTTAAAATTTTCCTCTTGTTTTGCTGCCACTACTTGGCATGCATTCAATTTATAACGTCGCGTGAGATTGATTTAAATTGATTCCGCTCTGCTCCAGAGTTGCGTATCCGTGGCCATTGGCAACGGCGACATGCGTAAAATGGTCTTCAATACATTTCTCACTGACAACTGACAATGACTTGCAATAATTTGCTTGCGTTCACCCCTTTTCACATCAATTTTCCAATTGGAGGCTGGCGTAAAGCTAACTTGTTCACTTTTCTTGACTTCTTTAAAAGTAGGTACAACGAACTTCGTTCTAAAGCAGATTAAATTGGCTCTGCATTATTTTTAGTTCTTTACATAGTTGAGTATGACGTGTCAGAATCTAAATTTTTTTAAATTTCATGCAGATCAATGCATCGAATACAAAACTTTATAGTATATTGTATTTTATTCACTCATTACAAAAAAAACTGATCAAAATTTCATAAGAAGATTGCATTTTTATACACGAAATTACTATTGATAAAATTAAAAAACTCTTTCGGATTTTGAGTGTTTTTTGGCAGCCCCACCAGAATTAAGTCAAAGGAGCTGTCATTCGTTTTGCAGATTTTGCCGACTTACAGCAAGTAACCGTTAATTAGAGCCGATATTACTGCCACATATTTAAATATATAAATACTGAAACGTTGCATATCAGATTACGGATCTGTTCCTTGTAGAGCATAAACAAAAAAAAATCACTTTTTTTCGTCGAATAGTATAAAAATCAAATAACTTGAACAACCACAGCTGTAACAGCAAAAATTTTTACGAATAGAAGTCACAGTTGTTCTACTCTAAAATTATCTATAATTTTCACCACAAAAATTTCAGTAATCAATAACTAAATATGCTTATTTCAAAATCATTTATATTTACATACTATTTGAACGTGAAAGAACGACATAAATATTGCACATCGCTCATTAATGCAATATTGACTATTACTAATTACAAATATTAAATGTAAATATTTGATTGATTTCACTATACACACACACACACACACACGCTCAATATGGTTAAAGTGCGCCATAAACTGCCCGGCATACATTGCGATAGCGATATCGTGAGAAAATCAAATAAATTTGTTTAATACAGGGTGCGTTTTTTCTTTTAATATAATAATTTTATAATTTATATGTAAGTTATTGATTGACTATATGATTCTTAACATTATGTTAGGATGTCGTTCAAGTGGTGGCCGCCTCTGGCCGTAGCGCAAAAGCGAGCTCTTTTAAGCACGTTTTTCATTTTTCTCATTCTTGTGCCCGGAGGCGTTGAGAGGTACCCACCCGTACCAACACTCCCGCCGTCTCACTGCATCAATATTTTCTGGTGTACATTGGCTTGAATGTCGCCCAGTCTTTGTTTTATCTGCCAGTGTATGGACATTTTTATTACAATTTTATACAATTATTCATTACACGCATGCATGTACCTACTGGCTTACTTGCTCGGTTGATTAACACCAAAAGAGTCATGTAATTTACCCAAAATTCACAATTGAACAATTATTTCAATAAAATGTTGTAAAATTTCAACACGTTGTTGCGGCGTTAAATGCTCCATAGCAATTTGTTATCTCTACGACAGACAAATGTTATAAATGCCAAATGGTGGCCCAGCTAAATCGACCTAGAAACATAAAACGCACCCTGTATTTTATTGAAGAAATGTTCAAATTTACTGAACTTAAGACTTTTGCAAAAATTGTGCTTCAATTTTTCCTAGTGTAGGTACTTAGTATTTGCACACACTACCAAATTGAACCTTTTCTATTACCAACTTTTTCTCTCTCTCTCTTATGCTCTTTTTCTACTTGCAGATACGGAACAATTATATCAACAAAGGCTATTTTAGATAAAACAACAAACAAATGTAAAGGTATTTTTTTCTTCACCATTCTCATCATTTATTTATGTGTTTTTTAAACGTAACCGCAAATGAAACCGGAACCAAATCAAAGCAAACCCTGAAAAAAATCAAATAAAATGAAATGAGAACAAACCAAATACTTTTTGTGTTGTCCTGATTGTGGTGTCCTTTTGTTTTTCTATTGGCAGTTTTAGCATTTGGCCTTCTCTTTTTTTTCCCCCGCATATTTCTTGTGTAATTTGTATAATGCATTAACTTTTGGTTTTTCATGCATCAATCTTCGTTAATGATCTTTTTATAAGCTTTATATTTTTTCTACTCAAGCGCTTGAAGTGCTTGAAACTTGTTTTCATTCATTCCCGTAAAAATATTCTACAAAATTAAAATCTGCTTTTTCTATATTCTATTTTTTACTTTGATCATTCATGCATTGCACACTAAAAATAAATATATTTATACATGATATATAGTACAAGTTACGAGTATATATCTATTGCTCTATTTTTAGATACTGCCAGTAGTTAGTTTGTCGTAGCTTGACGCTTTTTACAAAAAGTATATTTTATTTTATTTGATTTTTTTTATTCAATTGAAATTTAACGAATGCGTAGTTCTCTTTCCGGCAAATATTTGCTTCCCCCCACCTTACTACGAAACTCTTCTAATCTATTGTTTTTTTTTTATATTTTTCTCTTTTTTCCTACAAAAATATTTTCGTTTTTGTTTTTTTTATACATACCTATCTTTTAATATGATTGTCAACGTTGTTGTTGTTATTCTGTTGCTACTGCTGTTGTACAAATATTGTTGTACATATGTATATCAATTGATCAATATGACAATAAAATGAAAACAACCAAAAAAAAAACAAAAACAAAATATTTCTTTTGCAGGCTACGGTTTTGTAGATTTCGAGCTGCCAGCATGTGCCGAGGGCGCAGTCAAGGGTCTACAAGCGAAGGGCGTTCAAGCTCAGATGGCCAAAGTGGGTATCTGGGTGCTTCATAGGCCGGCCATTGTACGTTTGTTTGCATGCAAGTAATACTCACCCCACCCCCCAAGCCCCACGCCCACTTCTGTAGTTTAATTATGTACTTTAATTTTTAAAGAAAATTTTCTTTTACTTTTCGGACTATATTTTGTTCTATATTTTCATATAAATACGTTTTTTACACTATTCAACCAATTTTTTCCAACAAAAACAACAATAATTTGTGGCATAGCATATCATTATTAAGAGTGAGTCACTAATAACAGCAAAACTTAACTTCTGTACGGGTTTCGAATATAGTAGAATGTAAGGAATTTGCAAGTGTGTCGCCTTTTCCAGCTCACGGTTACAGCTGCTAGAGTCAGACGTGCTGAGCGCAGGATCAACCATGTTCCTTAGCAGCATCTTAAATTCTACGCTGTTGCAAAAAGATTCGTAGGATTTCGGCTAAACGGAACTTACCTTTCAGTAGAATGAAAGAATACCTGCCTGCGTGGTAGTCAATTTCCTTATTCCACAACAACAAAATTTTGGCCTTGCATTTCAGACGTCTTCAGCTTGGAGAGCTTCAGCACATCATGCCTTACAGTTGCTGCCTACACATACCTTTGTATGTACGGCTTAAGCTATCGCTGCATTCCTATCAACTTTGGCGATGATTTTGCAGTTATCATTATCTAGTTTTATAAAGCTGCTCAATCTCGTTTAGACGACTGTAGCGGAACTTTTAAAGGTCTCATTAACTTGTGCTAAAAATAGAACGTGCAAGTTAAGGCAAGAGCAACTGAGAATACGAATTCTTCGAAATATTAGTTATGATATTTAGTTGCATAACTTCACTTAGACTTCAATGTCCTGGCAATACAAAATTCCTTAAATTGATTTTGTGGTTTTTTAGAAACTTTCATTCTTTTCCAAAGACTGGTTGATTCGAAGACATTTAAAAGTCGTTGATGGTATTTTTTAGCTGCAATTTTTTTTCAACTAATTGATTTTCCTTTCAATTTCATTTGTAATATTACGAAAGCCTTCTAATCTAGTAGTGTATGAAGAAACAGCCCAACAGCTTAAGAAAATGCTTCAGCTGAAGTGGTTATACAAGTATAATAAACCTCCAGCTTTATTGAGTAATTAAAACACAGTGTGAAGCGCCTACAGCTCAGCGCTATTTCCCAGTCACAATTTAATTGAAATTGCAGCTACGAAGCTACACAAAGTGCACTTCGAGCTTTGGAATTACCTGGCATGGCAACCATGAAAGTTGCTGTGAATCGTGCCAATTTTACGCTTTTTCGCAGCGCGACTTTAAGCTGCAGAAAAGCTGCTGGTGGGGGCGGGCTGCATTTTAATTGAACCGCGTGTCACATTCGGCAGCGCGGCCGGACATATACATATGTAGCATGGCAAGCAGACGCTAAGCGCATGTGGTTCAATGGTGTAAGCATAGTCAAAATCAGCTGCTTTCACACTTCGCGGATCCAAACGTCGTGCCCTCTCCCATCACCCCTTGTTCATAATTCTCGCTTGCCAGCGCCTGCAACGCAAAATGGAAAGATGGAAGCATTCATGCTTGAATTACGCCCTTGCCGCATTAAGTCCATAGCAAGATGCCATTATTATGATCATTTTTCCATTATTACGCTTTGCTCTTAATTGAGTTGCAGGCTGGCGTGCCTGGCAATGCAGCCCAGTCAAGCCCAACCCATTCAAGGCAATGCAGTAGCCGCCAAGCCAAACCAGGCCAAAAAAAAGTTAAAAGCATCTTTCGCCATTGCCGCTACAACTGTTTTCATGTATCTCGCACTGCCGTTGTTAAGTGCGCACACACACACATACGAAAAACAGACACTCTTTTGCCACCGTTTTTCTTTTTCTACTCTTTTTCCATATTATTATTTTTCGGATAATTATCTTAAATTCAGTTTGCTCTAATTCTTCTACTTGACTAAACTCAACTGCAGTTCCTTGCAAAAGAGGTAACATCTTCTTCTTCTTCTTTCACTAGTTATGCGCGTTTTTACGCAATCTCTTTTTGTTGCAATTTTTTTATCTTCACTTGAAAATTATTTATTTTTTTCCGAAATGAATTGTTTTACTAGCAATCCGCCATGTCCAAAAACCCCTTAGCTCTTAGTAACCATATATTTATATACTTGATACATTTTAGTGCCTACTTTAGTACATTTTTTGGTAATTACAATGCCCATTCTTAGTCAGTACAGTCAGCTAGTTATATAGTTTATTATAGCGTAAACTCTTTGTTAGCATCGTTAAAAGTGAAAGTGAGTTCTTTTGTTCTTTTGGCCAAAAGTAGCAAACTTGTATTATATGCTATATATGAATTTATCGGAATTTCTTAGCATTTAAACGATTTATTGAATTTACAGTTGTGCGTAGAACAATAGCCATAATGCTGTTTATGAAAAATGTATCTTTCAACTAAAGTCAGGCAGTCTGGAAATTCAATTTGGCTTTAAAGAAACTTTATTGTACAATCTGATACTAACTCTAGAATTGTTAGATAAAAAATATGCCTGCTCAGAAGTTGCTATAATTCGGCGCACAGCTGTATATTTATAGTATATCTAATTTGATTTCCCTTTAGCAGTTTACTTAATAATATAATTTATCATAATAATTATAAGTAAATGAAAACCAATTACAATGAAATACCGATTATGCAAGCTGATCCGAACTCGTCCAAATTCGTATCTATAAATACCGATTTTTTTCAAAATGTATTTGTAATCTTAAAATATCTGAATATATTTAAATGTAAATACGTGTATAAAGTGATCAATTCTGATTCTTTTAACTATTTCTGCCATATTTATGTAATACAAAATCTTTCAACTGAAATTTTGAGCTGGCGATCATTTTTGTAATAAGGTTGAGAGTGCATGATCGACTATAATAATTTCAATTGAACGGTAGGAAGAGCTGCTATTTCGTTGTTTTTGTAATCTGTAATTTTGATAGCACTGATCGACAAAATACGAACATATTGCTGTGCTTTAACTGACAATATGTGATTTTCGTTTAAATTCGAGCGAACTAAAATCAAAAACGATTCGAAAATTCTAAGAAAAAAACTACGAAATGCGAATATTGGAATATATTTAGCTGATGATGCTTTCAAGTTTCGAAGTATTTTTCGAAAATTTACTAACTATATTTTGAAGTACCAAATAAGCGTCCAACAACAGCAAATATATTTCGAAAATCGAATTCCAATCTCAAATTCAGCAAAAATATCGATTTACAAAATATCACCTGTTTTCAATTAAAGCAGAAATATCATGTCGACCAGTGCAACATGCAAAATTACATATGAGTAAAATTTTGTTTCAAGTAATTTTAGCAGCAAAACGAAGTTAGACTAAATTATTGTTGTTTTGTTAGAAAAAAAAAACATAGTAGTGCAAAAAAATGCAACCGAAGTAAAACAGCCACACAAAATTTTAATGCATACCGTCGAAATTCCTTGAAGAGGGGCACACCAATACACACGCACACATACATACATGCATATTACATGCGTAATTGCTTAACGGGATGGGTTGTCTGCCAAATTTCACATGCATACACACATGCATCCACACAATCATACATATTAACACAATAATTCATCGGAACATGACGCAATCAGTCACATCAATATAGTTGCCTAGTCATAATTTTTATGCAAATCTTTTTTAACATAAGTATGTATGTATGTATATATATTTTTTCTTCTTTGTATCTAAACAATTTCAAGTTTCGATAGTAGCAAACTTGACCTTTTAGCAGCGTATATGCGGTAGTCTTAAGTAGCTAATGCTCCACATAAAATTGTTTCTATGCATATATGTACATACATATGTATATGTATGTATATTGCACTAGCCAACAGCAAAAATCCAATAGTAAAATTTCTATTTTTTTAATTCGAGTAAATTCATAGTCTGCTCGAATTTTAACATGTTTTCTTTAATGTTTCACTAGCGTTTATTTTAAGGAAAACTTGTTTTTTATAACATGACTTCATACAACCTTTCTATTTTATGATTCTTAACAATTCATCTCAAAGCTAAAAAAATATGCAACTTTTTGAACGTTTCTAAGAAATTTGAATTTTGTTGAAAATTTCGTTGAATTTTAAATGAAAATGAAATGAATTTTGACAGAGAAATTATGTTATATTTTACCATAAATCGTTTTTCAATATGCTCTTTCAAAAGGATTTAAAAGTTACTCCATTCTGAAGTATTTCATCGTTAAAATGTTATTTGCAAGACCCGATATTTTGACTTACCAAATTCCAGTAAAGAATCAACTCATATTACGCCAAAGTCAACTCCTTTAGAATGGAGACTATCGAATATGGCTTAAACTTTAAACAAACCTCTTGGCATTTCATGCATACGTTTTGATAAATTCCTTTTTTTACTAAAACTTATTTCTCATAAATGTAAGTAATTTAATAAATTCAATATTGGATCAAATTTTTGTGCCTTTACGGATAGTGAATTTGTAGGATTCCATGTAATTAAACACTTGACCTTTTTATTCTTGTTCTTTTTTTTTTGTGAGCGCTTATAGACCTCATAGAAATCTTTGCAGTATAGCTGTAAAATAGTTAGTATTTTGTAAAGAAGCCAGTAATGGTATTTAACATAATTTGTTCAGTATTAATTAACTAACTCCCTTTTGAGAATTAGCAAACTTGAGTTGAAGCTACTACTGCGCCGGCCTTATATAACAATATATATATATATAAATTTATATTAAAGTATCGACTTTAGTTGTTAAGTGTATATTCTTGAAGCAGGGAACAGTTTCCAAAAGTTTTGTAATGTAAACGTAAACACAAGTCGTTTTAGGTATTTTGCAGACATCTCAAGAACACATACACACATACATGTAGTATGCTAACTGAAGTGAACAATGAAATGTTAGGCTTTTGCTACAAGCATGTGAATGTGTGCGCGAACGTCTTGTGGAAAAGGACGCTCATGGTTAGCGAGCATTCACAGGCTTGTAGTTGAATCCCCAATAGGTATTTCTATATAATAAAAATATAACATAGCAAACACAGCGCAGGTCTACACTAATGCAGTAGGCACACGTTACACACACACACACACAGACACACACACGCACACAAACGTATCTACCAAAATAATAGCTATGCGAATATTGTAATTTTACTAACATAATTCTTTCTTCTCTCAAATTCTTTCATATCTTCTGTAATCGTGCGTGCGTCTACCTTAAATACAAATATCCACACCCACACATGCACACGCACACACACGTAAACTCGAATGTGCGCGCTTACCACACATACCACACGCTTTTGAAACGCTTTTGTCTGTGTACATTGTAATACATGCATAACTCTATGAATATCTGTGTGAAATAATATTTCCGAACAACAAAACGAAAAAACCAAACGAACTATAATGAAATCCCTTTATGCCCCTCAAACACTTCTATGCCATCACATAAACGACAAACAACAAAAACAATTGAAATCAATTGAAACAAACTGAAACGTCTCATCAACAACCAACCACCCCCACCAACCTCCCATCATCCATCCCAACTCTCACACATGTGCAACAGCAACAAGAACAGGATCCCACAAATTTGTATATAGCAAATTTGCCACCGAACTTCAAAGAAACCGATCTGGAGAATATGCTCTCGAAGTACGGTCAAGTGGTGTCAACACGAATCCTACGCGATCAGCAAATGAACTCGAAAGGTAATGTGAATGCTCTATGTTTTCCAAAGATCCAACTGATTTTATTGTGGCTTTTGTTTGGCAGGCGTTGGCTTCGCACGCATGGAGAGCCGCGAGAAGTGCGAGCAGATCATACAAATATTCAATGGTAATGCAATACCCGGTGCCAAAGATCCACTCTTGGTTAAGTTCGCCGACGGTGGTCCCAAAAAGAAGAATCTCTTCAAGACGCCCGATCAGGGTGCGCGAACGTGGCGCGACGTCTCCGCCGAGGGCATACCGGTCACCTACGACACGGGCATGCAACAGAACGGCGTTAGTGTTAATGTCGGCACCCCGATCGGTATGCCATATTCGCGTTTTGGCGCACCCCAAGTAGGCGGCTATCCAATGGCGGGCTCACAATGGATTCCAGGCTACATGATGACGCAGCCGATCACTCAGGTAGATGATCAGGTAAGCAATTCCGAGAGTGATTTGTGCAACTAAACATTCTACAAAAGAAGCGGCTAACAACCACATATGTACATATTATGCATACATTATTTTGAAAGCTTTAATTTGTCTGTTCTAAATCGTAGTTAAGTTGTTGGCCTACTTCTGACTGCTTTGAAATCGTAACTCTGCGATCGTAAAACATGTTGAAGAGCAGTTTCCAAATTGTTCATAAGCAAATTTACATACTACTTCAATACATTCATTTTCCTGTATGCTCTTATTCTAAAGAAGTTAAGATGACGCAATGTGTGCATTAAGCGCTACCATAGAAATCATCTCTGCTTCCATGCGGCGCTCTCCAGATACCACTTAACAGCTGGTTTCACATTTCAAAAAATGTGTACAGTTTCTACTAAACCTTTTGCGAGATCACCATTAAACATGGAATAGCCTTTTTTTATTGTTAGTTTAAAACTTAAAAAAAAACTGTCTGAACTTTTTCAACAGCACACGTGTTGACGCACGGGTCACCAATGAGATGTAGTTGAAGTAGCGCCTGTTAGCTTGCGTGATTCAAAGTTGGCCAATTAACCTTTTATGACTCGCGACACGACACGACAACAACAACCACAATGCCAATTGCGTTTACTTGAATATTAAAGTTTTCCCTTTCTATATTTTCTCTCACATCAAAACCAAAAGCAGTACATGCAAATGGCTGCTGCACCGCAACTGGGAGTGGCCTCCTACAAGCCGGACGCTGTCAACCAGCCGCGCGGCATCTCGATGATGGTCAGTGGCGAGACTGGAGTGCCATATGGAACGATGATGCCACAATTGGCCACATTGCAAATTGGCAATTCTGTAAGTAGCTCGTACTTTCCTGCACTAAGTACAATAACGTACCATACCGTACCACACCCTCCCGCATAACACCCGTTCTCTTATGGTTTTGTGTTCTGTTGTCTTTTGACGTACTAACATGTTTGTTATTGATACTGTAAATACTAACCGTATCGACTGTGCAATTTCTGTTGTTGTCAATCGGAGCACTCCGGCAGATCGCTACTATGTCAATAGAGACGTAATGAAAATGCCAAGTTAATGAGTAAAAAGCAAATGCCGAGCTTGTTGTTGACACGACAAATATACATATGTAAGTAAGTACCAGAGCTGAGCTTTGATTTCGGAACCCAGTCGCACCAAAGAGTGCTGGTCATATCAACTCTTCATCAGAGAAGTTTCTCATTGACAACCGGAAATTGTGCATACATATGTATGTATACTCGTATTATACATTATATTCACACATATTGTTAATGCGCTCTCATTTAACAATAGCAACTATAATCACAACAACAATAATAATAATCTTTTGTGAAATCTTTTTGTTTATAAATACTATAAGCTGCACATCTCTGCCAACCTTAGCGATAATAAATGAAAAGTGCTTTAAGGCGAAACAATTCTTTACCAAAATGTTTAAAATATCGACTTTGTTGCTTATTGAATTCGAAAAGGGAACAAGAACTCGTGAGCACAATCAACAATTCAAAGGATCCAGTTGCAAAAGCTATTTAAGCTTATTTTAAGTAAAGTAGAATCAGATATTAGTTTTGCTGGATCAGAAACGTGAGCTAGCTTTGATGCTGTGAAGCAATTAAAACGTTGATCTGTAGTAGAATTTGAGTGAATCATTCACGAGTATCTCAAAATATATGTATGTCATGGAACTAGTAAGGCATAAGTGTATTGCCACCTTCAGGCTTATGTCATTCGTTCAAAAAAAAATCATTAAAAAGAGTGCAGCTCCTTTGGGGTAATGTCATTCGCTCATAAATAAAGTATTGCTTTGAAACGCTTCTCGGGCACATACTACTTCCATGATGAACTTGACACTGTTTCGAAATTTCCAAAAGATGCTGTGTTTTGCAATTTCTCAGTGAAAGCAAAACTTTTTTTCTGTAAACTACTAACTCTAGTTTTTCAGCCAACTTCGGTAGATTCGAAACTTTTCGACTTTTCTAAAAGTTTGTGGGTTTTTCTTTCTTTCGCTATAAATGAGTCTGTTTTTCTTATTATTGTTGTTGTTGTCAATTTTATAATCACTATAAATATAAAAATTTTAGCAAAAAATAAACGCAATCGCAAACAAAAAATCTGTACAAATTTCTTTTTGTACTTTCCCCCGCCAACAACCCACACATACGCTTCGTAATGGCCATTTGTAAAGTATATGAACGTTATTTAATTTGTGTTATTTTGTTTTAATTTTTTTTTTATAGAATTTCTCTCCATCATTACAGTATATTAGTCCAAGTTATCCATATTATGCACCACCAACAATTATTCCGACAATGCCAATGACAGATTCCGAACAGGCTAGCACAGCTGCATCACCCGACGAGGCATACACTCAGTATCCACATCCAGCTGCTTCCAAATAGGTCTTCGCGAGGTGAGTGCGTGTGACTTTATGCAAAATCAAAACAAACAGAACTCTAAAAATTTTATCCAAATTTCAAATTCCAAATATTATTTAACAAATTTTTTTTAAATGTACTTTTGAATTTCTACAAATATGAAAAAATGTTTAATCAAAAATGCTTTAAATCGATGCTTTGGAAAAAATCATTGTACATCAAAATTATATTACATATAAAAAATTTCAACCAGCTGGGGAAAAAAGTGTAATTTAGTGTGTAATTAAAAGTGCTTAAGATTTAGATTTTATAATTTATGATTGGCATTAATTTGTGGCGGGTATTTGTTGCATGTAATTTAGCTGCGCGTTTTTTCTTTGTATTCTCTTTATAAGTTGCTTCCGTAGCTCATGTTTGGCGCTTCATGACGATTTCAAATTCATACGCAACTCTGCTAGAACGAACATGAAGAAAACTCTTTTTCGGAAAAGATGTCCTTTTAATTTGCATTCTTTATATTTTGGCTGACATTTCCATTGCCTTATTCATATTTCATTTACTTTCAAATACACACACACGAAACATAATTTTCGTTCTTATTGCTGAAACACACTCACACACACACACATAATTCATATCACATTTGAACGCCACGTCACGCCTCTTTCACTATTGTTTACTCTACCGCCTTTGCTTTTATGTGCTTTACTGCTTGCCTGCCCATCTGCTTGCTTGCTCGCCTGTTTGCTTATCTGCTCATCATAGTTGCCTAGTACACTAGTCCACCTTGGCCAGCGCCTCAAATCAGCTCACAGCAGCAGCTGCGCCCTGCTATCTTGTTGTGTTGAAGGTACTCAGCCGCCGCAAAGCTTAGTGGTCAGCAAATCCGCCTTTGTGCAGCACGACTACTTGCTTGTAATCTGTTCCAGCAGCGTAGGTGCGCATGTCGATTTGTTGGTTGCACGGCGACTGAATTGGTATAACCTTCATACGAAATCGTTTAATATCCTTCGCATTGAATCTGCACTAGCATTATGATACTTTTACAATTTAAGATGTCTTCCGCTTGTACGCTTCTTTAATTGCATATTTAATATAATAATAATTTCCTTGACATGTTTCCTTCATTTAGAAACTGTTGCATAGTTTTAGGCTTTTCTACTTTGAATAAGTATAAGCGTTCATTTTTTCTGACAAATAGTTATATCGAGACCCACTGCATTCGAGATTTTTACTAAAAATAGCGAGCCAGCGTGCTCGTCTTCTGAACCTTAATTCTACTCTCTTTTCGCACATATATTATCACTGTTTATAGAAGCGAAAAAACTTCCGCACGTTTCCGTTAATAGCCGATTATGATATGTACTAAATGTCATTAAAATGCGATACATTTTTTTATATATGTATGTTTGTATATACGAAATTTGTTTGTCTGTTCTCTTTTTCAGATGTAATGCGTTCATGCCACATTTGACGACACTGTAAGAGCTGGCGGCGTCTATGCTGAACTCGGATAGGGAGGACTTAAGGTTAAACAACAACAACATAACAATAATAAGAGAAAACAACAACAACAACAACAACAACAAAAGTATCTACAAGAAATGCAGTTTACTGATTGAAAAACAACAATATTTTTTATTATTTATTACTGTCGGTAAAAAAGAAAGAAAAACAAAACAAACGTAAAACTTGAAACGAAAACAACAAGAAAAAGTAAATGCAACTAAAAGTAAACGCAAGAGAAATAATAATAAAAGAAGAAAAGCAAAGACTAAGAATAAAGATTTAGCAGTTAGAATAGAAAACTATGCAAAATGAGAAATTTTCAATAAAATTTCAAGAAAATGAAAATTAACACACTGTAAAGCAAGGGAAAGAGCATTACAAAGAGAAGAAAATGCAAATGCTTAAGAGAAAGAGAAAGTAAGAAAACTAAACGAAACGAAACACAAACTTGAATGTTGCAATAGTATATATATTTTGTGTAATGCAAGAATGATATAGAAACAATGTATTGAAATTTATTGAAAGCGTATGCAACCAAAAGAAAGCGAAGTAGTGTTGATAAAGAGTATTTAGCAAAAGGAACTAAGAGATAGCGCGTTGCAAAGAGAGCGTAAAATAGCAAGAAATGGAGAGAGAGAGGGAGTATGTTAATTTATGCAAATGTATTGCAACAACATGCCTATAACAAATGTTTTTGTTTTCTTGAAATTTAAACAGGTAATTGTTGAATTTCTTATAATTCTTCATTTTATAAATGACATTTAATCCATTTATTAAATATTATTTTGTTGAAAAGTTTTGAACACTAAAATAAGCAAACACACTTATAAGAAATATTGTATCATTTGCTCTGCTCTCGAGATTTATGTTGAAACAAATGATGATAATGAATATGTTTATGAAGAGACGATGATGACGATGATGATGATGTGTGCAGCAATGAGGGCAATAAGAGAAGCTGCCTCGCTTGCTGCTGGCTGGCAAATTTAAAGGCGAAACGCTGGCGAATTTGTGAGCCAAAATAAAAACAAAATCGAAACTGCAAGCAAAAAGAAAATATGTTGCAATTAAATTGTCATAAATCGTGTGATGAGTGATATTGTGTGCGTGGGAGTACTCGTACTAGAGACTACCGGGAGCTTAGCATGAATTAAATTAGATTTCCCGGTTAGAAGCGCAAGTGCAGGCAGAGGCGCCTGCCTGAGCAGACGCCAACATTCTCAGAAATGCATACGCACCCACACAGATAGATACACTGAGGAGTAGTTTTTTATAAAGCCAATCTTAGGGCGTAGCAGAAGGGCGCAACAGTAAGTTAGTAAGTAGCAAGTAGCAAACTAGCTGAAGAGAAAAAAGGGAAATTAGCATGTAGCGTAGTTTTTGGTGTTGAAAATGTTAGGGATTTTACTTGTCCGACTTCCTGCCCCCTCTTTTGTCTGTTTTTGTTTGTGATTATTAGCAATTTGACATTTAAAGGAAACCCCTGCTGCTGTGCTTTGACAGCTTCTACGATCTAAGTAAAAAAAAATTTCGAAAGTATATAATATTGCTAGTGAGCGACTTGACTTTGGATATTGGCTTGTTAACACGCTTGCTTTCAAGTTTGTTTATCATAAATGTAAATATTAAGCTTGAAAGTAGGCTTGATAAAAATTTGAAAACAGCATTTGATTCGATACCACTCGAAAAGGAAAGCCAAGAACCAAGTTTGATAATAAGGCTTGATATTTCATTGGATTTGAATTTGAAAACAAGCTTGAAATCAAGTTTGATTAATTTTGTATGTAATATCAAGCTGTTAGCAAGCTGCCATGTTGCACATTTAACTTTCGATCGATGTCGATTTGAGTAATGTTTTTCAACTTGAGTTGTTTCCATTCCATCGGCTGATTACTGGCGAAAAGGGGGGATTGATACATGGAATCAGCAGTGAAAAGGGGAAGCGGTAAGCAATATCACAGACAGTGGGTAGCTGCGCAGGGAAAAGATTTTGTAAATAGCTCTTGATTTTTGTTTTATGGCCTTGCATGCGCGCTGTTTACGAATTTTGAATGTTAACGCCGAAGCCTCAGATGCGCCGGAGCAGCAGCGTCTGCCTCAACGCTGGCACAATTGTGCAGTGTGTTTCGGTTTGTTGCTTGAGCGTTTCATGTTGATGGGGCGTTTTGCGTAGTTGTCACACACACACACACACACGTTCCACAACCCCACACACACAGAGAAGACTAGTTTGAAACATGTAGATATTAAGCAAAAAGAAAATTAATTAGAACTTAGCGCATAAGTATGAAATGAGGTGGTCAGAAATCACACACACACACACACAAACAAATAGTTGGAAATAAATTAGAGAAACACTGCGTAGCGGGCAGCAGAAGAAGAAAGAGCAAGCAGAAGAAAATTAGTTTTATATGCAGAAGAAACAAAAAGTAATTTAAAAGAGAGGACCGAAAAACGTCTAGTGAAATAAGCAAAGGCAAAACTAAATTGCAAAAAAGCAGTTAAAGTGAAAGTAGTAGTAAAACAAATCCTTAGCTTATAAGCGTTTTGAGTGTGTTAGTAGTTTTCTTAAAAGAGTTTTTATTTGTATTTTGTAATTATGTTGTTAAAAACTGTTTAACTGCTGTTTAATTTTTGTATTTGTGATTTAAGCTTTTTTCATTGTTTAAACGCACACACACACACACATACGCATTTCAATTGTACTACATGTATGTACTATTTGATTTCTTTTGGTTTTTACAATTACATTGAAAATGTATTTATTTGTTAGCTTTTGATTTTGTTGCTACAACAAACATTCCTTAAATGTTACACACACACACACATACAAACGAATGCTATTTTTTGTTGTCAAATACATATTGTTTGTAAAAGCAAAAATAGCAACTACAACAAGAACAAAAGAACAATTTATGCATATTTGTTGTCAAAATTTTTACGTCATAACCTTTAAAGAAACAAACACAAAAAGAAATGCCAAATGTCTTCCTCTGTTTCAAAGAAATTTTCATAGTTTTAAGACGGAAGGAATATGAAACAACATTTTGTTTTGCTTTAATTTTGAAACACACACACACATGCGCACACGCACTTGCGCGTGCTGCAGACTGAGCATGTAAGACTTCTACTACCACCTACGACAACAACAACTAGCACTACTACCCACACACTTACCTGCCTATAATCAGCTAAATAAGAAATGGTTGCTATAATGCACATTCCAATTCTGATCGGCTTAGCGCAAGCAGAGAAAGTGACAACTTTTCACTACACTTTCATTTTATTTAAAGAGAAAATTTTAATTGATCCCAAATAAATCACAAATACAAATTACTGTAAGTTTATCTTTTGTTTTTAGTTTTGTTTTATTTGCATTGTATGTTGTGGTTGTGGTTGTTGTTGTTGTAACAATTGATTTTATTCCTTCTTTGTTGTTTTTGAAATAATTAGCCAAGAACTCAGCTGCTTTTCTGTGCTATTTTAATTTTTATCTATGAAAAAATGTTTTATCAATGAAATGTGCAATTTTACAACAATTTCCGCAAGTTAATTTTTGTATTTTTTTGTAACTCGTTATTATTTTCGCTTAAATGTAGTACTATAAACTACTAAGTTTTTTAAATAATTGTTTTAAATGTTAGTGTGTTGCTTTTAAAATGAAATGAATTTTTGAATTGAGAAAGCAGAAAATTTAGCAATTGAGTAGCGAAAACTTTTTAGAAAATAAATTTGCAAAAAGAAAATTAAGATTAAGATTTAGCAAGTAAGAGCGCAGTTTTTAAGGAGCAGCAAACAAAGCAACACACACACACAGACACAGACACACCCACACAACAAGAGCAAAAACAATTTAGTGCTTAAGATCAACTGTAGACGTAAGTAGGAAGGCAAACGCAGCGTTAAGTGTATATCAAGCGGGTTAAGTGAATTAGGAGAGTTAAGAGCGTAAAGTAGTGTTGTAGAGAGAACTAAGAGAGAGAGAAAACAAGAATAGCAGCAGTAAAAAAGCCTAGCAAGAAACAGAAAATATAGGACGCAGTGAAATTGAAAAGTGCGAAATTACTTTCTTCTTAGAATTTTGTAGCTAAAAATGTTTGTAATGCGAAGAGAAAATGAGGCAAAGCGCACGAGCGCAAACGTGAAAGTAAACACAAGAAATGCAAAAATGGGAAGCAGAAATATGAGAAATACGCTAGCATGCCTGCGAGAAAACCGAACAAGAGAGCAAAAGAAGAGTTGGAAGCCGCCGTAGAGCCGATTTCAAACATGAAATGCATTAAATTTAAGTTTATGTATTAAGAAAAAAACAAGAAAGAAAGAAACTAAGAAAAAAAGAAAACAAACACAACAAGCAGAGCGATAAGTAAATGATGAAAATTGAGAGTAAGTCTATTTTTAAGCGCTCCAACTGAAACATGTTTTTTCGTTTTTAGTGTGAAACTTTAAATTTAAGGCTTGTTCTTAAGATTTTAATAAAATGTCTTTTCATTTTTTTCTTTGCACTTTTTGCTTTATGGATTTTGTACTCTTAAGCAGATTTATAAATGTGTGTTTTTGCTTTTTTTATATTATTATAAATGATTTTAGTTTGATTCTCATTTCTTTTTTTCTTTTGTTAATGTTAAGTAGTTAATTTATTGATTTATTGTTTTTGTTTGAATTAAAAATGAATTTTGTTTTGTCTTTCTGAGAATATGTTTCAATGCGTAAAATTAATGATTTCATTTTTAAGCTTGTTAATTGCTAAATAAAACAAACAAAACAACAACAAAATTGTAAAAGCAAACTCAAATTGGAAGTTTTAGATTAAACCTGTTGCAAAACAAAAGCAAACAAAAAAAGAAATATGTATTATAAATGGTTTGATTTTTTCAACGAGTCAGTTTTTACGTGTGTAGGAATGTTTAAGTGTTTTCTAACACGCGGCGAATAATGAGAAGTAACAGTATTATTGTGCTATTTAACATTGTCAGAAAAACGAAACACAGTTAGAATTGAAACCGATAGAAAATCAAATATCAAATATCGGCAGCAAATTAAAATTTCGAAGGCTTTCAATTTCGTTTTCGCTGCTGATTTCTTTGTTAGCGAACTGCAGAATTTTAGAGCATATCTGAAAGAAAAATGTTGAATGTTTGTTGCTTGTGAACAGCAAGAATTTCTTTAAAATTGTCATGTTTTGTTTTCATTGTTTTCATATTAAAGGCTTAAGATTTGTGCGCTCCTTTTTGGCAAACTACACTTCCGCCGTGTGCTTCTTTGAACTTGTTTTAAAACGTATCTATTTTTTTACTTAGCTTAATTGAATTGCTAATTTAAGAGTCTGCAGCTGCACCTTTGTCAAATCCATGCTAAAGTATAGAAAACAAAAACAACATTTTTTTAACTTAAGCAAATGAGGAAATGAATATAATATATATATTTTTTTGAAACTTTTTTGAATCATCTAAGAAATGATCATAAGCATACAACAAAAGAAAAAGAAAAATATTAAATGCTAATTGCTAAAATAAATTAAAAATAATTGCAAGTAAAAGCAAACATGTTGAGCAATGCTGAGAGAGAAAGAGAGAGAGAGAGAGATGTGTGTAATAGGCATGCACTGCGCAAATTGTCATGCAGTGTGAAAGGCACGAATTATAAAAGAGCGTTAAAGAGTGGCCGCTCTCAAAGCGAAGTTGGCTCTCACAAATCTCGAATCTGCTCTCTCAACTGCAACTGAAATTAATTTTAAGTGATTTATTACATATGTAAATTCGCTTGTTGCTAATTTTTTAAATTACGTCAAATCTTTTAAAGATCTTTAAACGCTCTCCCGGCCCTTTGTCCGCGCCCCCCTAAACAAACTCCCTACTTTTAGGCGCTCACTTTGAGCGCACTCTCGTCCCTATGCTCATGTCGCTCTGTATTTTAAGTATAATTTTTTGCATGAATGTGATTCGAAATACTTCAACACTAAAGAGAAGAGAAAATAACAAAAACATAATGAAAAAAAACTTTAAAAACAAGGCTTTTTGCTAAGAACAAAAAAAAACAAAAACAAAAAGAATTAATTTACTTCCTTTTTAGAGAAAAAAAAAGTTAAGCAAACAATTCAACAATTCTATACAAACTTTTTTCCTCAAACTTTAGCTTTTCTAAAAATTGCAAATGCAAAAAATCATACATTCAATACGGACAAGCAAAAAGCAAAAACCAAAACAATTTACATGGAAAATGCAAAAAAGCTGCAGCAAATTGTCGAAGTAAGATTGAAAGCTTTTGTGCTATTTTCGCTTAAGCTGTAAGACTAGTTGAAAATCTCTTAGAAAGTAAGTGAAACATTTTGAAAACCCGTAAAACACAAGCAGCAGCAAATTTAATTAAATCTAAAATAAGTGCTAATAAAGCAGCAGCAACAACAACAAACAGAACATAGAACACAGCAGACAGCAGCACACCTGGCCTCGGCCAGTCAGTGGCGTAGTTAGGGTGCCTGCCGGCCGGTTCTAGAGGCCAAGCTGTGTGCGAGCGGTGCATAAAAATCTTGCTAAAATCAGAGCACTTGGCAATTGAGGAGGCAAACAAAACACTTCAAAGCAAATGAAATTATTTCAAGCCGCAGCAGAAGTGTAATAATAAATGAAAGTAAAATTTGAAGAAAATGAACATGAAATGCTGTCTCATACAGAAACTGAAACTTTTTTTCTGAATCAATAAAAGAATTGATTTTCTGTAAGAAAAAACAAAACAAACAAAAATGAGGCTGTGGTTTTTTATTGACTTTGGGCGTCGCTGGTAAGTAATTCTAGCAAAGGAAAAACAATAGATTGGAAATCTTGAGCAAAATGCACAAATCTATGAAGCTACAGGCGTTTGCTTTTGAGCGCTGATTTCTGTTCCAATGCTTGGAAGAAGGCGCCTTCATTGATTGGGCGAATGCTAAGAGTGCGCTTTTGAAAAAATTATGATGAGAAAGATGATGGGCCCTTCTATGCCACCTGGTTCGCTTTTTAAGAGCTCCGTCTCTGCAAAGATCTCCGCCTCGATTCATTACCAATACAATTTAAAGATAATCTTACTTTGTGCCATCTCTTGCAATGAGCCGGCATTTCTTTGCCTTAATGCACCTTTTAGCTACTTTCGGATTCTATTTTCAAAACAGGTCAAACAAATTTGGTAAGCAACTATGGACCTATTGTAAAACTGTCGGTTATATCTAAAATAATAAACTAGCAAGACAAAAGCTTTGTCTAAAGTTTAGAAATAGCGAGCCACGAAAAGTGGTCGGCAAGTCGATGTCCTCTACATTGATTTTGGGAAAAAAATGTACAGTCTGCTGCATAAAGTTTTAATATTTAAATTAAGCTAGCTTAGAATTCATTGCAGTGCTCTGAATCGCATAACATCCTACTGACATAATCGTAAGCTTGTCGTAAAAGTGGGGACCACAAGCTCAGATCCTTTAAATGTAATCCATGGAGTATCTCAGGTCAGCCATGTAGGTCCCTGGCTTTCTCTTCTTCTCATCAATGATATTGCAGACATCATTCTCTCCATCTACGTAGGTGATGTAACCGTTTACGTTTATCAGAAACGTAATTAGCTGCTAACCGAGGTGCATGTAGCTCGCGTTTAAAGGGTCAGAATTGATTTACTAAATCCGCATTACTTAAAATCCTTAAAAATTAAAATGCCGAATTAAACTGCACGTTGCCTTCCTTTAAATTAAGCAATCGCTAAGTGGTCGGCGTAAATCAAAGTAAGTCTTATTTATCAAAGATCTCATTTCTTGGAGCTGTTTAACTTCCAGGTGCTTACTAGGAGCCTAAAAGAGATTTTCAAACTGCTTATAACAAAACTGATTTGGAATCTTAAGAAGCCAACTAAATATGCCATTGGTGTAGGGTAAAGTAATATTTGTCAAAAATTTTGAGATCGACAACTTTTTGAATCAAAGCAATTTCCGAAAATTCGCAATTTGTTATTTAAAATTTTATTTTTTCTTTATCTCAATGCATTTTCTTTAATGAACTGCTAACGGAGAAAATTGAACACCTAAATTTTGTGCAATTTAAAAGATTAGCATTTATTTAACTTCTATGAAGAGTGACTCTATAACTAGTTCTTGAAGCACTTTTCGTTAAACAAAAGCTTGTTCGTGCATTTTACATGTTCCTCAGTGAGTAACTTGAGGAATGGGGGAATGCCACCAACTCGGCGTACATGCTGAATTACAACAACAAAAACCTGTGATTATGTTGAAGCAAAATACAACAACGATTTCATCAAAGTTCCAAGCACCCAATCATTTGCGCAGAATGGCACTATGACAGCGCCTACAAAGCTAACCGAAAGGCAACTTTCATTTTAGACTTTTCCCGCTTTCCCCGCTCCAAATGTAAAGAAGAAAACCCATCCAACTTTGGTACGTTGACAGCAACTGTGCGTACGCCTTTTGCTGGCAGCCTGTTATTTTGACTTGTTTGACGGTTTTACGAGTGTCAAACTTTGACAGCTTAATGACGGGCTTTATTGTTATCATCCACTTTTATTACTGTCATTACGACGTTTCGTAGCGCTGCCAGCTAAAATAGCCCAAAAGCTACATACCCCAAATCCCCAATACCGGCTGCAACGACGGCAACGACAACGACGACAACATAACGTAAACAAACAAACCAAGCCAGACAGCCAGCCAGCCTACCCGCTCTCCCCGGCGGCCAACGTACAATCAGCAACAACAATGGTATCTTTTGCGCGCTGTTTCTCTTTCTCTACCTACATAGCTGCTCTTACATGCGGCGAGCACTCGTACATTCTGTCTGCATTCCAGCAGAAATGGATTCTATGGCATTTCTGAGCGCCTGCTAACTAAAAATTCATTTTCTTTGTGTGTGCGCAAAATACGCGTCGCCACTCGTCATCAACTTTATTTGTGATATTACGGATACGTTACGTTGCGTACACGACGTAGTGAACCTGTGATGGATGAAGTTTTGGATATATCGGGCACAAGTAAGTACTCCGCAGATTACACACGGAACCGATCCTTTCTTTGGATTCATTAATTCTCAAAAAAGTCGAAATTGCATTTTGCCGAAAGTTTTTGAAACTTTTTCGAAAATGATCTAGAACTGATGCAGTTAAGCAGGATTTCGAGTTGCGATTGGGCGCTTCTTTTTTGCTAAAAGCTTTATCGGCTAGTCATCATTAACTGCTCGAAAGTTTTATTATTCTCAAACAATTTTACTTGCATATCAACGGCTCCGTTCTAAAGAAGAACAAGTTGAATCATACAGGTTATAGGGATGTAGTCAGGTGGCAGTTGGTGCCTAGTCAGTAGTGAACTGGAAATTGAGACGATTTGGTGTTTGATTATGACTTTTTGAGGACTCTCTCTTTTATGACTAATGACAAGTCTCTAGAGCCGGGTTTTAGCAGGTGACAAGTCTGTTTCCGCATTCAAAATGGAATCAAGATGAAAATAGAAGAAGAAATATTTCTTTTGTGAAAGCATATTAGAAGGAGCAATGGCATCATTCATTCCACATGTTTTCTTTCTGAATTATTAAATAATCACAATCCTTCGCAGCTTACAATGTAAGCCAGAATGGCAGTGTTTCCGAGATCGAAAAGATTATTATTTTCCTTGGCAAAAATTTTTTGGGGTAATTTTGTAAGAATTCCTTTTATTCGAAAAGATTGAAGTGTACAACAACAACAATAATTCAAATATCTTTCACATATGGGCAATTTTATACAGCTTTTTCGGTTTTTTCCAGTAGCTTTTTATTACTTAGAATTGTAATGATTTAAAATCATTAACTGTTCGAAGCAGAAGCATTTTTGGGCAAGTCTTCAAACTACCAGTGAAGTGTGTAGCTCTGCGTGGTATAATGGTTAGCATCTTCGCGTACTAAGCAATATACTTAAGGGTCGAATCATATTGACATAAATACCATTTGTCATTTGCTGGTTCGAAATGTGAAACTTACTTTAGAGTACTCAAAGAAAGAGGTGCCTCAAGTAATCCATCGCAAATTTTTATGTCTTTTTACAGCAGTGACAGCCGTGATATGCCTACTTGTACTTTAAATGTTTGCAGAATTTTAATATCAAGCGAAAATTTTGATAAATGAATACACGGGTGAAATATGAAAATAAATTCGCCGTAACAAGAAGCCGCAATTTATAGGTGAAAAAGCTATAAGTTTTTCACATACACATTTGCATTGCTTTTTGTTTATGTATTTGTATCCATATGTCAATATCTAGATACATGGTTTTTACACGCATATTGCATGTGTATCCTATGTGTATCCTGCCCGAATACCATTCATGGTCCCGCACACAGTAAACAACAACAACAAACAACGCATGCGGCTCTTAGCTTCTTGTTTACGTACATAATTTCCTCCCCATTGTAAGGGCACTCGCCGGGGGTTAGACATTGACATTGTGTGTTTTGTGTATATTGTGTATATTTTTGTTGACGAGCGGGCGGATACATGCACTTTACGCTGAACGCCTGTTCAAAAGTTGTTTTTGTTTATGTGATTGTTGTCGCCGGCCTGACAACGCCCGGGCACCGGGCGCTCTCTTGAACTCGCGTTGCTCTGTTGTGTGCATGTCATGCCGAAACGATGGAATTGATTATGAGGATTCGCCGCTCTCCCAACACTTCTTTTACTGGCGTAGCGTACTGCACACATAGACAGTGCCTTTTTGCTGCTTTCCTAGTCCTGCAAATTATTTTTATGTCAAAAGTTCAATCGTTCCCACACAAATTCTATGCTCCTGCGATTACACAAACTAACGCGAAAATTGTATGACCCCCCTTATGCCAAATAGCAGAAATGTAAAAAAAATGATTGTTTAGAATTCTTTCAGGGTTACTTAGCCTCTGAAAGTATTTTTAGAACAACAAAGCAGCGTTCCTTTGATTTACCATTAATCCGATACTCACTTATTAATATGAACACTGAAAGCTCTTTCAAGATTCGACCCCTTACACCAGGTCTTCCCAGGCGCCCTTTCCTGGCCGTCTTCAGTCCTTGGGTTCAAGTTATGATAGAGGTTATCGCTCAGATTCTGTACTTCCAAAATCAGATTTATATTATAAATGACGGAACAATAAAATCGGATGCTTCTGGTTTCGAGTAAATTATTTTTCTAATTCGTAAATTATATTGCTACGGGTTTCTAACTTTTTTACATTTTTAACAAATTCTGTTCTAAATACGATTTTAGGTAGAAATATGTGTAAATGAGAAATTTTCAAAATAAAGCGCCACACTAAATTGAATTGACTTAATTGAGCTTTAAGTTTATGCACTATGCTCTTAACGTAAAGGCCTGTAATTTTACAGTATGCTTTGGTAGCGCTAACAGCACATAAAATGTTCACTTTACGGCACTCGTAAAAACAGCTCAGAGAACAGGGCAGCATCAAATGGCGGAAGGTGGCGCCGTGGCGCCGTTGAGCAGTTACAGACTTTGTTGGCTTCGCAATATTTTTGTTGGTTTTCTCAAAATATATATACAGCTTATAACCGATATAAATAAGCTAGACTAGAAGTTATACACCACAATTTTGAATTACTAGTTGTGCCATTTATTACTAAAAAACAAGGTTTTCGCAAGATTATTAAAACTTTACAGCTTAAACATAACCGACCATTAACAGAGACTTGTTCCTTCAGAAATATTAATTTTTACGCACATATGTATACGCAGAATTTTCAGATTCGCATAAATGAATGTATATTTGCTTTAAATTTAACTAACGCAAAATTTTTGCAAAATATAAAAATTGATTTGGGGAATACAAAAAAGAGGGAAAACAATGCAATTGGCCAATATTTTATACAGAGGTTGCTCTCTTAAAATTACCGCTAAATTCTAAATCGAAACAAAAACAGAAACGCGTCGTCCGTTCCACACTTTAGCTACGCTCTCACTTTCCGCCGAAGCCGCCCATTAGATTCCCTAAGCCACCCAGACCACCGGCTGCGCCTTGCTGCAGTTGTCGCATCATGTTCTGCAAGCCACCGACTCCGCCCATTTGCTGTAACATGCGCGGATCGATCATCTTCGCCATCTGCTGATTCAGTTTGGCCATTTGGTTAGGATTCACGTTTTTCGTCATATCGCCCTGCTTGAAGAGGCCCTTGACTCCGCCCATCTTCTTCACTACCGCAGCGAATTTCGTGTAGTGCGAAATGAGCTCCTTCACTTCTCGCTCAATCACACCGGAGCCCTGAGCCACGCGTACACAACGCGTAGGCTGCTTGCTGAACAGCTTCGCGCCGTCGCGATTGTCCAATTCTCCATCGGACATGCTGTCCATCATGGTCATCATACGTTTAATGCGCGCCATAGACTCTTGTTCGCCGCCCTTGGTCATAAAGTCTTGTGAAAATCCGGGAATCATACCCATAATCTGAGAAAAGGGGCCCATTTTCATTATGTTCTGGAATTGCTCGTACATATCGCGTATCGTGAATTGTCCGTGTTTGATCTTTTCCAGCAGCTCCTCGTTGCCGTCCAATTTTAGTTCATTAACCTACAAACAGAGAAGAGAAACTATAATTTTCGCTCAACTTTGTTACAGAGGCAAATTTACCTTATCGATAAGTCCTTCAATGTCGCCCATGCCCAGTAGCTTGCTCACGAAGGGCTTCGTCTTGAAAGGCTCCAGATCGTCGATGTGCTCGCCCGTGCCAATGAATATAATAGGTGAGTTGGTCGCCGCGACTGCAGAGAGCGCGCCACCACCCTTAGCGTGGCCATCCAGCTTGGTAATTATAACGGAACCAATGTCAACCTTCTCCTTGAAGGCTCTGGCCTGCGCCTCGCAAGCCTGTCCAATTGTGGCGTCCATCACGAAAATAATGTTGTCCGGACTAACTGCGTTTGCGACCGCCAACATCTCCTCGAAAAGAGACTCCTCCTGTTTGTGACGACCCGAAGTATCCACAATTATCATTTCGAAACCTTCGCGCTTGAACATCTCCACACCCTCCTGAGCAATCACAACAGGATCAATTTCGGTATAGCTGCCGTAGAAGGGAATGCGCGCTTTAGTGGCGTTTTGTTTGATTTGATCGTAGGCACCCGCACGAAAGGTATCGGCGCACACCAGACACGATTTCCAGTTACGTTTTTGGTAGTGGTAGGCTAGCTTGGTGCAAGTGGTGGTTTTTCCGGAGCCCTGGAGGCCCACAAACATTATCACGTTGGCACGACCTTTCACGGGCTGGTAGGGCTTCATGCCAGGGTCGACCAGTTTGATTAATTCCTTAAAAACGGCAGACTGGATCATGCGACGTTTGTTCAAGCCTCCAGCCATTTCGTCAAAGTCAATAACGGAGCGCACATTTTCGCGCAACTGCTTTACCAGGCGTATGTTCACATCAGCCTCCAGCAGCGCTGCGCAAATCTCTTTCAACATCGCATTCAGCGCTTCCTCGTTGATTACAGTCGCCTTGCTCAGCGAGTGAAGCGCTGTGGTTATTTTACGTCCCAAATCTGCTAAAACCATGTTGTCGACCGTTCGCCGTTCCTAGCCCACGTGTTTAAAAAATTTCAGAATTTTAATATTAAACTATTGGTTTTTTATTAATAAAAACAGTGAAATCCGCAATGAGCACTTTTACTTTGTCTGACACGTCGCTTCAATTCCAAGTCGTAGTGTCAAATTTAGATGGAAGTGTTAAGAAACGGCTGTTGGGTTCAGGTGGAGACACAATGTCAATTGTTACGTAGAGAATTCTTAAATAACATACGTAAATTATTTCGAGTACATTTTTGTTACCTCTCTTTACCTACTAAAATGTTAGATATTAAATAGTGAAGTCATAGAAATATATTATTGTTAGTTTAAGATTTCGAAAATTTCAGTAGCAAGCTATAAAAACACATAGATGAGAATGTGGATAAGATTGTGAATATTTCTGACCGACTATATTAGTGGGTTTTTCAAAATGTTGCGATTGCGATTACAGATGCGCGAGAGAACATTCTCAATCATGCCTTTTGTTTACTTTGGCTAGAATTAGAAACACATTACTAACGGATTAAAATATTTCGTAAATAGTTTGAAGATAAGATTTTCCTAAACCAAAGAGAATATAAGCAGAAGAGATAACAAACCGTTCCAGTGCTAAAAATGCGTGACTTTAGAACAGAAAACCCAGATGAAAACTCACTCATTCTACCCAGAAACCTGCTCATTTTTCTCGAGCAATTCCGGCCATTATGCTGCCGTTGGTGTGGCGGATATTGAGTAAATTCTAAAACCGGTTTGTTCGGCGCAGGAAAGATTGAGTTTCTTTCGCATTCCGCATGCAGTCGAATTTGACAATATCGCTGCTGATGTCAAGCAGAACAGAGCAAAGTGCGGATGTTCTGCTTGTTCTCATTTATGTTCCACCACGTGGGAAAACTGGTTTTAGGGAATTGCAATGGTGTATGCGTTCTTTAAAATCAGCAATCGAAGAAGTATTTCTTGATGTTTTGTCGAATTTTCGTTGTGCCGGCGGCAAATTGACAATTGACCATTTGCTATTAGATAAATAATATCTTTGATTGCCCTTAAGTTTTATCAAACTTATTTAAGCGCAATACATTTTTCAGTGATTTTGCTTCATTTAATACTTTCTCATATATGTATTTTATTTTCATTGATACATATATTTTGATAAAGCATTTCTTTCAGATTTTGCAGATACTTTTTGTCAAATATTTTTTATGGTCATATTTTTTTAAAGAGCCCATTAAATATACATTAATTAATCACATTTATCCAATATACATACTTACGTGGCTCCAAGCCAAACTCGGACACCAAAGGAAAAATATTTCCAGGCAAAATATTTTTTAACTAAAAAAAGTTTAAATAAAAATGCAAATGGGTGTTAATACATATATTATTACACTATCTAAAACAATTGAAAAAATATTTTTGAAAATTAGTGGTAAGAAAATATTTAAGCTTTATTCACATATAGTAGGGAAATCATGCGCAAGCCAAACTCGGACAGTTGCAACATTGCGTTAAAAATGCAACCACGCAGAAGAATTACAACCAACTTTAAGTAAAATTCTTTAGCAACTAACTGTACTTCCCAAACCGTATTTTTTTTCATTCAGTTTGGTAAAAAAGCATTGTAAATTAGAAATATCTAGACAGAGAGGTAAAACCAGTATTGAGCTCAGAAAATTGGTCATAAAGCATTCCAACGATGGAAAATCTGTGCGCGAGAAAGCTAAAATTGTGAACAGAAGTCATTCTTCTGTGCATGATATAATTAAGCGCTGTAAAACTAATAAGCAGGTGGAAAACAAGCCTAAAACTGCCCACAATAAGATATTTATTGAATCGGATAGGCGATATTTGTTACATAAAGTTAAAGCTGATCCCTTTCTTAGTGCACTAAAACTGGCTATCATGGCTGAACATGAGTTAGAAAAGGAATCAAGTGCCTCAACTATAAGAAATGTGCTTCACAAGGCTGATCTTAATGGTAGAAAGCCAGACAAAAACCACTGATCAGCAAACGAAATTAAAGGATCCGGTTAAGGTTTGCTAAAGAGCACAAACATAAGGATTTTTCATTCAGGAAATACGTTTTGTTTACTGACGAAAATAAATTTAACGTTTTTGTGTCCGAGGGAAAACCTTATGTTTGGGGAAAGCGGAATGAGGAACTCCAATTGCGAAATCTAAGACCAACTGTCAAACACGGTGGCGGATCGGTTATAGTTTGGGGCTCATTCTCAGCTGTTGGTTCAGGATCATTGCATTTTATTGAAAGGATAATGGACCAGAATATCTACCTTAACATTTTAAAAGAGAATTTACCAAGGAGTATTAATAAACTGGATCTTCGCGAGGATTGGCATTTTTACCAAGACAATTATCGAAAGCACAAGGCTTATAGAGTGCGATCTTGGCTACTCTATAATTGTCCCCATGTCATGGAAACACCGCCGACATCAATCCAATCGAAAATTTGTGGAAAAATCTTTACACAAAAGTTCGAGAGCATCCTGTTTCTAGCAAAAATTAATTGAAAACAATCTTGCTATAAGAATTGTAAAAATTCAACCTAGTTAGTGTGCAAAATTGGTCAAATCAATGCCTAACCGTTTGCAGATGGTTATAAAAAATAAAGGCCTTCACACGAAATACTAGTTTTAAGAAAATGTTAACTTTTTTTAAAAAATTGTTCACTGTCCGAGTTTGGCTTGCGCATGATTTCCCTACTATATGTGAATAAAGCTTAAATATTTTCTTACCACTAATTTTCAAAAATATTTTTTCAATTGTTTTAGATAGTGTAATAATATATGTATTAACACCCATTTGCATTTTTATTTAAACTTTTTTTAGTTAAAAAATATTTTGCCTGGAAATATTTTTCCTTTGGTGTCCGAGTTTGGCTTGGAGCCACTGTAAGTATGTATATTGGATAAATGTGATTAATTAATGTATATTTAATGGGCTCTTTAAAAAAATATGACCATAAAAAATATTTGACAAAAAGTATCTGCAAAATCTGAAAGAAATGCTTTATCAAAATATATGTATCAATGAAAATAAAATACATATATGAGAAAGTATTAAATGAAGCAAAATCACTGAAAAATGTATTGCGCTTAAATAAGTTTGATAAAACTTAAGGGCAATCAAAGATATTATTTATCTAATAGCAAATGGTCAATTGTCAATTTGCCGCCGGCACAACGAAAATTCGACAAAACATCAAGAAATACTTCTTCGATTGCTGATTTTAAAGAACGCATACACCATTGCAATTCCCTAAAACCAGTTTTCCCACGTGGTGGAACATAAATGAGAACAAGCAGAACATCCGCACTTTGCTCTGTTCTGCTTGACATCAGCAGCGATATTGTCAAATTCGACTGCATGCGGAATGCGAAAGAAACTCAATCTATCCTGCGCCGAACAAACCGGTTTTAGAATTTACTCAATATCCGCCACACCAACGGCAGCATAATGGCCGGAATTGCTCGAGAAAAATGAGCAGGTTTCTGGGTAGAATGAGTGAGTTTTCATCTGGGTTTTCTGTTCTAAAGTCACGCATTTTTAGCACTGGAACGGTTTGTTATCTCTTCTGCTTATATTCTCTTTGCCTAAACTTAATCTTAAACCTATTCTAATTTTTGCACCGTGTACAACCTGACTTGTTTGCCAAAAACAGCTGATTGTGACGTTGGATAGTGATTTCTACATTTACTACCGGGATTCGGGATTCTGTTTGGCGACCGGTAGAGAAACGTCGTTTTTTTACGATTGGAAATGTATTCTTCTGCCAAGAAACTGCACAGAGTGCTCTCTTCAGGGGAAATACGCAAAACCTTTATAGATTACTTTACGGTAAATCATGATCACAAGTTCGTACGCTCTAGCCCGGTGTTGCCATTCTGCGATCCCACAGTGGCATTTGTGAATGCGGGGATGAATCAGGTAAATCTGTAACGAACTCCTCTAAACAGCGATATTAATGCTAGGGATGTATACTCTTACAGTTCAAATCAGTGTTCCTGGGCAACAGGCAAGCACCTTACCCACGCGTAGCCAACTCACAAAAGTGTGTGCGTGTTGGGGGAAAACATAATGATCTTTCTGTGGTGGGACAGGATGGCTATCATCACACGTTCTTCGAAATGCTAGGCAATTGGTCATTTGGTGATTATTTCAAGGTAAACTGGTGCAGTTGAAAACAGCGAAACTATGCACCATATTAACTGCTCTGTTGCATTCCAGCGTGAGGCATGTGAGATGGCTTTAGAGCTGTTGCGTGGTCCATACAACATTGACCCCAGGCGTTTATATGTCACTTACTTTGCTGGTGACAAAGTGCTGGGTTTACCTGCTGACTTGGAATGTTTCGAAATTTGGCGTAGCTTAGGGTAAGCTCAAGAGATTATACACTGAAGCTATATGTTAACATGATCTGCGTAAAATCCATAGCTTTCCTGCTGAGCGTGTACTACCATTTGGAAGCAAGGATAATTTCTGGGAGATGGGTGCAACCGGCCCATGTGGGCCATGCGCAGAGATACATATTGATCATCAACCCGATGTAGCCAGTAGCACAGAGCGTGCTAAACTAGTGAACGCCGGTCGTTCGGACTTAACAGAATTGTGGAATTTAGTGTTTATTCAGTACAATCGGTTTGTGTATAAATTTAAGACATGACATTTTTGCTAAATTTAAAACTGATATTTTTTCAAGAAACGAGGATGGTTCGATAGCACAACTTCCCGCACATCACGTAGACACTGGCATGGGCTTTGAGAGGTTAACAGCTATACTGCAGCACAAAATCTCCAACTACGATACAGATCTGTTTACGCCAATCTTCGATTCTATACAAAAAGTAAAATATCCGATTATCCAAAAATAGTAATGCAATTGTAAGTTAATTTTTGTTTATTATCATACAGATTTCAAAAGCACCGCATTATGTTGGCAACTTTCCCACCACCTCAGATAATGCTACTTTGGACACAGGCTACAGAATATTAGCTGATCACGCAAGAATGGTAACAGCCTGTCTCTCTGATGGAATGCTGCCCGATCAAAAGTTTGTAGAACTAGCATTGCAGAATGAAACGTATAAATAATCATATTTGATTTTAGTCAGAAACTACGCCGCGTGCTGCGCAAAGCCTTCACCATAAGTGAAAATGTGTTTGCCAATGAAAATCTACTAACCCAACTAATACCTGTGGTAGTGGAAACACTTGGCTCAGCATATCCTGAAATGTGCAGCAAACAGAGTGCGGTACTGGAGCTTATAGCACACGAGCAGGAGGTTTTTAAGGTTTTGCGGGAAACTTCATCGAAAGCCTTCGCCGAAGTGCTTACAGAATTTCCCAATTTAGAGGACATCGATTTGATGGAGTGTCCCGGATTCGTGCCAGCTTATCGTGAATTTCAAGAGCAAAAACAAAAATTTTCTAACAGCACTATTCCTGGAAAATTTCTTTTCAAGCTCACTGATACATACGGGCTTACCGAGGACAATTTTCAGAAGTTAGCTGACTTGGAGAATATGACCTGCGACTTGAGCAGCTATCAGGAAGAAGTGAGCAATGCAAAAATGCGTTCAAAAATATCTATAAGCGACGAAGATGGTGCGCAGGCGCTGCATCAATTGCACAGAAGGGTAGAAACAGCCTTGCGCGAGCTAACAAGGCGTTTGACGCCCACCGATAACAGTCACAAATATATTTACGATTATGATAAGGCCACTAAGCAGTACAACTTGCCGAACCTAAAGGCTACAGTAATGGGCATGTCGTATTCGGATGCGATAGTGTCCGAAGTTAACAGTGAGCACATTAGACCGAACGAGGAGGACGTGCTTTACGTGGTGACGGACATGAGCAACTGCTACTATGAATCCGGCGGACAACAATCCGATCATGGCAAGCTCATTGTTACGATGTCTGCAGACGAAACTCAAGCACTGGAAATAGTCAACATACAATTTGTGAATGATTGCGTTGTGCACATTTGCAAATTGCCGCCTGAGCTGGGTAGGGATTTCACGCTGAAATGTGGCGACCAAGTGGTATTATGCGTGGATGCGTCGCAACGAAAAAACGCAATTTGCCATCACACAGGTTGGTTTGCATAACATAGCTTGTGGTAATATATGAACTCTTTACTTTTGTTATTGTAGCGACACATTTATTAAATGGTGCTATACGCACGCTCTTTAATAAGGTCACTTATCAAGTATCCAGCGCTGTTACAAGCGATTGTTGTAAGCTGGAGGTGGGATTGATTGGAAAGCGTATTTCAAAGGAGGATGTAGAAAGCATAGAAGATCTAATCGGGTCAGTTGTGCTATTACATTGATTAAATTAGAAAACTAGAAATCTCCATTTTTTAGGCGCGTTATTTGTGCCGCAGAACCTGTGCGCGTCGCAGAAATCAACGCGGGGGATGTTTTACTGCAAAACGATATAACTATGGTGCCTGGTGAAGTTTATCCCGAAACAGGTCTACGATTAATTAGTGTGAGCTGTGATAATTTAGATATGCTATCTAAGGAACTTTGCTGTGGCACGCATGTCACAAATACTCAGGAAATCGAATACTTTTGCATCACGAATCTGAAGCAGACAAATCGTGCGCGTTACGCCTTCACTGCCGTCGCGGGCGAAGTAGCTGAAAATGTAGTTATTAATTTTATGTTAAATGTAATGGCAACTTTGACAACTCGGGCTATGTTTTTGCAGGTTTTGAAAACAGCCGCGCTTATACGGCATCGTGTCGATTTGCTGGAGGAACAATTTAAGACTGACAAACTCACAAATGCCACTGAAATTGAATTGCAAAAGATACGAAATAATATTCTGCACTCCAACGTCATGTTGCCATACGCCTTCAAGGTGGACACATTGGAACGTATCAACGAAATTCTTAAAAAACTCAAGGAAACTACACGCGTTACACTTAAGTACAATTTCCTATAATTTGGCAAATAGTACAGGTATAAAGAAACGAAAAATATAAAATTGTAGAGAATTCGTAGAGGTTGAAATGAAGAATCTACTGCACGAAAAGCCAATCGATAGTCATCCCTTCCTAGTGCATTACATTTCAAGTTCGGCCTTAATGGAAGAAGTTCCGCTGCAGAAGGCAACCAAAATATGCGATGAGCGCCCCATACTCGTAGTAGCCATGTGTGATGGCATACTGAAAGCACGCTGCTGTGTGCCTAAGGTATGCATTTAACTGTTTTTGTTGTAACATTTTATAAGCTTACTTATTGATTGTCGTCTTGAAGAAATTCGTGAATGAACAATTCAATGCTGAGATTTGGTTGAAGGAGTTTGCTGGTGTTTTCAAAGCGCAGGTGGCGCCACCAAAGGGTCAAAACTCGCACGAGATATGCAACATGAAGGGCAGGAAGGTATCGACACAATTCGAGGAGCAACTGGAGCTGGCCATGACCAAAGCAAACAGTTTTGCAGCAAAACATTTGCTGTGATTGGAACTTACGTTTTGTCTTGACTTCAAAAGTGTGTAAATTCTGTTTTTATCGCTATTGTTATTTAATAAATTATTGAAGATGCTTAAGAAATCCTTAAAACTTTAAGCTTAGTGTTAATGTAGGATTGATATCAGTTATTTCCTTCGTCATCGCTATCGCTGATCAAGATTAGGTCGTTATCATTATTTTGTTTAAATTGACTTTTCGAAAAACTTTGTTCCATCAGCTTTTCGAACTCATCCCCACAAACGTCGTTTGAGCTCTTATTAAAGAAGTAGCTGAGATTTTGTTCTTCAGCAGCATTTGTCGATGACACACAATGCTGCTGCTTAAAGAGCTCCACATGTGTTTTTTGCGGTAGTGGAGCCTCAGCGACGACTTTTCCGCGTCCCAGCAATTCCAAGAGCCGGTGATTTTCTTTGTTAACTAAAATGTCAAAACTATCATCCATGGACACCCGTCGTGACTTCTTTTCGCGCTCATGTGACAGGGAAATCGAGAGATTTCTTTTCTCTGCCATTAAATCCAGATCGTCAATACTTTGTTCCTTCAGCAACCGACTCAAATTATTTGGCAACGGTTCATAGTGCAGCAAGCGACCGGCGTATTCAGTGAGCAGCGGTTTAGCATTGCGCGTAATGATGCCATCGACAATCTCGGACAGGTCCAAGTGGTCCAAGTTGTCACAATCGCTGTCTAAATCCGAAGATAGGCATGTAACGGGTGTGGAGCATTGCACAATTTGTTTGAGTTTGTCATGCTTGTTGGGTGTGCGTTGCTCCAACGATATTTGTAGTTTTTGTTTAAAGAATCTATCAATCATTTGTAGATTCTTCTTAGGCGCTGATGCTTTTTGTTTGCGCCTTACCTTTATTTCATTATCTATTTCACTTGCGACTGTTTTAAGATCATTCAAATTTTCCAACGAACCCAGCGGCATAGCAATATCTGTTTTAGTTTGCTTTTTGCCTCTACCGACTTTCTTCAGCTTTTTAGGTTTTTCCTTTGATTTAACGAAAGCAGCCACCATTTCCGGATAGGCTTCTTCAACCATCTGGTATGGTTCCACTGTAGTGAAAAGCTCCTGCAAACCTTTGGCATGTTCAATCTCATACTCCCTCAGTTGCTCCACAGGTATAAGACCCTTAAATAATTCTCTCTCGTCTTGCCAAATAATTTCCAGACTGGGCACTCCTTTTTGTGTGCGCTTTTTAACAATTTCCTTGGGTTGCACAGATGCCACATTAACAATTTGTCCTTGTCGTTTTGCGTTTCGCACCTGCCAGCGTGTAATAATCGGCAGAAACTTTTGAAAGCAATAAATTTCCGGCCACTGCAATAAGTTTCCAATTTGTCTGACAAACTTTACTATATTTGGCTGCTTCCAACTCATATTCAAATTTGGCACCGTTTTTGGTTCGCTTAAAAACTCCTGTATTATTTCCTCGCAAGGAAATGTAGCATCTGCCAAGGCCTTCTTCCGCAGCGCGAGTTCCGCTTTAAGTGCGATTCGCTCTTCTCTGAAATAAAAAGTTGTTTATAACTTCCAATTAAATAATGTTAAGCATGTATCGTTGCGTTGCTTACTTCCACAAATGTTCATTGCAACCACGATTTGTACGGCACACACCACAGCCACTCTTTGTATGGCTCTGCGTGCGTCCCAAGTGACCACAGTAAGTACAAGTGTTTTTGTCATCAACTCGCATTTCCAACGCAGTGTACTTGGCGTCCTCGAGCCGCCAGGATCGTAATCTGAAAACAGTTTTCAATATGGCGTTATAAAGTCGAATTAAATATAAATATTTTTATAAACCTCTCCAAGACATCTTTATTCTTATATTTATTGAATAGCTTCAGTACTCCGTCTCGCCCTACACCTCCAATTCCATCAGGACAGTAATCACAACCAACCAGCAGCGCCATGACAATAATTTTATTTTGTCCAAAGTCTGCCAACAACAGAATAGAATTAATGAAACGTTACTTTCAAAACAAAACTATCTCCGCGGCGTACCCACCCATCTTCTGACAAATCTGACGCATATCATATATATCCACAGCTCCACCTTGCGCCGCTAGTGCCCCTTGCGTAGACACGGAGAAATTTCTATATACGCGTACTGCGCCGTAAGCGAAGCAATCAGAGTCCTGGCTAATGACGCCATCTACCAGCTGTCAATAGAAGGTACAATGTAACGAACTGAATTTGTAATACCAATGCTTACTCCTTTCTTGTTAAGGAACGCACAATATGCCTCCGCCTCGCCTGGACCCTGCACACATTGTATGCCCATAGCTTGCAGCAAAGTCTCGCATTGCTTCAGTACATGATTAAATCGAGTGCGACCCTTATCTTGGGGTTTCTGCGTTTTGTTAACATCCTTATCCTTGTTTCTGGGCTTGACACCACGAAACTGCAATTCGTTTCGTTTGGCAATCACCTGGCTCTTCAGTTTCGGCGCTTCACCCTCAAGTACAAAAACTGGAGTGACTTCCTCCCAGATGAGATAGCAAGTACGAAAAAATAAGTTCCTATGCAAAATTGTATACGCGTAAAATTAAATGTATTTATGATGTGTACTGTTGGACACTTATTCAACTTACTTTAAATGTTGCCGAGGATGCACGAAATAGTCAACGACATTGAGGCTCTCGCAAACCCAGCCCGCCAAATCAATTGCCAAAGACTTGCCGCGCAACTCCGAGATAGGTTTCCGCTCCGCATGTGGCGTCAACACAAACCACAAATCTTTGACCCCCATTTACAGAGTAATTCAGAAAATATCCTTTTAGCAACGAATCAAATTTCTGTATTTTCAAGTCAGCCGCGCTTTTCGATTTTCCGAATTCTTCCGAACCTGTCTTGTGGAGCTGGCAACGCCACCGTCTAAATTGTCTGTTGTCAAATACTCCCCCGATCTGGCAGCCTGCAACTACATAAACAGCAGCTGATTTTGACACACAAAATAATACACAAAATACACAAAACATAAATGCTGAGAAAGAAAATATTTGTTTTTATCAAAGTGAACGGTCATTAGAAATTGAAATTGAAGCGCCAGAGTGTTAGGCAGAGCAACAAACGCAGCAGCGACACCACCGCTCGACGAGGAGTACAATGGCCGCCAATGATTCCGGCGTAGATACGAGCGATAGCAATGATGGAGTAATAGTAGCGGGGGGAATAATGATCACGCCTCCGCCGCCAGTTATGCCGCCCACTCCGACATCCTCGCCCAATACACACGAATGGCCTAACATCAATCCGAATGCATTCCACCTGAATCCCGGCGAGCACTTTGCGTTACCACACTTGCCGCCCTTGCCACTTAACACAGAATACTTGCCGAGCCTAATCCACCCCAGCACCCTGCCATCGGGCAGCCACAATTTTAAGATGCGCCTTCGCACACGCACCAAGCAGCGACTGCGTTCCAACTACAATAACATCCTGGCCGAATCGAACGGGCGCAAGCTGCGCACAGCCGCCTCCACCAGCAACATTGAGTTGTTGACGCGCGTGCTAGAGGCCGGCGCCGATCCGAATTCCGCCGATGAGTACAAACGCAGTCCACTGCATCTGGCCGCCTGCCGCGGCTACATTCAGATTGTCCAGCAGCTGTTGAAATTCGGAGCCAATCCGAACGTAGTTGATTCACTCGGCAACACACCGCTGCACCTAGCAGTCATTTCGGCCAGCTCCAACAACTTCAATATTGTGGTGCGAATTCTGCTGCAGGGTGGTGCCAGCGTGCACATGTACGACCGCAGCAATAAATCGCCCCTGGACCTGGCAGAGGCAAAGCTGCGACTGTTGCGTACCCGCTACGATCATCCTACACCCGAGACGGCCAAGATCCTGGAAGACATGTGTATGCTTACCACGCTGATCTTACGCTACATGGTGAAGCAACAGCGCGAACTGGAGGATTTGTCCGCATTGGAGCAACGCCTGCAGAATTTAAGCACCAGCGACGAACAGGTCGTGTCACAAACAGCCGACGAATTGCTGGCCAGTGTAGAGCGTTTATCTATCAACAAATAAGCAGCTAAGCAAACAATCAGTTGAATAGATATTTTGGATGTTTTCAAAAAGATTTTTAAGGATGTTTCTATTTTATCCCATCTTAGCTGCCAAGTTTTGTCTACTTGCGAAGCCCATAAGCATACACACACACACCATACCGAACCTAAGTTCTGCGTTCGAAACTTTCCGCTATTCTATTTAACTTTCTTCAATTTAATTGCATATTCAATTGCAAATCACTTCATTTTCCATTAATTATCTACATCATACTTTTCCTTTTCCTTGGTAGTTTTTAAGCTTTAAATGTTTATCGAACTTTACCTATACGACAAGATGTGAGAATGATATCTCTAAAGTTCAATATTTTAAATTTCTAAGTTTAAAATTTAAGCTAAAACGACGACAGTGAGAAGAACATAATAAACGGAAAGAGCCAACAACAAGAACATCAAAAAGCAAAAGCAGGAGCAAAACGAAATAATACATATGATCAATTCAGTATGTATAAATTGTGAAGTTAGTAGTACCGCACATGACGCAATACATACATGTGGTAGTCCCTAATCCTATAGATGGATGACTTGTTTAAGTGTCTATGGATATGATAAACCAAGCTAATGTATTTCAATCTAATAAATGTGAAAATAAAGGCATTCGCTGAGAAAAAATATAAATTGTTTTATTTCAATCATTTTGCAAAAATATCAACTTCGTGAAATTTTTTTTAAAAGTTCAGTTTTTGAATTTCAACAACTACGAGCGATCAAGAAAACAAGAAGTCTAATAAAAAATGCTATGTAAGAAAGCTATAATTATCAGTTTCATAAATCTACATCAAATTTTATTCAAATATTGGTTTTGACATATCGGAATTAACTACACACAAAAGTCAAAATCAGTTTAAATCAAGATAGCCTATTCTAGAATGGGGTCATCGATAAAACATTACCAATGTTTGAGAAAATATGCAGTAGTGGTTTTTGGTTTAGCTAATATATCATTAGTATAATATTTTATGATTGGATATAACAATATAACAATTAAATTCACATTCATTTTATGCCATTAGAGATTATGTTATGAAAACATCCTTCTTCACTGATTATACCGATATGCTAGAATCGTTTTTTTGATACGGTATGGAAGTTTGCTGTAATGATTTTATTTCCACCAACTTTTTCTGATCTCTTTGGAGTTTTAATTGTTTGTACAACAAAAAGATTACATACCATATGTAACAGGATAATGCTGAAATCAGTGAGATATAAGAATTAAGTATTTTGTGAATCGTTTAAATATATGTATAATGCTGCGTGACGCTGCTTTACCATAAACTAATAAGACGATTAGCTCCACGACCCACTTTCTCCTTTCCCATTGCCATGCGAAGAATATGCGGTATGCTGCAATCCCCAGTGCACAGCCTTTGAGAATAAGCCAGGGCAACAGAAACAAATGATTTTCCTGTGCAAAATAAACACAAATTATATATTTACAATTACAAATATGTAAATACAATATTCAAGAATAGATATAAGAATACAATTAGGCATGCATTCTAATTAACAATTGCGTTGAGCGTAAATGGTCGGGATTTTGACCCATCGCGATGCATCGTATAAGAGGATAAGAGTCATGCGCTACACTACTGTCACATTTCGGTATTTAAAAAAAAATTCATTTGTTATAACAACCAATACAGAACTAAAACTTGCTATAACTGATTGCAGGAGGTTCGAGGGGAAATCACATAAATTTCCTTATAATTCAATGTCCAGCTAACCTTATCTGTATGTAAGTATTCTCTGAAAACATTCCAATTTTATATATTGAGCAGCAATGTAGTATAATGCTAATTTGTGAAAAATATAGCAAGCACACACAAGTTGACGCGAGAAAGCTAGGCCTAAGCTGTTGTGCCAATCAATTATTATTATTAAGTATTATGCGGAAAAACCCCCGAGGGCAATAATATAAGCTCACCTTTATTGAACCGTGGATCAGCAGAACATACGGAATCATGCCCATTAGAATCGTGAGGAAAGATGCTGTTAGCATGCGTCCCGAACGGAAACATAGGAACCCTAGATTTGCACAGGCTCCTTCCGGGCTGGCCGATACATAGTTTGCCTCCGAATACAGGCGGGATGCGATCATTATCAGACTTATCGCACTAAACACTAAGCCGCAAATACCGATGCTTATGCCAGCCGTAGTCAGTCGCATGCAACACCACTTGCTCATGTTTATTTTCGCGTAGCTACCTACGGTGATACTGAATATATGTACCCAAAATAGTTGATACTCCTTTCTCTATTTTATTGTATTAGTTTCAAGTTGAGCGATTAAGAATATTGTGTCTTTTCTGCACAATGATCACTTGTGCACTGGATCTTGGGAATGCCCATAGTGCAATTTATAAAAGGTGGTACTCTCGCTGCGCAGTTGGAAATAAAAACAAGTAAGAAAGCATCAATCGGGTTAGCCCGACAAAATAATACCCTACAACTAGTAAAGCGTGGAGCGGTAATCCTCTGAAAGAAATGAAATTCTGTGTGTATTAAATTTACCGCCTACATAGTAGGTGGACAACGCCAATTTCTGACAAAATACAAAGAATTCCTAATAGGACTATACATACATACATATATGCCAAATAGTATCGGTATATTCATTTTACCGCCTCCAGGGTGGGGGACGATGCTCATTTTTGCTTCTTTCTCTCCTGCGGCCAGAGACGGTCAGACAGACAGACAGACGGACAACCGGAATATATATATATTCTTACGTCTATACGAAGAACGTGAATGATATTATTTACGTCCATGTCTAGGGCGGCTCCTTTAATCCGTTATAATTTGCTTACAAAATGAATATACCCTGTGATATTTCATATCTGATATATGTATGTATGTACATATATATTTCAAATCAGCTTAGAAACAAGTTTATTGTACATACATACATACATACATATCTCCTGTTAAATTAATTGCTACTTGTTGAGCACTGCTTTTGGAACAACTGCCTTATATACATTTTCTTGTCTATGCAAACCAAAGCGTTGGTTGGGCACGGCATTCTGCTTTCGAACTCTGTTCTAAATCTATTAATAGCTTACTTACAAGCAATTAAACCATAAACACATAAGAGTATACATACTTTAAAAGAGATGAGTATATATGTAAGTCTTATGTACCTTTACTCAAAAGTTATCAGTAACATCAGAAATACTACGATTAATACAAAAATGCACAAACAAGGAGATTAATTTATTCCACTCTCTCACACTTTCAAAACGACTATAAACTATGAAAATAAACTCCCATTCGTTAAAATATTTCTTTAGGAAATGGCAGCACTCATCTTTTAAATCGCAACGGCTCATGCATTGCAGCTCTTTGTATTTATGGCGCGATCATATGTTTCTGACGTTTCGCGTAAACAATTGCCAATTGCAGTGCAGTTGCATTATTTTCCTTAATTCATACTAATTTCCTCGGCAGAATAAACTATAATAATTTTAAATAATTCTTAAAGGAAATTAAAACCTGTGAAAAGACCGTAAGTAATTCACTTAAATTATGCAGAACATTAGATAAATTAATTGTACATATATAAAGATTTGATTGAATTAAATCATTGTGTGTGTGTAAATGTGCAATGCCTTACAACTTTCCCAAAAAGACATGAATTAAAAATGTTTAAGATCAATTAAACTGGACATGTAGAAACGAGCTCATCAAAAAAAGCGAATTTTAGTTAAACCATTTGAATTTTTCTGCATATCTCAACGGCTTCGTTTACGAGTTGAACCAATGGACGGATTAGATATATAGATTCTCCTTTATAATTTGGGATTTGGTGCATGGATCTATACCAACCATTTTTAGAACGTACTATATAGCTTTCATAAATTATAGATGAATCAACCAAGCACAGAAATTTTCAAACGCCAAATTTCTTTCGAAAAAAAATTGTAAATTCTAAATTTTCAGTAAAATGACACATCCAGATTCTCCCACAGCTGCAATAGAAAATTGGGCGGTCAGTACAAATGATCAGCATACTCATATGGAAAAATACTAAAGTTATTGTTACAGGACTTACCACTACACACAGTACTCTACGAATGGTTAGTGAAGAATATGTACATACCGACAGATATGGGCACGCTTGTAGCGTATATTGGACTCTTCCTTATCACCTGGTATACCATAATATGGATTGTGCGTGTGCTGATGTCAGTCATTTGGCCGCTCTTCATCATCTCGTCGGCAATCGTACGTGCAACATCTCGAGCGTGCCTCACTCCATTCGACATTATCTTTTCTGATGAAGGCATCACTTCTAATTTTACAGGTTGTCTTCCGTATACTGCAATTTTATGAACCTGAAGAGATTACGGGCATTATGAACAAATCATTCACCATTGTCGCTGATACGCTGGTAATGCGCCACCAACCCCATATTATATTCCTACTCTAAGCCTTTCCCCTCAATAGGTGACGGTGTTGGCGAAGGCCTTGGAATTGGTACTTAGTTGCTTCGACTGATCTATTGAAAATTTTAAAAAAAATTTAAAAAAATGGGAAACATGAAAAAATCAAAGTTGCTGTGAAAAAAATATATTTCAAAAACTATATACCTTAAATTCAAAAAAATCTTGGAAATGAAAAAACAAAAACAAAAACCTTCCCTTTTAAGTCGTATATCAAAAGAACAAAATAAAAATTCGCCACAAAAACGAACGTAAAAATTATCAAGTCGTTCCAAGAAGATGCCCGTGGCTGTGCGCTTAGTCGAAGTCCTATCACTAGTAACACTGCTGGGTATTCTAACCGGTTTTTCCATTCTGGTCGTGGTGCTGCAGCGCGTCATTTTTCTCTCGTTGTTCATACTGAGCGTAAGTGTCGACTTTTATTTCACCGCTGCCGCTACTTATAATCCTATTATATTGCCTTGCAATTCCACAGCCAATCACACAATTTGTGGCCAACATACTCTACGCCTCTGAGAGAGTTCTAGTCGGCACATTGATGCAAATCTTACACCTAACCAACGGCTTGGGCGATTCTGTGCAAAATTAATACCGTGTGAATCTGTGCATACCTTAAGCAACTAATATCCAAATTGTAGTTGAATATGTACTGTGTGTGTATGTTTTAAAAATACTTTTAGCGATTCATAAATTAAATGTTAAAAAATGTTAAATGAAGCAAAAGCAAAAAAAATCACAAGTGCCTATTTCAAATATTTCAAATTTTCAAGGGTTTTTATTGAGCAAAATTGCTGAATCATGTTTTTAAATCTATAAAGCTTCAGTATTTTTACGTATGGATGGCAAAAAAAGGATATATGAAGAAAGTAAGTCAGCAATTTGAGGTGAAGATTAGATTGGTTTTCTTAAATACTAAACAAAAGTTAATTCTTCTAGGGGTTAATATAAAATATATAAATCAAAATAGCAAAATTTATGACTGACTCGAGTATTATTAATTGTATTACTTCCTCCCTCCACTCGGAGAATATTCTCTCCCATTTTTAGAAAATAATAATAATTAAAATCAATGGCTTTGAATAAAATGTGAATAATAATGGATATAATATTCCATGGATAAATGTGGTAATTTTTGGGAACGTGAAATTTAACATGGAAGATTTTAATTTCTAACTTTGTGACGCAATCAAGCGTGACTCATTAATCCGAAAACTACTGTATAGTTAAGTATGCGCATTCCATATCTTGTTTGACCAACAAGCATTTCTGTAATTTTGATGTGCTCTTTTCGTACAAGAGATGCATTTAATTCGGTCACTCACAAAATAAACAATTTATGTGCACACATACAAATGTATGAGTTTAACACCCACATGAGCACCACCGCAAATGACCATCCGTGACAATGAGTTCAGGTTCAAGGCAACACGTGCGAGAAGCAACTGCGGTTTCCAAAAGCTTCCAATGGAAAGCGCAACTTCAGATAAATGAATGTACATCAACCGATTGAATGTAAACACCGAAGGTAAACAAAATAGTGACGAGCTTCTGCGCATGCGTTGTGCTTTGTTTATGTTTACAGTCGAGTGTTGGCGTGGGGCCGTGAGGGGAGGGGCGTGCACGAAAATACCACCTGTGGCATGCCGGCCAAAACATAAACAAACTTACTGCGCTTGTGGCGCAAGCAAATCTGGCGCTTGCGCTTCGATGTCGCAGCAATGCAACTGTGGTGGAATTTTCTGGTGGAGCGTGCGTGTGTATGAACTCATGGTGACACCGATATGCGCCATATTGGAGGAAAGCAGTGTAGAGACACGAAAATTTTCACTGTGCAAGCCTTTCAACTGTGATTCCAATTTCGAACTAGTGAAATTATATTGCTATCGCTGTAGTCAATTGAAAACAACGCATCATCGCTAATCAAATAAACTACAGTTATACTACCAGGCTCAAATGTGAAATGTAAAGTAGTGCGATTCACATGACCGCTCCAGCTTTTCAGCGAAGCCGTGGCAGTAATTATGAGAAAACTTAAAGAAATCCGCAATTAAAAATTGCGATTTAACTTCAAATTTTAGTTTCGAGCAAGGAGCCAACCGAATAACAATGGCGGCTATACGGATTTCAACGATTTTGCTGACCACGGCTTGCTTCTTTGTGCTTTATCCGAATGAGGCCAATTTTGTGCCAGGCGAAAAGATCAATTACAATTTGTAAGTTGGCTGACTGTCTTGAGCAAGTGCCAAAAGGGATTTCAAACTTCTTTCCTACAACTTTTTTGTATGATTTGCCCATTCAGAGTGCATTCATGGGCAGACAAGCTGGGCATGGAGCTATTCCATTTGGGCGATTTCATTACCAGACGAAAGGAAGTGCAGGAGGTGCGTATAAATGGCGTGATTGCCAGTAGCTTTAGCCTTGGTTAAGTTCGTCAACGAAGCAGAGCAACCGTTATTGATTTTTCCCAAAGCAGTTTTTATTTGGAAGCGTCGAGCTTACCGAGCGAGTGGCCTATTCTGTTCATCGACAACTGCATTTTATACTGAAACATGAAATTCAACTTCGAAAATAGTTGCTAATTTTTACTTGTCTTGATATTGTTTTCTTCTGCAATAGAGTTTCAAGGAGGCCAACGTTGTGTCCCGGTCTGGAGCCAAAATTGTAGATAACATGGCCAATGAAATCAGTTTAATGATGGAATTAAAAATTAGTGCAGTTCGTGTGAGTATAAAGTCACCATGGAGTCGGCTTACTCTACGTCAAATCATGCTAAAATACTTTATTTCCTTTTCGACATATTAAATTTTTAAAATATGATAATTGCTTTAAACATGAAGAACATGCAAAACATTTTTGATTTTTCAAGTCACTCATTTTAAGGGGTTCCATATCTCAAAATTAAAACAAATAGCCCTTATATGTTTGCTGAATATGAATTTAGAATTTGGCATAATGATAGATCTTCATGGCGTATATAAATTTGAATAGCATAATCTCACGAAATTTTTGAATACTTTTTAATTGGATGGGTTGGGTCTGGTGGGTGGTTTTTTGTCGTGTGTGATATATTTTCCAAATATTTTTGTGAATGTCAAAGCTTAAAATGTACCTAAACCTACCGTACTCCCTGGTGTGGAATAGTGACTCTTGGTTAAACTGTTTTCGAGTAATACTCATTTTAACACAACAGATGAAGGATAAAATCGTCATATTTCGTGATCTTCGAAATTCAATTTTTTAAATCGAGTGGCTTGAAAATCTTTTTTTCTAAAGAAAACATATTGTAAAATTTAAACATAATTGGCGACACTGCTTTTTATCATCGGCTATGATTTGACGTGGAATAACTCCATGGCAAAATAATGAAAATCATCATTAAAATGGATTGTGAAAATTTCAAAGTTTCTGAATTGCAAGCATCTGATATGTCAATTTACTTATGAATAGCGTATTATGGATACCGCCGAAAATACCGCCTTGTCACATCAAAATGAGAAGGGCGACACGTTTTTTTCCTATTATAATGCCAAAGAAATGATCGAACCGCACGAGCCGATCCCGACGGAGCCAGCCCGCGAACTGGATGATGCTGGCGAGCCAAAAATCTTTATTTCGCCCAAGCAAATTGTTCTAACACCCAAAGCTGAATTTTTCAATGAACCGGTCAATTTGAGCGTTAGTTCAGTGCATGTGCCGACAAATGTTTTTGATCGAGGTTTGCATAACTGCGTTTTATCTTTTTGGTCTTTATTTCATGTTTTCCAATTGCAATATTTTCAAACACAAACAACAACAACAACTGCACCAATATCCGAAAATCAACTCAAATGCAGATCTGCAAAGCAAAGCAATTCAACAGTCAGTCTAATTTCATGTAATTTTGGCAATACAAAAAGATGCTGGAACTTTGCTGTTCCAGTTTAGCTGAAATCGCGAGAAAAGCAAAAGAATTAAATTGACAATAAGATTTTCAAATTGCAATGATAATTCTCCATGCTGATATAAGCAGCATAACTAGCTATATTCCGTCAAAATTAGCGTATGACTAAAGAGCATAAATGGTTCTTTAAATGTTTTTTTCGAAAAAGCACTAGCGTTATCGACTCACATGTGAAGCGAAATCTTACTATCTAGTAAAACAGGCTTGAAAAGTTGAGTTGCCGGTTTTGCAAATGTTTACATTTAAATTGAGTTTATTTCAATGACTGCTATATTTAAATGGCAATTGATTTTTGTGAGAAAAAGTTGCGTATAAACTTTTGCTGCCAAAGTTAACATTGTTTCCTTGAATATAGAACTGCACAAGAGTTACTATGCAAATAATGCTCGCAAAGGTCATGAATATGTACATTGTTTTAATTGCACCCTATAGCCAGCTCCAAAACATAATTACACACTTCTAACCGAATATTACTCTTTTTTTATTTTTACATACCGCTAATTATCATGACAAAAACACGTTCCTTCCACTCGTTCATCTGCATGCCGCATCGAAAATATTGAAACGTTCATTTATTTTGGTAAATAACACATCTTTAGCGCCGGATGTGATCAAAGCCATTCAATGGTCGGAGAATTTGGATCAAATATTCCGTGATAATTACAAAAACGATCCAACACTGTCGTGGCAATTTTTTGGCAGTGCGACTGGCTTCATGCGTCAATTTCCGGCTGCCAAATGGGACACGGAGCCGGTTGATCTGTACGATTGCCGGTTGCGCTCGTGGTTTATGGAAGCAGCGACCAGTCCAAAGGATATTGTTATCCTGATAGACGGTTCAGGCTCTATGACCGGACAGAGGCAAGATATCGCAAATCATGTTGTAAACACGATACTTGATACGCTAGGTACAAATGACTTTGTGAACATCTTCACCTTTGGCGAGGAAGTGAAGCCTGTTGTTGGATGTTTTGAGGACACACTCGTTCAAGTACTATTACTTTAATTACTTATTTAATATGCATGTCAATTAGAATATCATTTCAATTGTATACCATGCACTCAAAAATGCGTACATACATACATATGTATGTTGATTTGTGTACTAAATCGTCACTCGAATAAAATATTATCGTATGTAGACTTTTTCGGATTTTAGGAAAGAAAGATCAATCTCGAAAATATATATGTTTTTATCTTTCAAAACCGTAAAAACGCACACATATGTATACTTTCATTCGAGCGGCGATTTTTTTTCTTAAGATGTCTTTATAATTTTGATGCAATGTATACTACTCAGTGAGTACCTATATCACAGTGTCTATTTAGATTTCAATTAAAATAGATTTTGTTCTAACAGCTTAAAGGTGAAGCATGGAAATGAGATGAGCTTTACACTTGATTTTCGTTTTATTTTAATAAGCTCTACGAATTCGATCGTTATAACTTTACCACAGAAAATATGTAGTACATTTTGTATTTGATTAACGCTATGTCGTTTCTGATTGTTTGAGTGTAGGGTATTGCAGCCACGGCTTTGCCGATACTTATGACTTCATTTTAATTTAATTAACTTTTATTTCTGCATGTAATACAAATTTCCATGTACGAAATTTAACTAATTTTGTTTAAAAATCATGCTCTCATTCCGCATTCATAATTCACTCCCCCACTCATCAATATTTACACACACACACACTGCATACTTATAAGGCGAATCTTGGTAATGTACGAGAACTGAAAGAGGGAATTGAATCAGTTAAGCCCGCATCGATTGCCAATTTCACGGCTGCACTGACCAAAGCTTTTGAGGTCTTAGAACAATACAAGATGGAGTCGCGCGGCGCCCAGTGCAATCAGGCCATCATGATAATCAGCGACGGGGCGCCCTTTAGCTATGAAGAAATTTTCGAGCAGTTCAACTGGCGGGATTTGCCCTTTAAGCCAGTGCGCGTCTTCACCTATTTGATTGGCAAAGAGGTGGCCGATGTGAAAGACATTAAGTGGATGGCGTGCGCCAATCAGGGCTACTATGTACATCTGAGTGACATGGCGGAAGTGCGCGAAATGGTGCTGAATTACATACCGGTAATGGCAAGACCACTGGTCTTGGGCAGGCACGATCATCCGGTGGTGTGGACACAAGTCTACGCCGACGTGGTGGTAAGTTTATATACTTTCAGCTGAAATCCCGTGGCATGCTCTGAGTCTCGCCAATGTATGTGCCTTATTGATGATGTGCTTTTTTCCCACAAGGACACCAAAATGTCGGATTGGAAGTGGGAGGTGAAGCAGTACAACGACCAGCGGGAGGATATCTTGGAGTATCGCAGGGTCGGCAAGCCAATGCTGAACGAAGATGAGGTGCGGCGCCGCGAATACAGACGTCAAAAAGAGGTAAACTTAAATCTTAACTGCGCTGTTTGTGTCATAGCATTAACCGTAATCAAAATGTTACCAGGCTTGGGATCAACCCGTCGACTCTGAGGCCTATCAGTTCATGATCACCGTCTCGATGCCGGTGTACGATCGTCGCGAGAATGCGGTAAGCTCATTGCTATCGAAAGTATTTACATATACAGATGCACTTGCACTTGTGAAGTTAGGTCTGCTGAAATTAATTATATTTATAATTTGAACTAAACTTTACTTGACTTGCAATACACTCTACTAATGATATTTAACGCAATGTGACATGTGTTGAAAATCTGACTTAACTAATATAACCCATACAAACGAAACTTGCCAGAATATCACCGAAGAAGTTTTAATAAATGAGGCGCTTTGGGAATTGCAAACACGTGAGGTACAAAATACAAGCTCCACCTTGCTAAACATAACGTAAAAAGCATAGTTCTTGCGAACTTCGTTACTTAACATACTAGTAATGGATTAGAGTAAAATGTACGTTCTCCAAATAGGTTCTCCTACATACTCGCTAGATTTTGGTCAATAGCAATACAGTACTCGTAAGATGGCAACACACTCGTAACAAAAAGTATAAACAGTATATATTCATGTTGGTAGCTACGAGTAGCAGTTAGCTGAACATATCCTGTATGTATGTATGTGTATAACAACCTATTCATATTAATATTCAATCGTTCATTAGTTATACATATCATAAAATGATAAAGCGTAGATGAATACGAACGGTTTTTAGAATGCTAGTACTATTTTCAGAACCCCCAAGTTCCAATCTTGAGATACTAGAATCAAAATATTTTACTTACATTTACATTATGTATTTCCCTTCGAATACCAGCCACAAAATTTCAATTTATCTCAATTTACAATACATTAAAAAATAAGTTACTGAACAGAACGGGTAGTCGTAAACATGTATTTTCGACTATTTCACAGCAATTTGAAATTTTTAAAGTCGGCTATTTCGAATTGCAGATGTTTGAATGACGACTTTATTTAATGCAAGATAACACGTTTAAAAGGCAATTTTTGGGCATTGCCTGTCGATTTTAATTTTTACAATATTGGTGAAGCAACACCATAGATAAAATACGAGTAGAAATTGTTTCATTATCGTATACAAGTAATTTATAGAAAGTATATGCTCTCTTTCGCTATAATTATAGGTAGTAAGAAAAGTTATAAAATCACGATTATTAGATAAGCGATTTTGAAGAAATATATATTATGCTGTGCCTAAATTCCTAGTCAGTATTGACATATTATTAAGTAGTTGTACAAGTATGTATAAGCATAGCAGTTTAAACCAGTTTGGTAGAGCGATTTAATAATTTCCATTTAAATACTTTAAATATATTTTGAAATTCGACAATATTTTAAATTTGTATGATCATATTAATTGCATAGTAATATAAATTTTGTAAGCAATATTTAAAATGGCCTCTTTGTAACAACATATTCATATCTACATTAACATGTACCTCATACCAGTTTAATAGACTTGCAGTCAGCTCAAAGAGCATTTATTATACATAGTACTATATTCTTTTAGTCGTTTGGTATATGCTTGGGAGAACCCCTTTTTACAAACATGCTTAGGTACTTATCAGTAGTAACGATTGTCATAGTCATATCGTCTGAAGTAAAGTAGTATGCTTTTATTATTTATACACTTTTTGTAAACATTTTACAAAAATTTATTTTCGAGATTGTTAACCGAGCTCATGCTTTCATGTGTAGACCCGCATCGCGAATCTGTTGGGAGTTGCGGGCACGGATGTGCCCATTAGGGACATCAAGAAACTGCTCTCGCCATTTTTAGTAAGTTTGTATAAAATTTGGAAATGTTTTACTCAAATCAAAATAATATCGTTTCAATTACAGTTGGGCGTCAATGGTTATGCGTTCATAGTGACAAATAACGGTTACATACTATTCCATCCAGACTTTCGTCCCATTGTAAGTTGTTCAGTATTTTGAATACTGTAGGAAAAAGTTTTATTTAACTATGAAAAAATTCAATTTCGCTCATTTCATAGTTCCAGGGTAATATCCTGAAGCCCGCTTACAATAGTGTCGACATGATTGAGGTGGAACTATTGGACGACGCGCTGCCGGCAAGAGAGTTTAATCCAGTGCTGCTGACGGTAACAACACTAAACTTTACGTTTGACTTTATTGGCTTTTAACCCTTCTTGTCTATCATTGCCACAGATACGTGATTCCATTATAAATCAATCGACAGGCAGCAAATGGATGCTGGTTAAAAATCATTTTGATGAAATGGTATGTAACGCCTGCCACTCTCTAACCTATGGAACAGCTGTCTAATTTGAAGTGTGTGGTCTTTTACAGAAGCGGGTAGCGCGGGTTAAGCGCCAATACTACTGGACGGCTATACAGAAAACGCCGTTCACGCTCGTGATTACTTACCCCGAGCAGTATGGCGTGAATCACTTGCAAATGCCTACGCCGGACGAAATCCATCGTCGCGTGCTGAAGGGCAACATATTGAGCCATTTCAGTGGCAAACGCTGGAAAATACACCCAAAGTGGTAGGCTCCTACACTCATTTACGCAGTCGCCAAAATTAAAAAATAATTTATTTTTATGAAACTCTTTCTACAGGCTCTATTGCAAGCATAACAATATGACTTTTGACACGCCCGAAGAGGAGCTGCTATGGTTCCTGGGTAAAATGTCAAAGCCCGGGTGGAAATGGCCACTGAGCAGAAGTGCGCCGCCTCCGGAGCACACGGCGGCCATGTTCTGTAAGTGTATGCCCAAGTTACTTCGAGCAGATGCAATTTATATTTTCAGCTATATTGGGACGTTTAATAGCTTAGTTGATTTACTATACGTAATTAAGGGATACATAGAGACACGCACACATAGGCTAACTACGTACACGCCAGGCAGAAATTACTCCCAAACTGATATAAATGATGATTTATACATGCTATAGAATGCGAACGGCTCTTAGAAAACTATGTTCACATTAAAACATTGCCTACTTCTACTAAATACACTTGATCCTATTTTTACTTGGTTGATTCGGGCAAAAAAGCATTATAAAACAACATATAAAATAAATTACCCAAAAAAGGAGTCGTTTAAAAACACCGTGAAAGAGGCGAACTTACATGTAAAACTGTTCAGTGGCGAAAAAGTTAAAAGCCGTTTAAAAGTAAACCGTGTTAAAACTGCATCAAATGTATTTTTAAACAGCTGCCATTTTCCGATCGTTTGTTTTTGCTTTATTACTATACTACATATATTACATAATTTCATATTGTCTTACAACTGCAAAATGCAAATCCACAGCTAACACATCCTCCGGGCGCATTCCATCAGTTACCGAAAAAGAAAGTCACTATTGTGAGTAGAGTGAGAAATTCAAAATAGTAAAACCATTCAATTTGACCAATTGTTTACCAGAAATTATTCAATTATTCACTGCAACTGCACCTTAAACTCATTTTTTGAGTAAACTATGTTTTTTGCACTTTTCATTTAGATATTCAAAATATCTGTCACTTACATTGATAATGCATACCTACATATGAATATTGATACATTTGCATATTTTCATGCTCTTTTATGACATCTTGTTATCCAATGAGTAAAGCAGAATGATGCTTTTTTTAATTTTGTTTTCCCTTTTTAACAATAAATGCAATTATAGCACTTTGTTAATTTACTAAGACTATATTTTAGGAAATTCAACATTCAGATTGCTAAAATTTTATAATTATGAAATATTTTCTTTTTTTCAAAAGATGTTTCATTGAAATTAACATATGTAATCCATGCAATTTTTCAACTGCCCTTCGTCGACACAATCACGTATTGCCTTATTTCACGCTCCTTATCTACACTCAATTTTACTACTACTAACAACTACATACATACTTTATCTCTCTTCTATTTGATCTGTATTACATTTTTCTTTTGTTTATTTCCTTTTAAGTATGAGTATATTTATTACATTTAAAAAAGAGAGTTTGCTTTTTTAAACCGTGTAAATTATTGTATTTGAGATTAGTTATCATGCATTGCACATTTGCAACGTCATATTAAATCACATGTTAGCTGAGGAATTGCACCTATACAGTATGACTACTGTAGTTTTGATTAATTTTGTCCATGAACCGCAAAGGAAAGAAAAAATATTATTTTATCAAAAAGCAACTTACACATATTGCATGTGCCACCACACACAACATTTTATATAAAATATATTTTGTTTGAAATTCGATGTAACAATTTGACATAATTCGGTATTTGGTATTTGATAAATCGACACACACACACACACGCAAACACGTATAAAAGTAAGCACTTAAGTGCACTCTACGATTTGGAGTATTGTTAAATTGGAATGCTGACAGCCCCCTCACTTGCACTCGTTCTCTATACTCACGAACTACATATGTATATATGTATAAGCCTCAGGTTCTCACAATATGATCCACTTTCTTTCAGGCAATCGCGACCTGATGCAGTCGCTCGTTTTTGATGCCAGAGTGACCGAATGGTTTTCCAAGAACACCAGCTTTAATTCAAAAGATGATAAAAGGTGAGTTGTATACAATAAAATTTTCATATTGTGACTAATGTTATCCTCAATGCTATTCTACATGTATAAATTAAGGAGATTTTTCTTTATAAATTACTGAAAGCTAAAGACTTGGGCATTCTTAGAAATAGTAGAGAAAGAAACGTCTCTAACTAACTCAGCTGAAAATAAAAATGTTTGTAAAAGATTAAATATCGTGTACTGAGGCATGTTGTAAGAAATTATAATGGTTTCAACCGACTTTTTCCAATAGATTACACCGGTTTTCACAAAAAAAAATAAGGTTTCGAGCCACGCCTTTGCATATTTTCGTATTTGTGTCAAATAAGATAAATTTGTGTATAAAAAGTCGAATTTAACATATTTTAACTGACGAAAAATTTGTATTCATATCGAAAATGGGCGGACAGCATAATCGGTTATATTCCCTAAATTTTTTTCTGATCCATTCGACATTCAGCAGGGCAGTAGGACACTAAATTTACATATGAACGGAAATCGTGAAAATTTAGCTATTCAAATTATTCAAAAATTGTTTCAGTACTGAGGCGTAATTCTGATTTGAATGAAACGTTGCTCCAGAGTCTGAGGATTAAATCTGCCCATTTCTGAAATCAATTTGACTGTTCTGAAATAAATTTGTCTGTTTCTGAAAATAATCTGGAAAATTTAAATGCGATTATATTACGAAAGCACACAATCGCGCAGACATACGGTGTAACGGAAATATGTTCAATAATGTAAATAATATTTGTTACTGTAAAATACATGAGTATCACTCGAACAGCTGCTTCTTCTAGCCAAAGGACAAAGGATAATACTTGTTGATATTGCACCTTTTATTTGTTGTTCTTTTCCTACAATTTCATGTCATTTCATTTTATTTCATATGCACCTCTTTTTGAACTTGAAATACCAACATCGAAAATTGTTTGCATTTTCGCAAACTCTATGTTGAAAAATGCAATGCAATTCTAAATGGAATAGTAGTACAAGCGCTTCAAGCCCAATCGCCGTTTTAATGGGTTTGTTGCCAAGGTAAAATTTTTACGAAATTGCATAGAAGTGCAATTTTAAATTGTTTTGTTTTGCAAAGTCGTTTCTATGCATAGCATTGCTTTAAAATATCAATTTCCACAGAAACGAATTCAAGCAACGGTTCGGCATCACTGTCTCTTTCCTGGCGACGCACAGTGGTCTCACACGCTGGCACGAATTTCACTCCAACATGGCGGAGGAGGCAAACGCAGCGTAAGTATCCCGCCCTTATGCCTTCTCAGTGAGCAAGTACACTTTCTCCATTTCTTGTCGTGCAGGGAGACTTTCAGCGAAACTAATACACACGCTATCGATGAGACTTGGTATCGACGTGCCGTGGACCAGCACTTTGTACGCGAGGAGAGTTTCGTCTATTCGGTGCCTTTTGATGCAGGAGGTTAGTAATGGTACTGAAGGCACCGTCGCGACGCTTAACTTAAATTCGTCGCATTTTACAGAAACTGGCTTGGACACGATAGTCACCGCCAGCCATGCCATATTCCACACTGAAGGAGGCAAGTCCGCGCCAGCCGCTGTGGTGGGATTTCAGTTTCAGCACTCCGCCTTGTACAAACTCTTTCGCAATATTACCGGCAATGTGAGCTGTTCAGATATATATATATTATATAATAGCTTTTACATTGTCAAGCTGTTCTATTGGCAGGCCTGCATCGTAGATGATAGGGACTGTTATGTGCTGGACAATAACGGGTTCATTATTATCTCGCCACGCCGTTACGAGACCGGCCGATTCTTCGGGGAAATCAATGGCGGCATTATGCAGCGCCTGGTAGTGGAGAAGGTTTACCAGCGCGTGGTAGTTTACGACTACCAGGCCGTTTGCTTCGAGTCGAGCGGCGACAACAATTCTTCCAGCAATCTCTTCTCCGTAAGTGCACAAGAGATTTTAGCTTAATAACCTAAATGCCGCGATCTGAAAAAGTTTCTGAAATCTGCGTTATTATAAAACTTGCTAAGAAATCAAAAAGAAGCTTATCTTAGATGGAAATATATTCCTTTCTTTCATAAGTACAAAATCGCTAATGAATCTTAGGCTTTATTATATTACAAATATGATTTCTCTAGTCACTACTTACACTTGGTTCTTCCCTTTGTCAATCTTATAGCCGCTGTTCCACGTTTTGCGCCTGCTCAAGTGGCTACTCCATGCGGCGCTGTGGCACATTGTGCAGCTAAGTGCGGTCACCGCCGAATACATTGAGCACTATTTGGACGAGAACATGACCGACTACCCTACCAGCGGGAAGAACGAGTGGGTGCGCGACGTGACACTGCATCGCACTCGCCTCAAGTCATGCGACATGCAACGCGTGCTCTACACGCTGCACAGCGAGAAGGACAACGTGGTCTACAACATGACGGCACGCGATTGTGAGCGGCCTTTTGTGGTGCTGCCAATACCGGCGAGCAACATGATAATGCTCGTCATCGACCAGATGTGCCAGAAAGATGCGTTGCTGATGCATTTGACAGTGAATCCGATCGAAATTAATTACGCCTTGGATCCCAACGAGACGCTGGCCTGTTTCAAGCATGATCACGAATTCAATCGAATTCGACCGATCAGTTGTATAAATCGACACGCCAATGTAAGTAGTTGTGCACCCCAAATATCGGATTGCAGCTTGGCAGGCACGTAGCCAGTACTTTTTTCGGGGTGTCCGGAGCAAAGATAAAAATAAAACAAACTAAAAGCTTTTTATGCAGCCTGGAGAAACAGTGGCATATACATACATATTATACATATAATAATAAGGGGTCCCAAGGAAGCTCGGGCTTCCCCCTAATTAAGTTGTTTTTTTTTAATATGCGGAGTTTGAGGCGTTTTCCGGACTCCCTGTAACGCGGCTAACTGACTACGTGTCTGTCCAGGAATTCTATGGCATTCTATGACTGGCTGCTGATCTAAGAATATCCTTGTTTTCCCCAACAGGAGAGTGGCATTGAGTTGTGCGGCCGCGCCGGCAGCATGTATGCCAATATATTGTTGCTTTTGCTGGGCCTCATCGCCAGTCGATACCTTTAACAATAGTCGCTGAAGAATTAGTACAATTCATTCAATTGTTGTATATTAAATTTTATTAGAAAAACTGCGAAAATGTGAATAACGAGCGTATATTATAAAGCGTAACTCAAAATTTAGCTTAATTACTTTAAATCACGCGCGCGTAGTTGTATGGAGTGACTATGTTGACATTATACAGAGGGTGCATGCGAAGTTGTATGTTTGACGAGTGGCGGCATAGTGCATAGTCCAACACGCCTCTCCCCAGCCGTCTAGTGCTAGTGACTAAATTTTGTAAATTATATGCTTAACTATTTCGAAATAGCGAAAAACGTTTTAAGCGAAATATAACATCGTCCGAAACAACTTTGCATGTGTCGGGAATTCAATATCACATACATATTCGGACAGAAGGGCTAAAAGTAAAATACCTGCGTCTCCCAGATTCTCTCGATCAATTTGTTTACTTCTTAAATGCTGCACATTGATGTTTAATGATTTCCAACGCTTGTAAGCACCATTTTATAATTTTGAATGAAATTTGTGTATGTGTTCTAACAGGTAAATCGTATAAACATAGGAAGGTTTTGCTTTTTGTTGTACGGTGTAATTGAATTAAAAATAGCTTGAAGAAATTGGTTTTAGTCGGACAGTGTAGTAGTGTTTAAAATATAAAGCTTATAAAAATCGTTTGCTTGTTCCGAATATAAAATAATATACATTACCTTTGTTTAACATTTTTAATCTATTTACAAAAATTAAAAATAAATTCGTCATATGGAATACAGCTGGCATGAGTAACTTTCGCATCTTAAACGAGTAAACATACTGATCGAAAATGGTGGAAAACCGAGTATGCATTTTATTTTTAGCTCTGCTTTCAGTGTGTTGGATTTTTCATTTTCTCAAGTGTGCAATCAAAAGTTGAATTTTTTCGAACGGTGGTATATGTAGAATATGATTAAAATTAGGTTCAATAATTGAGCCGTTTATTTTGAAAGTGGGGTAAGTCCACTTTCTGTTATTGCGAGATATTTAAATATTTACATTTCACTCTCAGTGTCAATACTATGAAGAGCTAAAACTTCAATCTCCCAAATACAAGAATCTCAATTTTTGTTTGCTATAAATTGTTAACCCATAGAAAGATCATAATAAGTTTTATCTAAAAATGCCATTATCTACATTTTTGTAAAAAATGGACTTACCCCACTTTCAAAATAAACGGCTCAATTGCAGAAATCATGTACCTCAGTTGAAACAGATAAGGGCAGCGACACTTGATACTGACACACACACAGCTTTCTTTCGAGGAGGGCGCCAACCGAAGCCATGATGGATGCAGTTCGAAATTGTGGGACCTTTCTTCAATAAGTTGTATTTGATTGCCAGAAGGCTTATTTTTACTCCTGCATGCAAAACAAAATTACTCAAAATTGGACCTGTCGTTGGCATGTTCTTCACTTTTAGCTTCAGCTACTGACTGGCAAATTGCATGCGGCTGCCACTCTTGTTCTCAAACTGACAATTTTGGGAAAATTTTGTTTTCCGCTGTTGTACATATTATATTGCATAGAAGTTTCGAGAGTATATTCTGCTCAACTTTTTTAGCAAACCTTCGGGAAAATGGCCCCGCCCATCTCTGCCAGCTATTCATTTCAATAGTCGTAAAACACTTTACATACTACTTCCTACTCGCACTTGTTACTTTTCTTAGGAAGTCGCAGTCGCCTTTTCAATTGTACCTCCATACATACAAATATACATACATACATACATTCACTACTTATTAAAAATACATACATACTTATTTGAAAATAAAATTACCAAAGAATTAGTTTAATGAAGAAAACCAATTTAATAAAAAGGATTTTTACGCAGCTTCAAGCTAAATATGAACACAACACGTAAATTAGTATATAAAAATAAAAAAAGTAAACATGAAATGAAATAAGAAAGATTTTGTTATGTAGCAAGAGTAAGTAGATTTAAAGAGAAGAACCAAAATCTTTGAAAATGTGCTAAAAGTTTTTATTGATTAATTACTACTTGTAACATATTTATAAAAATCGATTATTAATGCGTATTTCTTAATTAATAAAGAGCCACATTTAAAACTGAAAAACTGTCTTTTTCTCTTTTGGGGATGGCGAAAATATTAGTATGAATATAAAACCAGACAGCAAGAATTACACTACACCATAAATTTGGTTTATTCCTACACAATCATGGATATATACTCATGAATCTGTCATACTTAGTTAGAGTTGTTCTATTACGTTAAATTTCTGCAAGAAATGCAATTGAACTCTTTCAATTTTCACAGATTTTTTGTTGAAGAAGTCTTTCTCTGCTATTGAATCTATTGATTAAATTCCATATTAAGCTGAAAGTTAAAAAAATATAGATGCCAAATTAACTTTAGCTGCACCCAAATGTCAAGAGCTGCATTTTAAAGTCAAGCATTTACCAGCAACGTATTAACCATCATGTTCTTTCACACTTGCTTTTCATACCGAAGACCCAATTTAAATTTCGACAGTCATAAACAAGAATTTTCATTGAGAATACTGCTTAATGCATAATAACTTTATTCGACAACTATTCAAATCTGTTTGTCCATAAGAATATCAATTAACTAATTAACTGGTGTGAGTGATGTGAATTACAAACAGCAGCAATAAGAAAATGTCTTGTCTTTATAGGAAAAGTGTAAATTGTTCCATAATAAGTCTTATAGAGTAATACATTGAAGATCTAACAACATTTCACATATATTCACACATCTGTATCTGTAGCATATTGGCGTATTCAAACATAAACATAAGAACAAAGTAGATAAATAGAGGTATGGACGCGACGCAGCACACAACTTGTAAAAAATATACACTACTATAATGTAAATGAGTGCATGTCAAATAAATTGAGTACTCGACACCACTAAATTATCTTGAGTATACGAGTTGAACTTATACGCAAAAATGCACTAATGTAAAAAATAGAAAAATACTTATAAACTCAGTATGCAGAAAAAAATAAAAGAAACTTGCATTAATTATGAACTAATCATAAGTTCTGATGGCCTTTAGCGCACAAAATGGAATACACCAACACACATACACAAGTGTGCATTTTACAATATTGAATGGAATACTATACATATGTATGTATGTATGTATGCAAAGTAGCAACGTTAATGTTGCAAAATATTTTGCTTCTTAAATACTAAAAGAGAACCACAAAGTAGATCGATAAGTGTTCAGCTTAGCGCTCAGCAGGATTTGACACGCATGCCTTTTTTAAATGCCCTCATCGCTGTTTTCTTCGGTTTCTTCGTCGAGTAAAAGACTGGTGGAACCATAATTACGGAGTCTGCGAAATTTAAAGTAGTACAATAATATAAGATATTCGGCAAGAAAGAACAGCTACATGTTGAACATAAAATTTGCAGAAATTGGTGAGGCGAATTTCGTGAACTGATAACGATAATGATTGGGTTTGTACTTACGCACAGCTCATCACATACAATTACAGTGCAATAAACATTTTTCACAAATAAGGAGAAACCAAAAATATTAAGAAATGAACTCAAAATCGAAGATAAAATTCAAAACGCACGCCGCGCCGCAGTGGTGCCTCTTACCTCGTCGTCGTCGGATACCTTGAGACCGTCTAAGTTAATACTGTTTCTAGAGTACCCGCCACCAGAGCCATTGTCTTTCTTGGCATACAGCCCAGCACCACCAGTACCAACACCAACGGCAACACCTCCTCCACCGACACTACCACCACCAACCATCGAAGAATGCGAGCGCTCGTCAAACAATTGGCGATTGTTATCCTCTTTCGAGAGCAGCGCACTTTGCGAATTAGAATTGGAATTCGTATTCGAATTTGAAACTGAATTCGAATTCGAATGTGTGTGCGAACTGGAATTTGTATTAACATAGGAATTGCAATTGCCGGAAGTTGTGGTCGACTTCAATGGCAACACCAGATTGGCTCTATTACTAGACTGTTGTTGTTGTTGGCTGCCGGCCACAAACCTTCCGGATGAGCGCTCGCGTTGCTCGCGCTGGTGGTGCTGATGTTGGTGGTGCAAGTGTGTTGGATTATCGAATTTCTGTTTGGCACGCTCGAATTCCAAGTTCCGCGATTTCGACTCAAAAATATTCTCCTCCAGATGCGACGGCTTAGCATCGAAGAACGCGTTATTCTGCTGCAGCAGAGTGCGTTCGGTGTGGCTGGACCGCTTCGACGCCGGCTCGCCCACATTGGCAGCGTGACCCGAGTGCCGATTGCCGGCCTGGCCATCATCGAATATCTGCCTCAAATCATTTATATTCGGCAGACACTCGCTGGGCAGCTCGACGGCGACTTTGTTACGCAATTGCACGGCAGAACCGCCGCCGCGCATTTGGGGACTCACTGCGCGCCTTTTCGATACAAATTCGCAATGAATTGAAGATGAGCATAGCATATAAGGTCCACAATTAAAGCAGCATTCCAATATTAGTGGGAAGGGGAGGGGGCGGATTAGTTGATGTTGTTGTTGTTTGTTAGTCAGTGTTTATGTAAGAGTTAGGAACTTTAAGCTTTTAGTGCCAACTGAAAACAAAAGTAGACAAAATCTCAAACCTAGTTTGTAAATGTTGTATCTGCACTTGCAGCCCCTCGTTTTGTCCAACCAACTCGTCGTTGGTGCGCTGCAGACGACGCACTTGATTAACAGCAGAGTCCAATTCGTCCTCGGCGCCGGCCAGCTCTCGTTTCAATTCTTCCACGCGTTGGCGTAAGCGCTTCACCTGAAAGAATATTTTTATATTAATATTATAAAATTGCCAAAGCAAAATATTAAGTAGGGAGGGACCTGGAACTTATTTTATGTCATACTTGGTAAATTATATGGGGGCAAGACCAAAAAATATCAGGAGCATCTTAATTTTAATACTAAGTCCGCTTTTACACGATGCGACTCGGCCCCGGAGACACGGAAGAATGTAGGAAAGAGGGGTGAAACGACAGGGGAACGCGCAAAATCGCTCGGGCAGCGATTGTGCTGCGATTTTCTGATTTTCTGACGTTCCTCTTTATTCGTTTTCGCGCTTCGCGCTGTCGACTGTAAATTAAAACTTGAAATCGAGTGCATACGTATTGCAAATAAGTCCGCTTTTACACGATGCGACTCGGCCCCGGAGACACGGAAGAATGTAGGAAAGAGGGGTGAAACGACAGGGGAACGCGCAAAATCGCTCGGGCAGCGATTGTGCTGCGATTTTCTGATTTTCTGACGTTCCTCTTTATTCGTTTTCGCGCTTCGCGCTGTCGACTGTAAATTAAAACTTGAAATCGAGTGAATACGTATTGCAAATAAACTGAAAAATTTACAGAACTTTACGCATAAAAGTAAATATAAAGAATAAAATGAGCAAAGAGTGGAATAAGTGCTTTAAATGTTTACAAATTACACAAATAAAACCAGCTGCAAACTCTAGTGTCAATATGTGGAGTGGAGCGAGTCGCATCGTGTAAAAGCTATGCGCGATTTCAAAGCGGAATGCGAAAAAATCGCCGGGGCCGAGTCGCATCGTGTAAAAGCGGACTAAACTGAAAAATTTACAGAACTTTACGCATAAAAGTAAATATAAAGAAAAAAATGAGCAAAGAGTGGAATAAGTGCTTTAAATGTTTACAAATTACAGAAATAAAACCAGCTGCAGACTCTAGTGTCAAAATGCTCGACACCAGCGAGTCGCATCGTGTAAAAGCTATGCGCGATTTCAAAGCGGAATGCGAAAAAATCGCCGGGGCCGAGTCGCATCGTGTAAAAGCGGACTAACAGCGTGAAATCATTCAACTGAATGCATAGTTGATATTTTTTCCGATCTGGCAACGCCTTAAATCAAAATAAATAAATAGCATTTTATGGGTCGAGCCTGCGGGGAGCGGCGCTTAACTTAAATTGGAGAAAATGAGAATGACTAGGCACAGCAGAATACTAGAGCACGCTCTAGTGAGGCGCAAACGAGAGATAAGAACAAGTGCCTGCCTACTTGCGGGCTGAAGATAGCAGCAGATGACAATTTAGCCCGTTGCTAGCATTAATAAGAGCAGAAAAATATAATGTGCTGCTAGCAAATACAAAAAAATCCGAAATTTATTATAAACATTTTTTACTATGTACATATAAAGTACATACTATATGAAAACTACGTCCAAAAATTGAGAGAAAAGAGCGTTCACTTCTGGATTGTTGCCCAGTGGCAAATGCCAACAAGAGAAGTGCTGGCGCTTGACACAGTCGTGTGTGAGCAGCGCTGCAGTGAATGTCGTGGAGTGTACCGGCTGGCTTGTATCGCCGTGTCGCCTAAGTGACCAAGTAGAAAACACACAACGTGAATACAAGCCCACACGCGCGTAAGCACGAACAGACGACGTAGAAGAATAAGCAGTCGGAATGATTGCGCAAAATCTAATCAGCAAACTGCGCCCCTGCACGCAGCGCTTGGTGAGCGCCGCAGCATTTGCCACGAAATCTGCCTCCAGCGAAGCGCCGAAATTCAACTGGCAAGATCCGCTTAATCTCGAATCGCAATTGACTGAAGATGAGATAGCCATTCGCGACACGTTCCGCGATTACTGCCAGGCGAGCCTGCTGCCGCGCGTGACCGAGGCCAATCGCAAAGAGCTCTTCGATAAGGCGATCATGGAGGAAATGGGCAGCCTGGGTGCGCTGGGCTGCACACTCACCGGTTACGGCTGCCCGGGTGTGTCCAATGTTGCATATGGACTGCTTACGCGTGAGGTTGAACGCGTCGATTCCGCCTATCGTTCCGCAATGAGCGTGCAAAGCTCGCTCGCAATGGGCGCAATTTACGATTTTGGTTCTGCGGTACAAAAGGAAACATACCTTCCACGTTTGGCGCAGGGCAAGATAATTGGTAGGTGGGCCGGCGAGCAGCTGAGAGGAAACAAGTTTTAGTTGCTAATGATTATTTACTCCTTCAGGTGCCTTCGGCTTGACAGAGCCCGACCATGGCAGTGATCCTGCTGGCATGGAAACACGCGCCAAGTACGACAGCGCAAGCAAATGCTATATACTGAACGGCTCCAAGACCTGGATTACCAGCGCACCCATAGCGGACCTGTTTGTAGTGTGGGCCAAAGGCGAAGATGGCAAAGTGCGCGGCTTTCTCATTGATCGCGAGCAGTCTAAGAAGGGTCTGTCCACGCCAAAAATCGAGGGGAAATTCTCGCTGCGCGCCTCCGCCACCGGAATGATACTCATGGATGACCTGCATGTGCCAGAGGAGAATCTGCTACCGAATGTGGTCGGTTTCAAGGGACCATTTAGCTGCTTGAATAACGCGCGTTACGGCATCGCCTGGGGCGCACTAGGCGCTGCCGAGGCATGCCTCGAAATCGCACGCCAATACACTCTGGATCGCAAGCAATTCGGTCGTCCGCTGGCCGCCAACCAGCTAATTCAGTTAAAAATGGCCAATGCCACGACGGAAATCGCATTGGGTCTGCAAGCCTGTCTGCAGGTGGGGCGGCTCAAGGATCAGAAGCTCCACACTCCCGAAATGATATCGCTGATCAAGCGTAACAACGCCGGCAAGGCACTGGACATAGCGCGCACCACCCGCGACATGCTGGGCGGCAACGGCATTGCAGATGAATACCACATCATACGACATGTCATGAACCTGGAGGCAGTCAACACCTACGAGGGCACGCACGACATACACGCGCTCATTCTGGGTCGAGCCATTACCGGCATAGCAGCATTTGCCAATTGAAGATCATAGCAATTCCTTTAACTTTGTTAAAGATTTCAAATATTGTCTCCCTTTTTGTTTACTTCGATTATCTTCAAATTCGCAAGGCACGCATTATGATTTACACATTGACGACAGACGAAAAATAATACATTTCTAACCACAACAAACCATTCTTTTTCGGATAGCGAGGGAAATCGTCAAAAGTTACTGCAATTAATTGCTACAGCCTGCGGGATTTTTACGAACGGAAAACATCCGCTATTAGGTGTCCAACCAGACCACTTTAATTTCATGTTACTAAAAACAACACTTACCTCTGCCTCGTACTGCTCTGCTCGCCTGACAGCGTGTCCTAGTTCAGTATTGGTCTCAGCCAAGAGTTTCTTAAGCTTGGAATGCGATAACTTAATTTCACTGATTTCCTACAAGCACACAGGAAAATTTAATATATGCAAGAGCAATGGTCAGCAGCCGCACCTTAGATCTGTCGGATAGTTCTTGCTGCAAGGCGCGCACTTCCACGTCGTTCGCCTGCAAGGGACGACCTTTGCGATCCGAACGCTGAAAATCGCGTATTTCCGCACGCAACTTCTTATTATCACGCTCCATTGCCAGTTTTTCGGTTTCGAGGCGCTCCCGTTTGCCCCACTCAGAAGCATTTTCGGCTTGTAAGCGTTCCAGCTACGCACAATGAGTAAAAAATAATAGATTTTAATAACAATCGCAAGTTTTGGGCTTTTTGCAGCTGCTCTATTCACCTCTGTGCGTAATTCACCTAAGCGTCTTTCAAGATTTTCGCGTGAGCCAATTTCTTCCTGCAGCGAATTGTTGATGATGCGCATTTCGGCACGATGTTGCTCCTGCAGCGTGAGCAGTTCACGAACTGCTTCCTGTTAAATGTAAAGCAGGCTATTTAATGCTTTTAAAATACATCGTTAGTTTGGCAAGATTACGCACTTGTTTGGCAGCTCGCAGCTCCTCCTGACGCTCGCGCACCTCTTGAATGTCCAGAGATAACTTTTCGATGCTCTTGTGCAACACATTCTTTTCACTGTAATGCAGCAAATAAGCAACAATGAAATTTGAAAGTATTACCAAAAATAATTACTCTCTCTCGGCTTGCAACGTCTTTTGTGCTTCATCCAGACGCAACTGAAGCATGGAGATCTTCTGCAGCAAATACTCCTCATCGAAATCGTCCTTAGAGAGTTGTTGTATAAGACGTTTCTCCTCTGCAGCTACATCTGAAAGTTTAGTATTCTCTGATTAGTTACAGCACTCATATCTATATGTTGCAAAGCACATATGTACCTATATCACTCAAGTTCTTCGGCATAGCACCTTTCAGTACATACTCCTCAATATCGACATCCTTCATGTCATTCCCAACAGCTTTTGTCACCTGCATGGATGCATGGAAGCAAAATAGTAGACTTAAGGCTAAGTGACTATAAATGGAATACTCTTTTAAACGCTTACCAAGCCGTCCTCGCTGTTGACATTTTTGAGGCCATCGGATGAAATATCCGGGGAACAGTTCGTATCACGCCCATTTCCTTCTGCCTCGTCTCCGCCATCTGCAATGCTGCAATGCACATATGTACATTGGACTATAGTAATATCGGATTTTGTCTCCTGTGATTATACTCACCCTGCCTTATGGAACTTGTCAGCGTGTTTCATCATGAGCGTGTGCACTTTCTCCATTTCCTTCTTGAGTTGTGTGATTTGCATTTCAAGATCATTCTTTTCGCGTTTATAGGAGTTTGCCTCTTTCATAGCTAAATCAAGATTACCACGCAGCTGTTTGCCCTCCTCGCGAGCTTTATTGCGTTCGTTGCGTACCTGTAAGCATTATTTAAGATTTGAGTATCGATCAAACAACAAATGCCAGATCTACTGTTGCTAGCTGCTATGGACACATAAACCATATTCGCACGCACCTTGCTCCACTTTTCACGCCAGTTCGCTGTGCAATCCGACCACCATTTCATAGTCTTTTCCATTTGGGCTGCACGAGCGCGTGCCTCTTCTAGTTCTCGTTGTCGCTGCGACTGGAAGAGAATATTTTAAGCACTTTAACCAAATTTTAAACTGTTGTTAATTACCTCCCGCGCCTCCCACTCCGTTTCTCCGAAACGAGCGGACATTGAAGAAGTCCCTATAATTGCTCCGCCGGCTTGAGTTTGAGTTCTAGCAGCACCACCAGTGGACACACTTTGCGACATTTTCGCAACCTTTTGTGTATACTTCTAGCTTCTTGCGTTCTTATGAATCCATGAATTTTCGAATTTTTTGGAAAGGCAGTGAAATCGCCGAAAACACTGACCAGACCACAAGATACGAAGCGCGCGATACTAACTCTTAATCCATAGAGTTTATACACTTTTTCAACAAAATTCCAACTGTTTTACACAATTGTATTGTTTACACTGTGAAGAAATCGCGAAGTTGCTAAATGACGATGCTTCTGAACAGGGTAGCTCATAAAAATCCCAAACAATATTATATAGATATAACATTAAATCACATCAAATACATGAACAAATGTTCCGAGGACAGACGGGCAAGGAGGAGCGCTGCTATTCAACCGAAAACAACGAAAACCAAGAACAGACCAGACGGGCAAGGAAAAGTACTCCTAGTATATATTTATTGTAACAAAAAATTAAGAACAACTGTGCCCTGGCTTTTTACCTTGAATAAAAACAATAGGTTAGCAACCAAGGTAAAAAGTAAAAATTGGTACTAACCGCTATGTACTAACCGCTTAGCGGTTTGTGTCTTGGATACCCAAATGCTTGGTTTTTCACCTTGCGCCTGGGTGTATTTTCATCTGCCCTGGCTTTTCACCTTGAATAAAAACAACTTACTTTGTGTCAAGTTACAGTTCAGTGTTTCAGGTCGCAACATGGCGACTTCCTTCTTTTGACATAAGGCACTCAACGTGTCTCGATCTTTTTCCGCTTTGAACTCTGAAGATGGCGGTCGGTAAAAATAAGGGTCTCTCGAAAGGAGGCAAGAAAGGTGGTAAAAAGAAGGTGATTGATCCTTTCTCGCGCAAAGATTGGTACGATGTGAAGGCACCCAACATGTTCCAAACACGCCAGATTGGCAAAACTTTGGTGAACCGCACCCAGGGTCAGAAAATCGCTTCAGACTACTTGAAGGGCCGTGTCTTTGAAGTCTCGCTGGCTGATTTGCAAAAGGACACTGATCCGGAGCGTTCGTTTCGCAAATTTCGGCTCATCGCTGAGGATGTGCAGGACCGTAACGTTTTGTGCAACTTCCACGGCATGGATTTTACCACAGACAAGTACAGGTGAGTCGATTCAAAATGCCTGGTTAGGGGAAGTAAGGTTTTTTTTTATCTGAAGAAACAACCCTCCACATAATTGTCGGAAAGAAACTATACATATTTTTTTAAGTAGTTTTCAATAAAGTTGTCGATATTGGAACTACCTATTCAAGGACGTATAATTCAAGCAGACCAAGCCAAAATGAATGCTTTGCTTCTACGATGCTCCAAGAACAAACACTACAAACGGCATCCTGAATAAACGATTATTTTATGTCAGATGACTTGAGTTTGTGAACATTTACAATCACAAATAATTCCTTTTTTATGGACGTATAATTCAAGCAAATCATGCCAAAATGAATGCTTTGCTTCTACGATGCTCCAAGAACAAACACTACAAACGGCATCCTGAATAAACGATTATTTTATGTCAGATGACTTGAGTTTGTGAACATTTACAATCACAAATAATTCCGTTTTTATGGACGTATAATTCAAGCAAATCATGCCAAAATGAATGCTTTGCTTCTACGATGCTCCAAGAACAAACACTACAAACGGCATCCTGAATAAACAATTATTTTATGTCAGATGACTTGAGTTTGTAGACATATTAACGTGCAAAAAATTTTGACTTCTGTACTCTCACACCATCGTTTGGAAAACTGACGGTATATAACCAATTTTTGTCCACAGGTCCATGGTCAAGAAATGGCAAACCTTGATTGAAGCTATCGTCGAGGCTAAGACCACCGACGGCTATTTGCTGCGCGTGTTCTGCATCGGTTTCACCCATAAGGATCCGCAATCGCAGCGTAAAACTTGCTACGCCCAGCAATCACAAGTGCGCAGGATCCGCATTATGATGACCGAAACCATCTCCAACGATGTGAGCGGCTCTGATCTGAAACAGCTGGTGAACAAGCTAGCTCTGGACTCTATTGCTAAGGACATTGAGAAGAAATGTCAGCGCATTTATCCCCTGCACGATGTGTACATTCGCAAGGTGAAGGTGCTGAAGAAGCCACGCTTCGACTTGTCCAAACTCCTGGAGTTGCACGGTGATGGAGGTGGCAAGGGCACAGAAGCCGTTGTCTCGGCTGAAGGTGCCGTTGTCGATAGGCCCGAAGGTTATGAGCCTCCAGTACAAGAGTCGGTTTAAGGTGGTCTACGATTTTTTGATAGATAAGATACATTCATTTTAAAAATGTAGAAGAATGTGAAAAATGGAAAGAAGAAAAGAAACTTCCACCACGGAGTTTTGTATGGAAACAAATTAAATCGGCTTTTCTTCGCATTATGCGTATTCTCAGGTAGTCGAGGTTTGGGTAACTGCAGCTGCTTCTGTCGTGAGTTTATGGGAAGTTGTTTCGTGCTTCTTTCTTTTCAGTTTACAGCAGCGCCCGAGCCAGTGAGGAGAATCCACTCCACTTGCAAAAGGTAAGAAGTTTTAGATTTCACCATACTTTTACGTCTTCCATGATGTTTCAATATTTTTCGTCGCTGATATTAAATATTATACTTGATGTCAAATTTATGCTGATTTTTATTTGCAAGAAAAAAAAGCATCATTCGTCTTGTGAAGAGTCAAATTATAATATAATTTTTATTTGCAGACACGGGAATTATTAATGGATTAATGGAGCGCTACTTGAAATGTAAGTTTTTCTTCACGTTGTTATGTATTTTGTCCTTTAACATGATGTTCATTTCTATATTATTTGCTACTCTTGATTGTACAGTGATGTTAATTAAATCTGATTTTTTAATGTTTAAAAATATATCCTTTATTAGGTATATATTGCTAACTGGACTTTCTTTCCCTTTGCAGGTGTGCAATTTATAACTCACGTGCATTGCCTCCGGAAACTTAATTCATATTTCTTTAAGGTAATTTTATATAAAGTTGTTAATTGTATGCCAATGCTTCATGATGTCAAATTTATATTATTTGCTACTCTTGACAATTCTGATGTAAACTATATCTGATGCTGTACTAAAAGTTCATTGTATTTCCAAAGTTTTGTGCCTCGTCAGTAAAAATAAATTTTTTTTTCCAGATTGTGTACTCTTGGCCGATATGTTTGCTTGGAAACTGCTGCAAAAAAGGTGAGAAAAATATGCAATCGTACTTGTAAATTCTTTTCAAAGTGATGATGTTTTGTTTTGTTGCTTGAATATAACGTGTGAGCATCACAATTTAGATAGTAGAACTGATTAAACTCTCACATCTGCTGCAAATCAATGCTTAAACTTACAACTACAAAATATGTCCATATATTTTCAGCTTCGCTAACTGACAAAACTGCAGTTCAAGGTGTGTTCTCCGAAAGGTGAGTAATATCGATTGCAAAAGGCAAAATGTTTGTAAAATATTCATTGATGAAACATTCACCCAGCTCGCTTCGATACATCATGAAGAGAACTCCTCCCATATATCCAACGCAAAACATATATCGCTGAGATCCTAAAAAATCCTTATCCGCCTTTTTCTCGTTGATACATTGCTTTAATTGAATTTTTTTTTATACATTTTAGAATTTCTGCTTCAGTGTCAAGACGGCAGCTAGAATGAAATTTTACAAAGGGTAATTGCATTTTTCACAAAATTGTTTGCTGATATTCAATAGACTTTGTTATGATGAAACATTTACCCAGCTCGCTTCGATAATCCATGAAGAGAACTAGTCCCAAATATCCAACGCAAATATAATTGCTGATAGCTTTAATCAATTCAATTATATCAAATCTATAATTTCAAATTATTAATTTCAAAAATTGTTCCTTCTTTTATAGATGGACCCAAAGGGTTTTTTTCGTGGAGACCAGCGAAATTTAGAGGTGAGCAAAGCTGCTTCTTAATATTGAATTATTCATCTCCACATTTCATTTTGCCTGATGATATATCTTCGGATTCCCCATCATTTGATAGTTAAATGACACAGAATCCATACTGACCCTTTTAAAAAAAATATTTATATATAGATAGAAAATATTTTTTAAGTTTATATAATAATTTTCATTCCGGATATTTACTTTCTTTTAGCTTTTGTGGAATTTAAAGTGCCACGTGCTGCATAAATATGCTGATCGAAGAATAACTTCGTTTTTATAGGTAAGAAATTGCATTGCCCCCTTTTATGTATAATGTTATTTATATTATCCATGATGAAACTTTGACCCAGCTCGCTTCGATTTACCATGAAGAGAACTAGTCCCAAATATCCAACGCAAAAATATAATTGCTGATATCTTCACTCAATTCCTTTTCATTTAAACGTTTATTCGCAATTACTAATTTCATAATTTCCCTTAATTTTGCAGGTCAGGCTTAACCAAGCTTCTTGTGGAAGCTGGCGCCGGTAAAAGTCAATATGGCTAACGGAATGGAATCATGGAAAAGGTACTTGCACCTTTCACTAAATAAATCATTTTTATTTTTATACCCTTTATTATGATGAAACATTTACCCAGCTCGCTTCGATAATACATGAAGAGAACTAGTCCCAAATATCCAACGCAAATATAATTGCTGATAGCTTTAATCAATTCAATTATATCAAATCTATAATTTCAAATTATTAATTTCAAAAATTGTTCCTTCTTTTATAGATGTGACCCAAAGGGTTTTTTTCGTGGAGACCAGCGAAATTTAGAGGTGAGCAAAGTCGCTTCTTAATATTGAATTATTCATCTCCACATTTCATTTTGCCTGATGATATATCTTCGGATTCCCCATCATTTGATAGTTAAATGACACAAAATCCATACTGACCCTTTTAAAAAAATATTTATATATAGATAGAAAATATTTTTTAAGTTTATATAATAATTTTCATTCCGGATATTTACTTTCTTTTAGCTTTTGTGGAATTTAAAGTGCCACGTGCTGCATAAATATGCTGATCGAAGAATAACTTCGTTTTTATAGGTAAGAAATTGCATTGCCCCCTTTTATGTATAATGTTATTTATATTATCCATGATGAAACTTTGACCCAGCTCGCTTCGATTTACCATGAAGAGAACTAGTCCCAAATATCCAACGCAAAACATAAAACTGCTGAGATAACATACAATTTTTAACTTCTGGTTTTCTCTGATAATACCGTGCATTCATTATTATTTTTTGTTTTTCATTTTAGCTGTTTTGTTATTGCTGTCACAATATGGCTAACGGAATGGAAGCATAGAAAAGGTACTTGCACCTTTCACTAAATCAATCATTTTAATTTGTATGCCCTTTATTATGATGAAACTTTTACCCAGCTCGCTTCGATTTACCATGAAGAGAACTAGTCCCAAATATCCAACGCAAAAATATAATTGCTGATAATATTTACTCGACTAAATTATATCAAATATATCTTTTAAAATTTTGTATTTAAAATTTTTTTCTCTTTTTACAGGCTGTGCTAAAAAAAAAGAGTTCATCATGTAGACCAGCCTAAATGAGAGGTGAGCTAAGAAGTTTGTATTGAATCCATTTAATTCAACCTGATGATATAACTTCGGATTCCCCATCATTTGACTGTTAAATGACACAAAATCCACTCTGAATTTATTCTAAAATGTTTTTTTTTTTACTTGTCAGAATGAATTTTTCATGCTCGTTTTTACTCTTTCAGATTTCATTGATTTACAAGATCGAGGAGCTGAATAGATGCTGGGAAATACGAACATTTCTAAAAACAATTGCATGTCGTATAAAATACGAAAATTATTTACAGGTAATGTATAACTTCTCATTTTAGTAGGAAAGCCATAAATTAGTCATTAATTAAGTTTCCTTTTTTTCTATTCAGGCATTTCAATTGCTACTCGCATGCTGGAAAATGAGACAATTTAAAGCGGAGCTCAACAAAAGGTAGATGAATTAAAACTATCCGCTTTAGAAGTTTAACTTATATACTACGATTAATGTGATGAAACTTTTACCCAGCTCGCTTCGATAAGTCATGAAGAGAACTAATCCCAAATATCCAACGCAAAAATTTATATTGCTGATTTAAATTGATCTAAATTTTTAATTTGCGTATACCAGGAAATTCTAAATCGGTGCATTTTCCTCTTTTTTTTGCAGATGTCATATGATGATCCTAGTTTAAACGAACGGTACACTGGTACACTACCGCTCAAAATGGAGGTCAAGAGGTCGGCTATTGGAATTTATTTCTTGTTTCTCGTGTTTCTTTCTTACATTGTTTCAAAATAAAGTTTAGCGTGTTATTCTCGAAACTGAAATCATGTACTTCGCTTAATGTTTGTTAATAATTTTCGATCTCGCCTACAAATTTATAGAACTGAACACTACTGTAGGTTTTCTTTTTATAAGCTTTATATTAACTTCACTTCAGGTATGTAGTGGAATCTAGTAATCAATTTTTCACCCACTTCCCGACTACTTAGAGATCTGAAACTTTGCATACATGCCTAATATAGAGCCCAATACACGAATCAATTTTATGGGCGTAGGACGAGGGGCGTGGCACTTTTTTATAAACTCCAGATTTGTGTATAACTTTAGAACTACACATCACACATCAATGAAACTCGGTAGGAACTTACTACATATCCATATCCTTCTACTGAGAAAATAAGGGGGCGTGGCACCCCCCATACAAACAAAATTTTTGATCTCGATTAGCTTTGGAACTAAAGGTCGTGCAGCATTGAAATTTCGTATGCAGTCGCCTCTTGGATGTGTCGTCCCACTGGTAAAATTGTATGGGCGTAGGATAAGGGGCGTGGCACTTTTTTATCAACTCCAGATTCGTGTATAACTTTACAACTACACATCACACATCAATGAAACTCGGTAGGAACTTACTACATATCCATATCCTTCTACTGAGAAAATAAGGCGGGCACTGGATAAGGGGGCGTGGCACCCCCCATACAAACACAATTTTTGATCTCGATTAGCTTTGGAACTAAAGGTCGTGCAGCATTGAAATTTCGTATGCAGTCGCCTCTTGGATGTGTCGTCCCACTGGTAAAATTGTATGGGCGTAGGATAAGGGGCGTGGCACTTTTTTATCAACTCCAGATTCGTGTATAACTTTAGAACTACACATCACACATCAATGAAACTCGGTAGGAACTTACTACATATCCATATCCTTCTACTGAGAAAATAAGGCGTGCACTGGATAAGGGGGCGTGGCACCGCCCATACAAACCAAATTTTTGGTCTCGATTAGCTTTGGAACTAAAGGTCGTGCAGCATTGAAGTTTCGTATGCAGTCGCCTCTTGGATGTGTCGTCCCACTGGTAAAATTTTATGGGCGTAGGACAAGGGGCGTGGCACTTTTCAAGCAACTACACACTTGGGCTTCAGTTTATAATTATAGGTACACCACACATGAATGAAAAACGATAGGAACTTACTTGCCGCGCCCTGCTGGCAAAATAGCAACAACTCACCGCGTCACAAATATGCCACGAATATTAGGGTCGATCACTGCCGTATTATTTGTTAAATTGAGGATATGACATATGACGATAGGAAACACTGTGAATACCCTAAATATTGTGTACTGCTCTGCAAGTTTAAAATTCTTTTTGCGAAAAATTTCAGAGCTCTAAAATTTAATTTATGGAAGACTAAAAAGTAGAAAATAAAATTATATAAAAAAAAACTTTTTAAAAATAAGCTTTAATGTACTAAAAAGTAGAAAATAAGTTGTTTCCAAGTCACCTGTATCTTACTATTAATAAAAGCTTGTGCGCTCAATATCCATATTCAAAATATCTTTCATTACTAGAATCTATTTGCAAAAAATTATTTAAATAAAATATTGTGGTAACTGTTTGACAAATATTGAACACATGAGCGCCCCAAGCTTTTAGGGATAGTAAGATACAGGTGACTTGGAAACAACTTATTTTCTACTTTTTAGTACATTAAAGCTTATTTTTAAAAAGTTTTTTTTTATATAATTTTATTTTTTGTTAAACCGTTTTGAAAATAAAAATTCAATTTTTTTAAACAATATTTTATTAGTTAAACTAAAATTGGTAGAAAATGAGACGGGAGTTTGGTTTTATTGGGTGCGCATGGCTCTGTTAGATGTCGGCAATTCACGCACACGGTGCTTTCTTTTGACCTCCATATTTTTGGCCAATTCCCATGATTCCTTATCCAACGCCTGCCTGCCGCGCGCAATGGCTAAGAGGCGTGACAACACTAGCAGCGCATGTAGCTCATCGGCGTTGTGTATTACGTTCGTCTTGCGCATCTCCACGAAGTCCGTCTGAATCATTTCACTCTGCTCGGGATTCATTGTGAAATTGCACGTTTTAGCTATTGTAAGATATCGTCTGAACTGATCCAAACGTGTAGACTGCTGCAAGAAGTGATGTGCGGCCTTGAGCGTCTCCTCCATGAGTTGCACCGATTCGGTATCTGTTTTCAAAGGCACAGCAAAATCATTCTGCAATACAAACACAAAAGGTACGACTAAAATAAGCTTTGTTTCGACTATTCGAGGTCTTTTACCGGCAAAATACTTCTGCCTTCACTCAACACAAGCACCGGAATGTCAGCATTGTAATCGATGTCATAATAATGGAAGTTACACTTTATTTGTTGCTGATTAATGAGATGTGCCAAACTTTGTATGCCCAAAACACCGCTCGCTTCCAATTTACCCTGTTGCATGTGCGTCTCATCTAATACGAGGTGTGTTTGTGGTGCCAGTTGTAGCAAGCCCGATACCAGTTTATTAGTTTCATAATCTTTTCTAAATACATAATTAAATTGGAAAATAAATACATACAAAAATAAAGCTGTATTAGGTATAGGCTTACTTGGGCACGAAAGCTGTTGTATTCATAGTGTCCAATGTCATGGGCAGGTAATGACTCGCAGGCAACAACAGCTCCAGCACCTCATACAGTTTATTTGTATAGCCCGCAAGCATCTCCTTGGGCAAATTGTAGACATTCAAAGCGAATTTTCCAATGCTCTGCATTTCAGAGCGACTATAGCTGTAAACGTTTTAAAATTATCGAATGCTATAATTATCAATCATCCAAAAAATGCTTACACGGTGGACATCAAGTGTGCGAGTAGATAGTCCGCAGCTAGGTCATCATTGAAGAGGCAAAGGGTAAGCAGCGTGTGAAGCTCCTTGTGCACAGCGGGCAAATTAAGTTCCGTGATTGCTTGATCGGCAAGCGGCAACAAACGTGCGTCTAGCAAGGGATTCGGATGTGGTAGATGATGCACCGCAATTACATGTAAACGGGGTATCAGTGAAGGTGGAGGGTTCTGAGCCTGCAGTTCATGAATGCTGTCAAAACCATCACACATATTCACATCTATGGTGGAAGCATCTAAGGCCGGATCTACTGACAGAAAGCCGACCACATCAATTATGGAATTGAGCGTGAAGTTATCAAAATGCTCATATATTTTAACCATACACGCCTTACTTGGGCGTTCAGGTATGGGCGAGTTGAGCAGATATTCCGCACCCAGCGTGGGGGCAGTCACCGACGTCGAAATTCGCTCTTCATGCTGCGTACACATTCGCTTGTTAGAAACTTGTTCTACAACCTCTAACTCCATATTTTCAGATTCTATTTCTTCATGTGGAGCGGCACGCTTTTTAACAGTATCACTTCTGACTCCCAGTGCAGACGTTTCTGTGACTCGTTGCAAATTACTTTTATTAGATTGTGCTTCGTATTCACGGGTCCAAGTGTTAATGCCTGGCAAGGTCACAACAAACAGGGTGCGTCGCTCTCCATGCATATTCGACGCTGCATCATAGACCACTTTCTCTCCCGTCTTGAGGACCAAGCAGTCTCGGTACTTGCCCTCTTGCACGCGTCTGTCACCACTGGCTCCTTTAACTTCATAGCGCTCCAAATATATTTCAGGATCTTGCATATCTTGTACCATCCCCCGAAAACGAACCACGCTCATATCCCTCAGATGATGCAGTGGCGTGTAATTTAGCAATGGGATTTTTGCCCACAAGCTCTCGTCCTGTAACGACTCCAGGAAGCTTCCGTTCAAGAACTCCTCTGGTGTTTGGGGTAGCCGCACTTCTGTACCATTTTGTAAATGCATATTCGTTAATAAGTTATACAATTCCAAACTGCACAAGAAATCCCAAAATCAACCGCCAGTTTATTATCGTGAACATTGGTTATGTTCCCGCGCAAATTTATTCAAACTGTCAAACTGGCGTAAGTCTTGCCACACTTCTACTCTTTCGTTGGGTATATGTAATAAAATTAGAATTACCGTGTTTGGCCAAACCTTGTTTTTAAAATCGGCCAAACCGGAGCCGAGCTTGCCGCACATCACGAAATATTTTAATTTCTAAATATAATTACTTTAAATCAGTGATGGGCAAGCCCTATACTCTCGGTGCTCATTTGTTTTTGTAAAAACTCTTGGCATAGGCCGAGATTTCTTCACACAGACACAGCTCTTCGCGCTAAGCAGTACGAAAAACACAAACAACAATGTTATTTTCGTTTCGTCTGCCAGCTCGCGCGCATATGCTTTGTTGGTACACTTTTGCGACAGTTATCTTCAACACAGACGTTGTTGTTGTCTTGCGCATGATTTCGAGCAAAAAAGTGTGCAACTGTGGAATGGGAAGCACTTGAAAAATGTTTTGCTTATATTAAGTTTGATATTTAAATTCTTCCAACTTCGGAAAATGAAGATCATATCTCTTCAAAAGAGAAATGGGAAATTGATTTTTTTGACTGGGAAAATGATTTGGATCATTTATTGAAAGGATCATGGGAGATTTATATGACTTTTGAGTTATTAAGTTGGTTTGTTTTTCATTACATATAACTGAGAAGAATATGAAATTCCTTTTTTTACAGTGTACATATCGAGCAAATTTTTTTTTCCTTTTTTATCATAACAAAGTTTGTATATATTGGTGTTTACTCTTACATAAGGAACTTTTCCCCAACACTGCTTTAAATTTACCTGTAGGATGACCGAAATGTTTAGAAAGCTGAAGAGCCCAGTCTCCGAATCCCATTTTTTGTTGACTTCATTTTTGAAATTGCAATGTGTGGCATTTTCACTAAACGAATGCAACCCTGTTGATGGCGTCAACAAAAATAAAAACCAATTAAATAATAGTGAGAAATAAACGACTTCGAAGAAGTTAGATAGAGCGGTGAAGTGAATATTAAATAACACAATTCGTAAGAAATAAAAATGATGGCGAGGCGTGGAGGCAAACGCATTCGCATGGACGATCCACCGCCGGAGTATGAGGAGGGTCTCCCAGTGTACGCAACATGCATTCTTTACTTCTAAAATTGATCCCTATCCATTTTTCTTCCCCACAATCAGTGAGCAACTTAATGAGAGCATCTCGGATGGTGACAGTCCCACGAAACGTATGACGCGCTTACGAGCCCGAGGCGGAGTGCGTGACAAACCACCCATTATCGACGACGACGAGGATGATTTCTTTGCGCCGGTCGTGCGCAAACGCAAGCCGGCAGCTCCACGCAAACCAGCTGGCGAGCGGCGTGAACGTGCGGAGCGTCCCCGCAAGGAACACGCCGAAAAGGAGCAAGAACGTATTGACATGGAACGCGATGTAACAACGGACGAGCACAGTTTGTACTTTATTGTGCGGCATTCGAAATCGGCAATAGCAGTAAGTGATTTCACTTAATCCCAATTACGTGCAATTAAGCTATTTTTTTGTATAGAGCATCGTAGACGATTGGATTGAACAATATAAGCAGAATCGGGATTCAGCTTTGATAGCACTCATGCAGTTTTTCATCAATGCAAGTGGCTGCAAAGGTAAAATTTCTGAGGATATGCAACATCCCATGGAACACACAGCAGTTATTCGCAAAATGACAGAGGAATTCGATGAAGTAAGTATTGTTGGAAACAAAAATTAAAAGCTACGGATTCCATAAAATGTTAAATGTTTATACCTTAGGAAAGTGGAGAATATCCGCTTATAATGCCGGGTTTGCAGTGGAAGAAATTCAAAATGAATTTCTGCGACTTCGTGCAAACCCTAGTGAAGCAGTGCCAATACTCCATTATATACGATCAGTTTTTGATGGACAATGTTATTTCGCTCTTAACTGGCTTATCCGATTCTCAAGTGCGCGCCTTTCGTCACACGGCAACATTAGCAGGTAAAATTAAATGGGCGCCTTTTTATTTCGTAACTACATATATATAATATTTATTTATAACAGCAATGAAACTGATGACAGCTTTGGTGGATGTAGCACTACTTGTATCAAATAACTTCGACAATGCTGCTAAGCAATATGAAGCCGAGAGAGTTAAGGTACTTTTATTTTGCCTCTAAATTGTCGCACTTTTGTTGTTGAAAATAGTTTGTATTATAGTCACGTGATCGGCGTGCCTCCGACCGCTTGGAATCACTTATGACTAAACGTGCTGAATTGGAGGAGAACATGGATGAAATCAAAAACATGTTGACATACATGTTTAAATCAGTATTTGTACATCGCTACAGGTTAGCTGAATTTTCTGAAATATAATCCTCTGAAAAAATGTATAAATAATGTTTGATTAATCTCGCAGAGATACATTGCCCGATATTCGCGCGATTTGTATGTCAGAGATTGGAGTATGGATGGAAAATTACCCTCAGAATTTCCTAGATGACTCGTACCTCAAATACATCGGCTGGACCCTGCATGATAAAGTAGGCGAAGTGCGATTGCGTTGTCTTCAAGCGCTGCTCCCACTCTACGACAAGGATGAACTGAAGGGCAAATTGGAGTTGTTCACTTCTAAATTTAAGGATCGCATTGTTGCCATGACTCTCGATAAGGAATTCGATGTCGCTGTTCATGCAGTCAAGCTGGTCATTAGCATTTTAAAGTAAGAAATTCTCACAACGTACCAATCAATAATGCTAGTACTGATACTTATCTTCGTTTTTAGAATACATCCTGACATATTGGCAGATAAAGATTGTGAAATTGTATATGAACTTGTCTACTCTTCACACCGAGGTGTCGCGCAGGCCGCAGCTGAGTTTTTGAATGTGCGCCTCTTTCACTTAACCGCCGACATGGAGGAGACCAAATCCAAACGCGGGAAAATGCGTCTACCGAACACGCCACTCATACGCGATCTGGTTCAGTTCTTTATTGAATCTGAATTACACGAGCATGGCGCTTACTTAGTTGACTCCTTCATCGACAACAACTCCATGGTAAAGGATTGGGAATGTATGACCGATTTGTTGCTGGAGGAGCCCGGCCTTAATGAAGAGGTGTTGGACAATAAACAGGAATCTACACTAATCGAAATAATGGTCAGCAGCGTGAAGCAATCGGCCACTGGCGAAGCGCCAGTAGGACGTGCTAGCAATCGGAAGGTTACATTAAGTGCCAAAGATCTCAAAGCCATACAAGATGAAAAGGTGAAACTAACGGAACACTTCATTGTCACTTTGCCACCGCTGCTGGAGAAGTATCAGGCGGACAGTGAGAAATTGACTAATTTACTAGCGGTGCCGCAGTACTTTGAACTGGATATTTACACAACGAACAGACAAGAACCGAATTTACAGGCGTTGCTGGACAAAATGAGTTACATAATGAACGTGCACACTGATCGCGATGTACTGGAGACATGCGCGAAGACACTGGAGTACCTGTGCACGGAGGGCAGCGCAACTTACACGCGTTGCGATGTAGCACGCTCTAACGTCATTGATAACGCTGTCAACAAGTACAAAGATTCTATAGACGATTGGCGCAATTTAATTGCTGGTAAGTCTTCGCTGATGCTCTTAAAATGACCTTGACCCTGGCAAAGTATAACCTTTCTGACTCTTTATTTCTGCAGGCGAAGAAATGCCCAATGAGGATGAAATTTACAACATCACAATTTCTCTGAAAGTTGTTTCAATATTGTACTCGTCGCACAATTTGAATCCTTGGAACCTCTTCGACTCGCTCTACCAAGACGTTGAAGAGAGCCAGTCGAAAGAGAATCCAAACCGCTGTCTGCCCAGCGAGGCGCTGGTTTATTGCATTGAGGCTAGCTATTTTTCGATTAGTTGGGGCCTGCACTATCTTGAGAACCAATGCGAGAGCTCGAATGTGGCTGAAGTCGCAGCGGAGTTGCGCTCCAATCTTGTCAAATACATGTCGGCATGCTTCGAGCTTACGCGCGATGGTCCCACAGAACAAATACAGGAGGCGGTAAAAAAACCACCCGTCATTTTTATTACGCTCTTTCGGAACTAACCACATTGGTTTTTTTTTTAAGGCATATCAATCGATTTGTGATCTGCTGATCATATTCTCAGATCAATTGGCGCGCAATGAAAATACAAACGTGCGCACGCTGGAATACAAATCAACACTGGATGAGCAGTTGATATTGAGCAACTTCGTGCAACATTATGTATTCTCCGTGAAGCAACAAGGTATGATCGACAACGACAAGCGGTATTCCTACAGCGCCGGTGTACGCTTAAAGTTTTTTGTATATTCGCTTGCAGAGCTGCAAGATGAAACGCGCATCGAAGAGCTGCATAAGAAGCGCAACTTCCTGGCCTCGTACTGCAAACTTATCGTATATAACATCATTCCAACGAAAAGCGCTGCCGGCATGTTCAAATATTATGTTAAGGTGAGAATGGAATGTAATTTCTGTGCTACTTGGTATACGCTTTTAATGTGTTTTTTGCATTTAGTGCTATAATGAATACGGCGACATAATCAAAGCCACGCTTGGCAAGGCGCGCGAAATCAATAAGGTTAACTTTTCGCTCACCCTGCTCTTAAGCCTAATAGCCGTATTCAAGGATTTGCAGCAGTCTGAGAATGGCGTCGTCGCGAAAAATTCCCACGATTTCTCCGATCTCAAAGAATTGGCAAAACGTTTTGCGCTTACTTTTGGTTTTGATCCGATCAAAAATCGTGAGCCCATTATTGCATTGCATCGTGCCGGCATATTATTCGCTGTAGGCGAGGTGCCTGAAGATCCGGTTGCGGCACCGACACGTCTGCTCTTCCTCGAAGTACTCAATGAGTTCAACCACAAACTACTAAAGCAGGATAAGAAAGTTATTTTGAACTTCCTTGATCGTCGCATTTCACCAGGCATGCCTTCCAGTCGGGCCGAGGAATGGCAGCCGCTGGTGCTATACCGTAATTCTTTGCTGCACGGAGAAACAGATCAGGCGCCAGTAGCTTCAAAGCGTGCATATACGCGGAAGCGTAGAGATCATGGTAATTAGTGATTTCAAGCTAAATTTTAGACATGTTTAACCTAACGTTACTATTTGATATTCTACAGATGAAGATGTAGAGGAGGAAGAATTCGAAGAGGAACACAATGACCCCGATTATAGGGGATAAACTCTTCCAAAATTCAAATCATTCAAGGATAATTGACATAAGAATCTATCAATTAATTATAGTTGTAAACTTTAAATAAGGTGAAATAAAAAAATATCAAAACTAAGTTTGTATGCATATGTATGTATGTTGTCATTTTTTAAACGTAATCATAATGCATTTTTTGCCTTACCAACGTGCGGAGTCGCCTTTTGATGATTTGCTTTGTCAATATTGCTTTTATTAAAATACTACAAATACACGGGTTAAATGTCTACGAACTACAAAAAATCACTACTGCATAAATTTTGAAGACAATTTGATGCGTAAATTTGTAAATTTTAAACATAAATGCACGATTAAAATACTGTTTAGACTTAAAATTTTAAGAAGTAATTGTGCAAAGTAGAGAAATACTTCTTCAGAAATTTTACTTAAACTTAATACATCTATACCAAAAAAAATGGCCATGCAAAAGTGCACAACATTATAAATCGATCAAATTTATCATTTAAATTGGCACATATTATAGACAAAAATATGAATGTTTATTAAAAATAGAAATATGTACTTTAAGCTTGAGTAGATGTGAATCAATATGCTATGCTGGTGCGTCAATGTTGCACTTCAGTCTCCATGTTCCGTTCATGCCCAATTCACCTTTCAATCGATACAATTTCTGCTTGTACCACTCAGCAACATAGCATCTAATCAAAAGCCACCTTCCTGGTGAAGGAGGTTAGGGATGATATTTCGCTGGGATTTGAGTCGGATGGCAAATTGCTAAATTCGATTTCCTCGCTGGCAGCAGCAGCAACAATATTCTCATTAGATTGCGTTAGCTCGTTCGAGATAGGCCACTGCTTGTGGCTGGGTGCGTAAAGTATGAGCAATGCGAAAATATAAATGTTCCACATGCCGTAAACACCGGTAAGAAATGCCGAAGTGAACTGTATTTCAATATCCTCATCCCACTTCCAGTGGCCTTCGGCCACTTGGCCCATAATGAAACCTATGACAGTGAGTGCAGCGCACAGCAGAGTGGCCAACATCAAGAATTTGAAGCGGTAGATAAGACCTGATAGAAAGGCTGAGTGTAAGAAATGAGGCATCAGTGTGCGCCCTACTTTGCGTCTCAGTCGACAAGACTCTCGCACGAAGCCCCATTACTGTCGCCCAAGACACAAAATAGAACAGTCCAAAATTACCTTCATAGTGTAAACGCCGTGCGGCAGACATCGATGGCAATGACGTGCGTTTCGCGCCGATGTTCCTGAACACCTTCCAGGTCATGTAGCACAGAAAAAGGAAATAGACAGCCGCCGAAATGGCCGCCAATATGATGAAGCTAAGTGCTACCTTGGTGCCAAGCGGCGTGGTCCATATAGAATAAAAGGGGTTGCGCAACTGCACACCACGCTCGCAAATGTCGAAAATGAAGAGCGATAGACAGCCCACCAGAACCGCAGAAAGATGTTTCCAGTAGCGCGATCTGATAGAAGACTTATGCGCCGATTCCTGAATCAGCATATGTTCGCCGGTGAAGACAAGCCAGAACGACAGCAACATTGCATAGAAGACGCCCTGGCGTATGTCGCTGAGCAGTAGCATGTACGGCATCTCAAGGCACAGTGACAGATATTCCAACGGCAGATTGAGAAACGTCAAAGCACCACCTAGATAGATGAGCATGTACTCGAGCAGCGCGGGAGAACGCTGCAGTATGTGTACGCGTCGCCAGAACCAAATCATAATGGCCACAACGAAAGGGAAGAGCACCGTCTTCAGCGAGAGCCACACTTTCGTGAAACCGCCATTCTGATAGATCACGGTCAGCGTGAGATCGTGCATATGCCCAATGTTTAGATTCATATTCATGTCAGTGTCGACGGGAAAGCGTAGATTAAGAAGGTAGTAATCGTGATGCAGTGCACCCAATTCAAAAAGCGGTATCATTTCACAGGTGTAGAGCGGTTCCTGTTGGCTCCGGCTGGGATTTTCCGGTTTGCAATCAAGATAGCGTTTTTCTAGTGAATGGGCGTAGAGCTTCCAATCGGTCGGCGCATCCTCCTTATTCCTGCAAATTTAAAGTATACCAGTCTTGCTAATTTCAAAACCTACCCAAAAAAGCTCGAATGGCCTTAAGGATTGTTCAGCAAAGGATAAACTATATTTCAGTTACAGCTACCACTTATTCAAATTACCTGTAGGCCAATCTAGTGTCGACAGTTAGCTGCAAATCCTTTGGCGACTCAGCCAGCATAACATCTGTGCCATATGCCAACTCCACTTGCAACACACCGATTAGGTTCTGTTGCCAACGCGTGTAGTCAAGCGCGTAGCCATTGCGCGGCAGGGGCATCTGGAAGATGTAAACAATTTCGTTGGCCATTTTCGTGAAGTGACCATCGATATCCTCCTGGGCCACAGCGGCACATCTTCCTTCGCCGCGCGAATAAAGCCAAACTGTTGTGTCGTTCTGCCGACCCGGAATATCTTTACAAACCTGACAAACAAATGGAGCACATCAGTTTTGTATGTACACATAAAGAATTTAACTTATCTAGCCTACCATGCCCAATATATTGTCGTTTCCAGCGGGTAATGGTGCGAACAGGCCACCAAGCAGGAAACATGCCACTTGACAGAGCAGCAATAACGACACCAATATGGACAGTTTGCGTCCACTGAGATTCTCCAGAATTGTACCAGACATTTTCAATTCTGTTTGCTATTTTTACGGTACACCTTCAAAGAACAATATCAATTCCACAATACTCTTGACTAAACTTTTTCTTAACTCTTTGTAGTCTGAGAAACGAAATGAAAAATTCTACACTCCCGGCGTTAAATTTGTATGCCTTCCTCCTTCACAAACATACCTGTGAAAAAGAGTTGCCACCCAAGTGCGCGAAATAATCTCATGTTAAGAGGGATGATGAACCAAAGTTATTGAAGAAAAACCTGTCCATCTCACAATATGTGCCAAGAGAAAAAACTGGTCAAAAACAGAGAAAATCCTATATTTATTATAAAGATGGCTACTAACATTAAATAAAAATCAAATATCAGTATCCCAATTCATTCCTATTGGATGTTATGCACGTTCTCAATACTCGAATGATCTCGGATTAAGCGAAAATTTATGAATTTATATCTTCTTAACCGATTAAAATCATAACAATAAAAATCTTGATACGACCAATTCATATCGATATTAAAATTATTTATATAAGGCAGCGAACGGTGTTTGAGAATAAAATAATAGAAAACACGAAAACATATGTAAAACATTTCAATAAACTTAATCTTGCAAAAGAATGTTTAGGTTGTTTTGCTATTTATAGAATCGTTATTATTTACATCTCTTGTTCTGTGCTCAAAGCTTTATCTTTATTTTCCCTAGTAGGTATACATGTAAAATGTATAGAAATGTAATGCATAACTATATCCCTTATTAAAAATTTGCGCAATCAAAAACAATTTGCCGCGAATTGTTCAAAATTCTTCTTTCGTACAAATTCCTGGGAAAAAATCTTTCAACTTTTCGTTTATTTAGAACACTTTATTATAAGAGAATGTACTATTAGTCATGTGTTTTTAACAAAATTTTAAATAAATACATACATCACTTTAAAAATTGGATACATACAGGTTTTTGTTCTTTATATTAGTACACCAAAAATAGTCCAAAATTCCAAATTTGACATCTTTCTTTTAATTTTGATAAACATAAACATAGTCACGGAATGGATACATTTTTTGCTGCACACACATTTATTATATTTTTTTAATATCATACATCGCACTTGATTGCTTATTCAAATATTTTGACTTTTTATCTTGCTTCCAGCCTTTCTTACAACAAATATTCAAGTACATATATGTAAGTTCAACTTTGAACTGCTGCTTTCACATCGTTTTTTGGTCGAATACAAAACTTGTAAAAACAACAGTATGTAGTTTGATTTTACAAATATGTATATATAACTTTAATTATCTCTTAAATTTAACTAAATTATTCATTGAGACCTAAAACTAATATGTCATATTTAAAAAGCGCTGTGTGCTCTTTAGTTCTTGTTTTTTTATTTTAACAAATTTTAGCTTTTCTTCGACGAATTTTCCGTTTACCAATGCTACATTTAGACCATTTAGACCACTCGTAAGCATTTAATTTAACATTTATTTTAAATACAATTTCAATTTCCTGAAGGACCTGTATTAAAAAGAGTTTTAGACATTAGGAAGAATGCTTATATTTGCGGTCTAAATCTTTCTTATATGCTATTTGAGAAAGTTGATCATCTCAATGATTTTGTTGCGATTGCTGTGCATGTATGCCTTAGCATGCCACAGCATATTTATTAATTTCTGATCGTTTTTCTCATCCATGGCAATGTCTTCAGACAATTGTGGATTGAAGCGAAAGTACGGTATGCCAATAGTACTACACCAGGCACGCGCACGATCAACAACTCTACCATCCGAAGCGGTAGCTTGGTCAACAAGCAAATTACCTATGCATTGAAAGAACAAATTTTAAAATGAAAATATATGTATAGGATTAAGGAGTTTCGTTTACTTGTACTAACCTATCGTGGAAATACCGTAAGCGAACTTTGCTGTATCCCAAATACTCTCAGGACGGAAAACATCAATATCTTTAAGTTCCGTAACTGGAATTTGGCCAGTACCAAGCGAAACCACGATTGATACCTGTGAAATTATGATACATTCTCTCAAATAACAAAGTACAAATAGGCGCATTGCATTATAATAGATAAACATACCGGCACCGCTTCAGCTTCACGCCCAACGCTACGTAAAGCCATGTTGTACTCATGAATCTCTGTCATTGCATCGAGAGTTGGATTATTAGCAATCAAACCACCATCAAGAAAGCGACCGAAAGCTCTTAAAGTACAAAAGAAATCTTATTGCAAAAAGAATGCTGCGCAGAATTGACATACCTAAAGTACGAAGGAGCTGCACCAGTTGCTCTGGCAGCGCGCCACACCAATTGATCCGCTGGCTGTGGTGGTGGCACGCGTCGATTATCTGGAAATCAACAGAATTCACCGAGTAAAAAAATTTGCATTTAAACAATCGAAATAACTTACTAATTGGAGTGACAATGCCGAGAATATCGCTCGCGTTGGTGTAGTTGCGGAATAAGTGTAGATCCACTGGCTTGCGATCAGCCATGAGTGCAGTAACCATTATTTTGGGATGCTTGATATCAGTCATTAGGGTGAATTCGCCCAAATTGTCCTTCAGAATGGTTTCAAAATATTCACTGGTATATGGACGTGAGCCGACAAAACACTGCTCCTTCATACGCAAGTACAACCCCATACACTGGCGCATATTCTTGCCGCAGCCCAAGCCGAGTGCCAAAATACCACCAGTACTAGTGCCGGCAATCCAGTCAAACAGGTGAATTATGGGCGTTTGTGAGAGTTTCTCAATTTCGAGCAGCATTTGCACCAGAACCAATCCCCGGATGCCGCCACCATCGAGACAGAGCAGACGTCCGCGTCCGTAGGGTTTGTCGCCTTTATTTGTGCTCGCCACACTGGCTGTAGGCGAGATGGGAGAATTGATTGCTTCTGGGCTCGCTCCAGTGCTAGCAACATCACCTGCACCGCTCTCGCTACTTGTGGGTGAAACTAAAAGATCATTTATTAATATAATACCTTTGCACTTACACATATTAATGCAATTACCACTTTTAGCTTCAGCGCTGACTTTCGATGTGAACATGCCCAGCAAAGCATCCATGATGCTTTGTCCTTTTTGTTCCTTTTCTGTGTCAACCAGCACAGCTGGACTACAAAGCAGTTTGAGCAATGAGCAACATTTTCATATTTAATCGAATACAACTTACTCCGTTGACAATTCATTCATTACACCATTGGTAGCAGGCCCAAAGAGTCCCACAACAGCTTGACGAGAGGTTGTGGCCAACATGCTCTCGATGTGCTCACGTTGCTCCACAGATTCCGGCGCCTCGGGTGGTATACCGTTATACGTTCCATTGGAATTGCAGCCTGCCGGGCATTTAGAACTCGATGCGGGACAACTATTCGTACAAAGATACAAAATCAAAACTTAATCAAAACTTTTACAATCAATGCTCACCGTTTAGCACCCACAGAATGTAGAATGTAAAGGATTTCGTCATCTTTTCCACCATTAACGTCACTTCCGACAATGTGTCGAGGTGTTTTGCCGTCCTTATTCTTTATATTAATATCGCAACCAAAAACTACCAAGCACTGTACGATGGGCACCAGTTTCTTTTCGATGGCAATGTGCAGAGCGGTGTTTCCATCTTTATCGTGTTCATTAATATCAGCATCATGAGCCAAAAGTGTTACCACGCACTCAAGTCGATTGCGAGCCACCTCAAGAAATAGATAAATAGCTGTCAATACATTGCTATGCAATGCAAGTTAAATAACTTAGACATACCATCAGATGCAGAGCTGTGCGTCCATCAAAATTTGTCGCATTTACATCGCAGCCCCGCATAATAAGTGCATGTAGTGTCTCCCGTGAAGAGCACCAGTGCAAAGGCGTGCCGCCGTACTTCATGTCCTGCGTGTACAATTTGTTCGCATTGTTTTTGAGAAAATCAGCAACTGAAGTCGGCGTAGCGGACTTGTAAATTTTGCTTATATTTTTAGCACATAAGTTTACATCGGCTCCGGCTAGTAACAGTGCCTTGACGCATTCTGGTTTGTCGGAGAGACATGCCAAGTGCAACGGCGTGTAGCCATCCGAATTACAGTGATTCAGATTGACGGCGCTTTTTGCAGTTAAAAGCTGCAGGAGAAAATAAGTAATGAATGGAGATTTATCACTTGAGCCCTTGAAACAAAATTATAAAACTACCAACGTCTCGCAGCGCGCCTATGTATGTTTCTATTTTTAAACAAAATCACAGAGGACATACAACTTTCAACCCTATTTTAACAACTAGATTTAAGCACAATGTAAAATCTTAACCTGTGATGCTTTCCTCCCTCGGTCGACTACTTACAAAAATGATTTCCTTAGTTGTGCTGGCGGCATAATGAAACACTGAATTGCTATTATTGTCTAGATGTTCCATTTTGCAAAGAGGCAGCAGAGCTTTGACCATTTCAATGTTTCCCGTTTTGATAGCTAGCTGAGAAAAGTAAACATTGAAACAATATTACTCTTGTGTATAAAGGATAAATATATGATTGATATTACCTGAAAGGGCGACATTAGATTTATGTGATCAGCATAGTCGATGCATTGCAGCACTTTTGGGTTGCTTATGTAGTCTACCATATTGAAATAGGCAATCAAATGTGCTACCGACCACGATGGATTTTCAGCCAGGATGTCGCAAATTTTTTGCAAGCCATTGACGTTGTAATACTGCAATATAAGAATTCGTAGAATATTGATTGATTGATTGATTATGCGGCTTATGCTTACTTCCTTCACAATGCTAACAAAGACAGGTAAACGATGCAGAAACGCATTAAATCTATCTTCAGCATCCTTCTGTGTTAGCGAACGAAACAGGCTGAACGAGGTCGTATTGGAATCAGTACACTGGCGCTGCAGCACAATTTCATAAAAAGCCTTTTTGTCGTTTGAGTTGTAGGGTGGTGCAAACAGTAACATCGCCTCATCCCGAGCCAGCACTTGAAGTGTGCCCAAGGACTCACTTTTGATTTCCAATACCTTTCCTGGCGGATTGTCGCCACCCAGCAATCGTTGCAAAACTAATAAAGAAACAAAATAAGCAAATATGTAAATATGTAAATAAAATGTAACTTCATTGTTACACAAAAGCAAAAATTAATAAATTAATTATTTTCAAAACATCAAGCACGGCGAGTATACGGCGTGTTAAAGGGGACGGGATGTGGATCATCATATAGCACGACACGACATTGGAACATATAATATAAATATATTTCAATTTTTAAAAGTACCATAACCAGACGCAATTACTCCAAGGCCCATCCAAGCCATGTTGTTTTTGTTGCTTAAATATTTCAGTAGTTTTCGGTTTGATCCGATGATTTGATTATTGTGTTGTTACTGTTAGAATTGTTATTATTGTTGTTGTTATTGTGCAACTGCGAATTATAATGACGAATGATGATTTGATGATAATTGTATGTATGTAAAGAATGTTTGTTTTCTTGCTGTATTTATGTACATATATATCCTATGCGATAAACGTAAACAATGGAAAATATGATAATAAGCGAGATATATAGACATATGTACATACATATGGAATAATAAACTCGAGAAACAAGCATTTAAGAAGATTTAATTATTGTGCGGGTGTATGAAAGGATTGTAGGTGGGACTGGTGGGACTCATCACTATAAAAAATTTATTGAAGCTGGATATTTTTATTTAAGTAGCCAGTTTGAGCCGTATTTTCTTTCGTTTCTAAAAATAAAACAAGGAATTGTCTACATTTCCTCTAAAACTTCTTGATTCATACCGATTGTCAGTAAATAGTTAATTCCTTGTATACATATTTATTAAGAACAACTTTTGGAGTGACTAATATTGTTGAAAAATGCGACAAAAGAAATAATAGTCCACAAATAGCAAGTGAACCACATATTTTTTTTTAATTTAAGATGCTTCGCTAAAAAGGTACATACTTAAAATTTTTTTTTAATTACAGTATAAATCAAGGTCCACAGCAAATTGTCGCCTTTTCTACATTGTACTAAATTTAAAATGCTCTCAAGTGAACCGTAGATCGCCGCTGACTCAGATGACCCACTAAAGATCACAAAAGCGCCGGTAAGAAATTTAAGGAACTTGAGCAACAGTGTTCTTTTTCCGATGCCCGCTTCTTCCATTGGCTGGCGGAGTCTTTTAGTTGAAGATCAGAGGGTCATCTCGTCTCGCAGATAATGAGATTTTCGAGTGAATGTCTTTTCGCATAAGCGTTTTTTCTGAGGTCACTATACCTAATCAATAAGCAGAAAACGCAAAGCAAAGTTAAAAAACGAACGAATATGCGGATTATTGCGAACTTAATATTTCAATTTGATGAGGTGCCTCAAATTTAAAACACTTTTACATAAACAATAGAATTAGTTATAGAAAAGCTAATTTAATGACAGACTTATTCTTTATTTTATTATACCGTTACTCTCTTTTGTTCTTAGCTTTTTCTAACCATTCAACATTTTCGCTCGATTATGCAGTTTTCACCACTCGATTTTCACTGTTAAATATCATTTATTATCTCTTTAATTAGTTTTTGTTATATTTTCTTTATTCACAATCAACCTTCACTTAACCAACAGACATAAAATTTTCTAGAAAAGTTTATACAACAAAGAAGACGTAGCAGCTGATTTCATGATTTCAGGAAAAGCTTTTTCAGTTTTTTTTACAGGGCTGCAATGAACGCAATAGGGCTGCTTGTTGTTACGAAATACATGTACATACCAAAGAACATGTACAACCAAAGAAAATGGATAATGGATTTTTGGTCAAACGTTGATAATAATATGAAAATATAATAACAAAAACCGTGCAAGTTTGCATTATTATTTAAATTCGTAAACAACCGGATAAGCATAAAATTCATTAAATCACGGCATCAAATGATTAATTTGGGCTTAGATTTGAATATTGCATTATGCCAATGTCCAAACATAGAATCGGTGATTATTGATTTGTACGAAAAGAATGTATTTGATATTGATTTGAAAGCTTCGGAAAATTTTATTTTGGAGCTCACATACCCTTAGAGCCAAATACATATAAACTTGTCATATTTCATAGCTATCCTGCCTTTAAAATTAAAAAAAGGTTTTTAATTGTTTTAATAACCAGCGCTGCTTTGCGAATGCGAATATTCAGAGCAATCATACAAAGTGCTTTTATGCATCTGACCCACAAAACTAAACTTGAGGGATAGCCATGCAAATAAAATAATAAAACCATAATTCTATCATATTCCTTTGTAGTAAAAATCAGAATACAGACATGTGTAACCATGGAAACCTGCTAATGGCAATAGGTACTGGCAGACAGATGCACATTTTGCTTGCCGCGATTAAAAAATTAATTTTTCAGTTCTATATGTATATGAATATAGAAAGGAAAAAAAAAAAAAAGGAATCCTGACGTTGTCCCGTCTAATGCAACTCTGTTCCATACTATCATCGTGAGAGTCAAAGAGACTGTTTTTAGAGAATTCAATTCGTAAATGTCAACTTTTATTGGGAGGTAAATAAAAATTATATTTATTTTCTACACTTAATAGAATAAACAACAAAGAAAATATATTGTGGTCGACATTTCAAGTAAATTGGGACTAATTAAAAAGTGGATTTTGTTGAGCACATAAGTTACAGTTTTATTTGCAGCTTTGCTGGATGAGATCTAAGTCAAATCTAATCAATTCAATATATATATGTATGTAATCGTGTAATCGCATGAGACATTGAGCAAATTTCAACAAAGCCGGTGCTTAGGTGGTGGTTCGCTACTCACCTAAATTATTTTACGGCTGAGCTGAAAGTGGAGTGGACGTAAAGAACAAACACTTGCCGTGTGCATTTACATAAAAATAGAAAATTTTCTCATTTGCAAATCACCTTATAAAAGGTTTCCACCCACCAGCCAAAATCGATATTTCGGCATAAAATGGGCGCACAATCGAAATTGAGCCAAGTCTTCAGCTATCAATCTTGGATTCATGCCGTCTCAGGAGCAGCGGTAAGTGCAAGGTGCAAAGTTCAACTCAATTCCCTTCGAAGTTTTGAACATATAATACATATGTACATAGTATATGCACATGGTATGGTACGTGAGTAAATAATGTACATAAATAACCTACTTACAGGGTGGCTGTATTGCCATGAGCACGTTCTACCCCTTGGACACAGTTCGTTCACGTCTACAACGTAAGTCCCACAGCATATTGTCTAACATTACATATTTATAAAATTATTACCACTCAATCAGTTTGTTATACAAACACATATGTACCTACCATATACATATAGTTTAGCTTCAGACTGCACGCAATCTTAATCAGATAAAAAAGTTTTCGGGGTTGGTAGTCGATATCATATACGAAAATAATAACATTACTACTATTTTTTTTCGACATCACATTGCTTCTGGAACTGCGCCAAATACTCTTCAACGGCATGACCTCGGTATAATTTTTAAATAAAATGCCTGCGTATATTTTTGAAATCATGCCTCCGTATATTTTTGAAATAATATACCTCCGGTTTTTGTTAAAATAACATGCTCCATATATTTTTGAAATAATATGCCTCTGGCTTCTTTTTTAGAATAAAGAAGGTGGCGTGGCACCTTGCTTAAATTTTCATTGGTATTGTTTAAAATTTTTCTAACATTTCCTACTTTCAGTTGAAGACCCCGAGCAAAACGGCGCAGCGCGTAGCACAATGCAAGTTATTAAAGAAATCGTGCTGAATGAGGGATTTCAGTCATTGTACCGTGGCCTGGGACCTGTTCTGCAGAGCCTTTGCATCTCGAACTTCGTCTATTTCTATGCATTTCACAGTTTGAAGGCACTTGCAGCTGGCCCTGGAGGCAAAGTGCAGCCAAGCGCCCTAAAGGATTTACTTCTTGGCTCAATAGCGGGAATTATAAATGTGTTTACAACCACTCCTTTCTGGGTGATCAATACACGTCTGCGAATGCGTGACTTGTCCGGCACTTCGGACGATGTGAACAAATACTATAAAAGTCTCATATCCGGGCTGCAATATGTCGCCAAAACGGAGGGCGTGCGCGGACTTTGGTCGGGGACAATACCATCATTAATACTGGTATCCAACCCTGCTCTCCAGTTCATGATGTACGAAATGTTGAAGCGTAACGTATTGAAATTCACTGGGAGCGAGCTCTCGAGTTTGAATTATTTTTTCATTGGGGCTGTAGCTAAGGCGTTTGCCACTGTCTTAACGTATCCATTGCAATTGGTACAGACAAAGCAGCGGCATCGTTCAAACTCCGACAAACTCGCGAATAGTGAACCTTCGACGTCACAGGGCGCCAAACGCATGCATGAGGATGTTGGTATGATGCAAATGATGCTGAGCATATTGCAGCATCAAGGCTTCAAGGGCTTATTCCGTGGCCTGGAAGCGAAAATACTTCAAACCGTGCTGACAGCGGCGCTTATGTTTATGGCATATGAGAAGATATCCAGCGTCGTGGGCCTACTACTGAAAAGTTCTACTGCTAAAGCAATCAAATAAGAATTGGAGCTGCCAATTGATAGGAATTTAAGTGTGGGTTGGGGCTTTAACAAGGAATTTCCAAATCTGATTTAATTATTTTAATCGAGTCTAGGTGTGATTTTAGTTTCCTATTTTAACGATTTATTGTGAAGAGGCTTCATTTCTTACTGTTAAAATAATTTATTGTTTTTAATTCAATACTGTGGTTTCCAAATCTTTAAATCGAATTGCTACTAATGATGATTACTTGGTCGTATTATTAAAATGTCAATTATTTTATTGATAGTTTTTCTTTTGCGTATTTTGAAGTTTATACACAGTAATAAACAAATATTATTTTAAATGGAATATCTACATTTTATTCACTCATGTTTATCATCAACATTTGCAGTGTCACCATTTTTTGCTACTCCAACTACTCCGGTGGAATCTACCGTCTTTGTTTGTAGCACCTCTGCCTTTGGAGAGACCTCAACACCAATTGCGGCAATTGGTTCCTTCTTATCAATCTCTGAGTTTTCCGCAATTTTCTTCGATTCTTTCTCTGGTTTTGAATTCGCCAGTTCCACCAGATTATACTTCTTGTACTGTAAATAGCCTTCGACTACAGACAAACAGCAAAGACCTTTGATTATCTCTACAATTACGGTTTTAGCTGCCTGCTTTAGATCGACACTGTTGTTTACGTTTTTAGACTGTACCAGTGAAGCCAACTCCTTAATGACATCATCCCGCTTCAAGTCATTGTTGTACCTCTTGTTGAGCACAATCGCAAACGTGGAGCTCTGCTTCAGGAAATGTCTATCGAAGAGGGAGCCGCCTGCCGTTAGAATGTCTGGCAGGTTAGCGCGACACACTGTCTCAATGGGAACGAGACGTAGTAGGTAACGGGATTTTTGCTCATGAGTACGGGCAATGTCCTTCACAATGGCTGTGCCCAGCTCAACTGGATCCGGCAGTGTCGTGCGTATAAAGAGACAATTAGTTGTTCCAGTTTCGACAACCTGAAAGCGTGGTTTCGGGATGTCTTTGCCTTTCTGTTTTGTAACTGCTATTTCTTTTTGTAGTTCATCTGAAATGTCGTCGGTTGCAGCAGCTCCAGCAGCTTCCACAACTACCTTTGTTAGCTCAGTGCCTACACGATCCTGCGCGCCATACAGCTCATCCGCAAATTGATTCAAAATATTATAACATTCTCGTACACAATCCTTTTCACGAAAGTTGCACGTAGCCAGGAAACCTCGTTGACCAATTTCCAGAAATTGCTTTCTATTGGATTTGTACATAGTATGGGGCTTCTTTGAATACATCTTTTGTTTTTTTACTGCTGGTTCCGAGCTCATTCTTATTTTTAATATGTAGACACAATAGTCACAAGCCAAAGATAGAAAAGAATTGCGATCCGCCGTTGTAAACAAAATATTAAACAAGGTTATGCACGATGAAAGAGTGGAAGAGTGCATAAAAATGTCACATGGCAAAAGGAGCAAGAGCAAAAGTGTACTTTTTGCATGAGTGTTTTTTCAGGACCGATATTAATTCTTGTAAATTTTACAAAAAATTCCAAAGTTGTTGACTCCCACAGGAATTGGTTTTTTGCCAATAGCGGGGTTTAGACGATCCTACATGTCGTCCAACATGTAGGATAAGCAGCGATGTTGGATCGTGTATACGCAAGAAACAACCGCTTGTCACACATGTGGGATGGTTTTCAAAATTTTTTGATTTTTCTGCTCGCTTGTCAAACCATCCAACCTGTGTAAACACTCGTTGGTCAAGCCTAGTGTATTTTGGCATTTTGAGAAATTGTCCGTGCTGTTAACATGATTACGGACGGTAAGAATTTCATTGAGCTGCAGCTTGCAGTTGGTTCTTACTTTGAAATATACGTTAATTAGAAAAACTTAAGGATGTATAAAATTAAATGAATAGAAATGGCTTTAAAATTTTAATGCTATAGCATTTCATTTTGCATCACTATGAAAATGAATGCTATGCACAAAAGATGCATAAAAGAGATAAATTAAATATATTTCCTGAAACTTGGAAAATTAATGGCGGAGCTCATAAAAATAGAAACGCACAAAATAAAGTGTACGTAGCGCTTTTATAAAAACCTATTGAGTCGAATGCTATCGATGAGAGCTGAGAACGCCCATTCTTTTTCAAAAGTCTCATTTGCCGTCGGTAAAAAGGCTTTGGCTGTATGCGTGCGTCTCGCTTGCCAACTTGAAGAAAGTGATGTTGTACGACATGTGGGACCGTGTATACGCAGCGGCACGTGTACAGTTATCCCTGCCGTCAAGCCATGTTGGACGACATGTAGGATCGTCTATACCCCGCTAATGTGCGCATTTTTATGAATATCTGAGCAACCAAATGCAACTCTGCGCGTAAATATTCATCGAATGCAATTTGTGAAGCTTCCGTTGGAAGAAATAAATTGAGCTCGTTCATTTCATTTTTGAGCGGCGAAGGAAAAAGACCGGATGGAATTCGCAGCGCTGCTGTTATTTATTTAAAACAAAATGGCGTAGCTGTCCTAAAAACATGTATTAACGTTCTGGGAAAATCCATCTGCATCTTTTGGTAAAAGATCTTAAATAATCTGAGAAGCAAGAGAGGTAAAATTCGTCGAATTTAAGATTCGTTTATGTTTAGATTTTCAAGAACTTTTTGCACGATGTATCTCCAGATTCGCAGAAACGTCTGCGCTTTGGTCGCGTTTTTTACGTGCTAAATAAATTTCTGCCCACTTGCATCGTTTGGTGACACGAACTTTTTTACTGTGACCATGGTATTTCAGGGCAGAACAAAATTCATATATGACAAAGGAGAGAAATTTATTCTAACCTCACTTTTTCATGCCGCTCCGTTTTTATCCTGCATTAACATTTCCATTCACTTTCAGCTATGCTTTCAGTTTGAAGGGCCTTTGACCTGGACATTCGTAAAAACCAGAATGTATATTTACAATTTGACTCTGCAAAAAGGCACGGGTATTACACATGCCGTGCATGGCAATTTTGCCGGCACTAAGCAACAAGAGGTGCTTATGTCACGTGGGAAGTCGTTGGAGTTGGTTAGACCCGATTTGAACACGGGCAAAGTTCATACGCTTCTGTCCACTGAAATATTTGGTTGTATCCGTGCACTAATGGCATTTCGTTTGACGGGGGGAACTAAAGGTTAGTACATCACATCTTGTTCTACGTGCTCTATCTGATTTACGCATGAATTTCTATTGGTGTTTCATATTTCATTGAAAGCTTCGATAAGACATTGTAATGTCTACGTGCTAAAGCAGATAACAGTCTTGGCGTCGCATTTGATATGATCTTGTGTCATATCGAACTGAAACTTCGAGATACAATCTTTTTCACAGAATCTGAATTTTTTAAACATTTAGCGTAAATTTATTTAAAATTTCATTTTCAACATTCTAGATTACATTGTGGTAGGCTCGGATTCCGGTCGCATCGTAATATTGGAATACAACCCCACTAAGAATTCGCTTGATAAGGTGCATCAGGAAACCTTTGGTAAATCTGGGTGCAGACGCATTGTTCCCGGTCAATATTTTGCCATTGACCCTAGAGGCCGTGCGGTTATGATTGGAGCCGTTGAAAAGCAAAAACTAGCATACATACTAAATCGAGATGCACAAGCACGTTTGACAATTTCATCGCCATTAGAAGCGCATAAATCTAACACATTAACATATCATATGGTGGGCGTGGATGTGGGCTTCGAAAATCCCATGTTTGCCTGTTTGGAAATTGACTATGAGGAAGCAGACAATGATCCCACTGGTAAGTTATTTTTCTGCACAAGTTGCAACAGATTTTGGCACTTTAAAGACATACCAAGCTTAAGGATTATGATACCTTTGATTTGGTTTGGCAAAGTGGTAGAGTAATTTTGTTCAAGCTTCTGAACCATTGGTATTTGTATACAACCTTTTTGCAAATACTTCACTGATATGTAGCTTACAATTATGTTATGTATTTATTTGCATTACTTATACATACATATGTATGTACACGAATTAGGCACTTTAATCACATACCACGCACAAGGATAAAGTTACCTTTGATTTGGTTTGGCAAAGTGCTAGAAAAATTTTGTTCTAGCTCCTGAACCATTGGTATTTGTATTGAAATCATTTGCAAATACTTCACTGATATGTAGCTAACAATTTAAACATTATATTATACAAGTGGGGCCACCTGTCGTGTGTGCCTGTATACACGACAGCTAGTATATAAGACAAAACAATTAGGAACAATAAAAGACAAAGCAAAGTAAAAAATAAAAAAACATAAAAAAATTTAAAAAAGAAAAATTATAAAATGTTCTAAACTTTTATAAGAAGTCATTCGCTGCCTCTGCCGCCGCGCTGCCAAGGGGACAAACGCTTTTTAGTCGGTCCGCGTTTTATATATAAAGAAGAAGATATTTACATGAACATAAAATTATAGTATTCTGTATTTACTCAAAATTTTATCACGTTTCAGGTGATGCCGCTCAACGCACTCAACAGACTTTGACATTCTACGAGTTGGATCTTGGTCTAAATCATGTTGTACGCAAATATTCCGAACCGCTTGAAGAGCATGCCAACTTTCTGATTTCGGTTCCAGGCGGCAACGATGGGCCTTCGGGCGTTCTCATTTGCTCTGAGAATTATCTCACATATAAAAATCTTGGCGACCAACACGATATACGTTGTCCCATTCCGCGAAGACGCAACGATTTAGATGATCCAGAGCGAGGCATGATATTTATATGTTCTGCAACTCATCGCACAAAGAGCATGTACTTCTTTTTGGTGCAAACCGAACAGGGTGACATATTCAAAGTTACCCTGGAGACAGATGATGATGTGGTGTCCGAAATTAAGTTAAAATACTTCGATACAGTACCACCCGCCATTTCGATGTGTGTGCTCAAGACCGGTTTTCTTTTTGTTGCATGTGAATTTGGAAATCAGTAAGTTAAAAATGTGAATGCCCTCATTGTAACTATTACACATTGAAATTTTGGTTTTAGTTATTTGTACCAAATCGCTCATCTCGGAGACGATGACGATGAACCAGAATTTAGTTCGGCTATGCCTCTTGAGGAGGGTGAAACATTTTTTTTTGCACCACGGCCACTAAAGAATCTGGTGATAGTCGATGAGTTGCCGTCATTTTCCCCGATCATAACTTCACAAGTTGCGGACTTAGCCAATGAAGACACCCCTCAACTATACGTTTTGTGCGGACGTGGGCCGCGCTCTTCAATGCGTGTACTACGTCACGGTTTAGAAGTGTCCGAGATGGCTGTCTCTGAGCTGCCTGGAAATCCAAATGCTGTATGGACAGTTAAGAAAAGGATTGATGGTAAGTTTTTTGAAGGTTTTATTTAAGAAATATTTTTTAGCAACGCAAAGAAATTGTATGACTTAATTCAATTTCCCTGCGTCACTATACCTATATTTGTACATCTTTTTTAATGCCAACTGGTAATTTCGATGTTTCCCAATGCGATCTCAGACCAAATCGACCCAAGTCAAAAGTACTCGAGAATCAAACACCAGTTCTCTTCTATTTCAGGCGGTTAAACACTTGTGTTGTGAGCCCATCGGCGTGACTGTCGAATTGCTTCTGAATAGAAGAAAACTCAAATGAAATATTTCAAGTGTTCGCGTTGCTTTGTTCCTCATACAAGTAAAGGGCAAAAGCGCGTGGTTTTTCTTGTTTATGTAGATAGAATCTTCTTACGAAACCATTTCCTCCATTTTACTTCAAATATAGGTAAGGCAACATTATTACACATTAATTTAACATATTCAGATTGAAGCTGATTATACAAGTTTCATAAGAGCACAGATACTACACTCAAAGCGCTGCATTTCATTCTTACTGTACCTATTGGTGGTCATGTTAAGATGTGGAATGTTAAGTCTCCCTATTCGTTCTTACATTGACATGAATGACGTGATGTTATTATCAACCGTGTTTCAGCTGATTTTCTTTGATTAAAGCTTAAGTTGCTCTGATTAATTCATTGTCAAATTATACAATCTTCATAATTGTTCTTTCAACATAATTTTGTTTTATTGACACCGGTTGCCACTTGGTTTTACAATTACAGATGAGTTCGATGCCTATATTATTGTTTCATTCGTTAATGCCACTTTGGTTTTGAGTATTGGTGAAACTGTGGAGGAAGTAACGGACAGTGGTTTTCTGGGAACCACACCCACCCTCAGTTGCTCTTCACTAGGCGATGATGCATTGGTCCAAGTATATCCCGACGGTATACGTCATATACGTTCGGACAAACGTGTTAATGAATGGAAGGCACCAGGCAAAAAATCCATCACCAAGTGCGCTGTTAATCAGCGCCAAGTCGTGATCACATTGTCTGGCAGGGAACTGGTGTATTTTGAAATGGATGCGGTGAGTTGCTATTGAAGTTCAATCATCGCTAAAGTTTAAAATGATGACAAAAACACGTTTAAGAACAATCATGTTGAGACACTATGTGTCCTGCAGTGCTGACTATAATACCCATTTTAATAAAATACTTAAATTTGATTTCTTTTATACTGATTTCATTGTTCTCTGCTCTTCGTAGACCGGTGAACTGAATGAGTATACTGAACGCTCCGAAATGCCTGCCGAAATCATGTGCATGGCCTTGGGAACTGTACCCGAAGGTGAACAGCGGTCTTGGTTTTTGGCTGTGGGACTCGCGGATAATACCGTACGCATAATATCGCTAGATCCCAATGACTGCTTGTCTCCGTGCTCAATGCAGGCTCTGCCTTCACCAGCCGAATCACTTTGTCTTGTTGAAATGGGGCACACTGAAAACACTACAGCTGGCACCAATGAAGAAAGCGGCGAACGAAGCAACGTCCCTACAAAGGGTACAATTTATCTGAACATTGGTTTGAGCAACGGTGTCCTATTGCGTACTGTACTAGATCCTGTATCAGGCGATTTGGCCGATACACGTACACGGTATCTTGGCTCGCGGCCTGTGAAACTCTTCCGCATACGTATGCAGGGCTCAGAAGCCGTGTTGGCGATGTCTAGTCGTAGTTGGCTTTCGTATTACCATCAGAACCGTTTTCACCTCACACCGCTTTCGTATGAGACGCTGGAATATGCATCTGGTTTTTCGAGCGAGCAGTGTAGCGAAGGCATTGTTGCTATTTCCACTAACACGCTACGTATTTTGGCTCTAGAGAAGTTGGGTGCCGTATTCAATCAAGTGGCTTTTCCACTTGAGTACACTCCTCGTACTTTTGTGATCCATCCTGACACTGGACGCATAATAATTGCCGAGACCGATCACAACGCATACACGGAGGAGACAAAGAACGCGCGTAAACAACAAATGGCCGAAGAAATGCGTATAGCTGCAGGCGAAGAAGAGCGGGAATTGGCGAATGAAATGGCAAACGCGTTCATTAGCGAAGTGCTGCCAGAAGATGTATTTTCGGCACCGAAAGCCGGTCTGGGTTTGTGGGCTTCTCAAATACGCGGTCTGGATCCTATACACGGTCACACACTCTTCAAAATTCCACTAGTGCAGAATGAAGCGATTATGTCAATGGCGATTCTGAAGTTCTCTGTAGCCGCTGATGGCCGTTACTACTTGACAGTGGGTATCGCAAAGGAGTTGCAATTGAATCCACGCATAACGAATGGTGGTTGCATTGACGTTTATAAAATCGATCCTACTTGCTCCAATTTAGAGTTTATGCATCGCACTGAAATTGAAGAGATCCCCGGCGCATTGTGCGCATTCCAGGGACGCCTTTTGGCCGGCTGCGGTCGAATTTTGCGCATATATGATTTGGGAAAGAAAAAAATGCTACGCAAGTGCGAGAACAAGCACATTCCCTATCAGATTGTCAACATACAATCAATGGGTCATCGCGTCTATGCATCGGATGTACAGGAATCTGTTTTCTTCATACGCTATCGGCGCCCCGAAAACCAGTTGATTATCTTTGCAGATGACACACATCCACGTTGGGTGACAGCCACCACGCTGCTTGATTACGATACCATAGCGATAGCCGACAAGTTTGGGAACATGAGTGTGCAGCGACTGCCACATTCGGTCACCGATGATGTGGATGAAGATCCTACTGGAACTAAATCACTTTGGGACCGTGGCTTACTATCTGGTGCATCGCAAAAATCTGAAAACATTTGCTCGTTCCATGTGGGTGAAATAATTATGTCACTGCAAAAAGCAACGCTTATACCGGGCGGCTCAGAGGCGCTTATATATTCCACCCTCAGTGGGACCGTCGGTGCTTTTGTGCCCTTTACTAGTCGTGAGGACTATGATTTCTTCCAGCATTTGGAAATGCACATGCGAAACGAGAACCCTCCCCTTTGTGGAAGGGATCATTTGAGCTATCGCAGTGCTTATTATACCGTTAAAAATGTACTCGATGGTGACTTGTGTGAGCAGTATTTATCCATTGATCCCGCCAAGCAGAAGAGTATTGCCAGTGACATGTTCCGCACTCCAAATCAGATTTGCAAGAAGCTCGAGGATATACGCACACGCTATGCCTTTTAAGGTTAGTTGAATAGACCTTCTAAATACATCGCTTTTTACATGATGATTTTTGTTCATTAATCACATATGTTAGAAACTGACTATAATGATTTCAAAAATTCCGAACTTAACGCTGATACTTCAATACCAAGTGTTAACGTACCTCAATAGTTCATATTTGTATAAAAAAAATTTTCTCTTTGTAGCTTTTTGGTATCTGCTGGAAACTGTGGCATTAGTAGAAGCGTTAATTATTTACCGTTATACTTACTACCAGGTAAAAACTTGTGTTTTTTATTTGTATACATATGTACATATTTGTCTCAATTGAACTCGCTTTATGTGATGAACGAAGATTTACCTTGGGACACCTATGATAATCTATGATTAGTGTAAATCACGAAATACTGATTTCAAATGATTTAAATTTATTTCGCGTTTAATTTTACTTTATAATAAATAAATGTTATAATTTTTTTACAGTCACCTTGGAACCGTTCAATTGTATTTAAAAATTCGTTCTAGCAGTAGTTTAGGTAAGCACGCCTAAAACCATTGACACAAATACATATCTCTGTTATTAATGATGAGCAACGATTTACCTTGGGACACCTATGAATAGATTTGATTAGTGTAAATGTTAGTTACTGAAGAGTCGTTGAATTCATCATTAATCGGTAAAAAAAAAAAGTTATTTAATAATAATTTCTCTTCCGTTTACAGTTTGTGCTCGATTCATAACTTACCATAATTTATATATCATAGGAATGCATGTGGAAATCTTGCTTGCAAGGTAATTCATTATTTTTTTCTTTTTAAACTATTCAACTTTTTCTGTTGATGATATACTTTTAAATATGTTAGACTTATGAATTAACTTGATATTAATCACAATGCTGATACTTAATCATTCGTATAGTTTTTTTCGTTAAAAACTCCATTTCACTTTGAAAACAATTTGTTTATTTTTGCAGATTTCTACACTATATGTACATGTATCTTCATTAAATTGAAGCAACCACTCATGACTGCCCATTTAAATTTAGGATCACCAGAATATGAAAGGCTATATATTATAATTAAAGCTATACTACAAATTGTATTAATCTCTCAATTAGTTAAATAAATTTTGTACTCTTAAAATGTTGCTTTTTAATAACGTTGGCATGGGGTTCTATAAGAATTCGTTGTAGTTCCGAATTTCCTTATGAATCGTAACATTTATGGTCTAATTAGTCTAGCGGTGTCGGATTCAATCGTGCCGGATAGCAATTTGCCCAGTTACTCTAACAGCTAACCGGATTGCAGCTGTCAGTCTATTCGTTTTGCTAGTGCTGCCGTATAGTTTTGTGCACAAAAGAAACACACTGTTTATTTTCTTCTGAGATGAAATTTTACATTCTTTATTAAATTTATGGCACAGAATTATCATAATTGTTACTTCTTTATATTGTGTACTACTTTTTTTTAACTTATTTCGGCAATAATAATCCACTTCTTTTGTTGAACTAAAATCGAAGGTCACTGGCAACACTTTTCTGCAACAGAGTTCACAAACAAAATATATCGTGAAAAATTAATTCAAACGACGAAATAATTGACTCAATGTGTTGAGTGTTGTGTAAAATGTACGATGTGTACAAATTAAAAGCAAACGAAAGCGCAGGTGGACTGTATTTCCAATAAATATTCGCTTGTTTTAATCAGTGTTGCCATATTACCTCTTGCATAGGAAAAGCACTAATTCTATTTCAATTTTCAACGAATTTTTTGGGTGGCAACATTCTTTTCACAGCTGACACGACTTTTGCGGTAGTTTTCTAATCGACGCAGAAATTTCTACTACTCAATCCGGTCAGAGTAATAGCGAACATTGTGTTCGGGTAAGATAGATTTTGTCAGCTGACACGATTTCTAACCTTACCGCTAGAGTAATTCTACCATTAAAGCTGTTGTCGCAGTTTGAAAATCAGACGTTTAATACACGGTCACATTAAATCGGCAATAGGAATTATGAAGAACGAATTGAGCCTAATACAGAATATTTTCTTTGGATTTTGAAAAATGTCTAGAATCTATGTAGATCGTTTAGAATAGGGGGATAACTTCGTATTTTCTTTTGAATATAAAACCATTTGGAAATGCAAAAATTAATATACGAATCAGAAATGTAATACTTTTTCCTAAGTATCTTCCGGAAATTTGCGAACTAGATACTTAATTCGATAAATATGTACTAAAGAATATTACATGCAGCCCCAGAACCCCAGCACTCCTTCACAAATTTAGCCATCATATAGAAATGCAACTCTGTATTTTCTTTTGAAAACAGCTGATTTTGTAAAGACGCAATTATTGATAACAAAATAAGAATTTCTTTGGAAAAAGTGAGGAATAGTCAATCGCGATATGCGTATATAAAAATGGACTGTGCACCCCTAAATTTGGTAAGAATTATAAGGGATTACGAGATGGAGTGAGCATTAACGGAACTATGCATATCTTTCATTTTTAGGCACATTTTCACGAACGGCGTGCAGACAAGTTTATACGGCATTCTCGATTTGACGATGCTCACAAGGCAGTAAAAGCATCTTTGCTGTACCTGCAGGATGCCTATAATGTCTGCAACATACCAAAATCGCTAGAGGTGCTAGACACGCAAAAGTGGGAATATGAACGTAAGTTGCGGCAAATACAAATATGCAAACAACAGCATGAACGATTAAAACTGAGGGAGATAGTGCCGCTGTCGGAAACAAATTCTGTGCTGCTGCGTCCGGAGAGCAGCGTTACAGCTCAATCTGTGGCTAAGTCGATTGACAAAACAATTCGTGAATTTGATGCGAAATTCAGTTCGATTTTCGTGGAACAGAATATGCAGCTCCAACAATTGAGCAAAGAAAACCAGGAGCCACAGGAGAGAAGTAGCTTCAGGGCAGACAATAATACGGGACAATGCGTCGGCGTGTCTATCAATGAAAAAGTGGCGAAGCAGATACCGCAGGAAAATAAGTACAAAAATGTAATAGAGCAGCATTGCACCTCTGATTTGGAAGACGACGAAATGCCTTCCCTGGCGCCGCTGGAGCTGCCTTCATTTGATTTCAACATGTTCGCATCGACATCTACTTTGGCAAGCATTGTTGGATTGGCTGAAGGCCTTCAAAAATAGGAATCTATTTTGAAGGAAATTTGTTTAAGAAATTGTTTTATTTTGTAAGCTAGTGAAAATATATCACAAATTATTCCATTTGAAGATGTCATTTAGCCAGCAAGCTTTGTAGCAGATCCTCCATATCCGTTTCAGTTTCCACATCCTTCAGAAGTAACAGCACCTGCGCCTCCATCTCAGAAAGAATATCTGGCTTCTTGTACGTAACGATAAGCGTATTGTATTGGTGGTGTATAGAAATATTGGCCTGCTCTGGTAACAAACCGCAGCGATCCATTTCCGGTAGCGGAATAATCTTGTAGTATTTCTTGTTAGTAGTGCATATTACGATGGCGCGCTTCTCCGGATCTGCTTTTACCCGATACACCTCAATAGGATAGGGTAGATTGCGTATGCGCCACTCTATGTTCTTCTTAGTGATCCGCTTGGTGAGTAAGGGCTCTTTGTTGCTCTCCGTCAGTGTAAAACCACCATTCATGTCACCGGCATTGTCAGCATCTCCACCTCCGACTTGCCCGATTTGACGTGGCGTTTCTCCCAGTTCGACCTCCCATTCTGGCTCGCCCATCAACTGTTTGCACTTACGCCAGGCACGCCGTTGAATAACACCCGTGTCCATGCTGTATTCCTCCGCCATTTGTTGGCCATCGGGGAATTTGTAGAAAATTTTTCTGCTCCGCCCGCTGATCAGGGATTTCTTTTCTGCGCTGCGCAAGTAGCTAAGCCAATTTTGGTACGACATTTTCGTTTCTTCGTTTCCTATTTGTATTTGAATTGGATTGTCGTTTGATCAATTGTTGGCAATTGCGACAACGCACGTTTTGTTGTTTTGGAAACACACTGTAAACAATTTCTGCTATAGGGTTGCTTTATATGATAATAGTACTGAGATTGAAATTCTTTCAAGAAGCTATATCGTAAAATGAGTGCTCTTTGCTAATTAAGTTTTTCACTTAATGTTAGCTGCGTTTATTGTTATGTATACGCTTTCATATCTTAGGAAATAGGCGAATACTGCATAATAATTATAAGAAACATTCACAGAAAATAAAATAGTTTGAGCTTTTAACTATGTATAAACAATTCAATAAATAAGCTGCTTTCGGTGTATATCCGAACATTAAAATATAAAGGAGTATTTGGCATTGTATGGCATGAATATATGTACGTTGAAGCATATAATATTTTTTTAATTTCGAAGTCATGCGATGTGTTGTTATTATGGTAAATCCGTTTTCAGGGTCAATACGCCAAAATATCAATTTCTGGAAGCTACGTTCTTGCCGTGTAAAAACGGTTCACAGCGATGTTACTGAGACTTATTTTCGTATACATAACCACTAACAAAATACTTTTTTAAAAAATTCGACTTAAATTTTGAATATGTACATATTGCATTTTCATCTTAAAATTTGCCTTTATGTCTGTGGTGCGGTTTATGGAGAAATGCAACCAAAGAGTATGTTAATATAATAGAGTGCGCATCACTCAAATTTTCGGCAAATCGAAGTAAGGGCAATTTTTCATATTTCGGTCGCGGAAAAGGGAGACACAAAAACTACTCAACCGCTCAGAGAATTTCGTTGACAGTCGTTGATTTGGCATTTCGGGTATCCTCAAAGAACGAAAAAGGCATTTTTCCGCAATGTTAGTATGCTTGTGTATGCGCATATGTATGTATTTGCAGCTGTTCTGCTCAGCCACCAACAAACACATGGAATCAGAGCCGAGCTCGTCTAGAGTCTAGACGATTTTTGTTGTTTCTGTGTTGTTGTTGTTGTGTATTTCTTGTTCATAGCAAATGCTAATTTTGGCGATTTAAAATTTTTTTCAATTTCCCTCTGCTGATCTTATTATAGGGCAATAACTATATTAAAAAGTTATTTATTTGCCAACATCACTTTTATTAAAGTGATATCGGCAAAAAAGTAATATATGAACATGCATATTTCATTCTTGATTAAAATGTATAAAATATTCTATAAAAAGCCTTTTTAATTTTAATATTATCTCTGGAAATGTCGCACATTTGAAAAAATGTTGGCGATATTTCAACAAATTCTAACTTCGATTTGATATTTCAAAACGAGTTGGAAGCTGCAAGCAGATTTCATTCATAATACAGCATACGCAAATGCCAGGAAATTCGACATACGCTTATATACATATGTATGCATGTATATGTACATAAGTTCCTTGTGTTCGTTTACGGCAGAGCAGAGCCAAAGAATTTTTTTGTCTTTCATATGAAAAACAACAACAACAACACAGAATCAAACAGCAGCGCTGTCGGGAATATCGTCGTTTATATTAACATACTCTTTGATGCAACTCTTTGCCAGTGTAGCCAGATGGACGACGCGGTCGTCATTTGGACGATTTTAGGGCCTAAATGACGATGGACGATTTCAAAGGCAGAAATGACGATTTCTGAAACTTTGTAAAGATAAAAAATTCAATTTCAAATATAACACATCTTAAATCCATCTGTTCCCAATTTTTCAGGAACGAGCAATGCACGATAACTGCCTTTTCTACCTTGGAATTCGTTGTGCGATCGATTGCTTGATTTCATACAAATTGAAGCGTATTTTTCTACAACGTCAGCTTCATTTGCTAAGCATGAAAATTTGTACTACGCATGTCTTTATGTCTCTGCAGAAAGTGCACACATGGCACATTTCTAAGTCGTTTGAAAAAATTGTGAAAGCATTTTTCAAAACTAAAACGCCTCCTTATCCAGTGCCCCCTTATTTTCTTAGTAGAAGGATATGGATATGTAGTAAGTTCCTACCGAGTTTCATTGATGTGTGATGTGTAGTTCTAAAGTTATACACAAATCTGGAGTTTATAAAAAAGTGCGACGCCCCTTATCCTACGCCCATAAAATTTATTGATTCATGTATCGTGCTCGTGTTTAGGCATGTATGTCTAAGTAGTCGGGAAGTGGGTGAAAAATTTATTACTAGATTTGACGACATACAAACATACCGGATGTGAACCTAATATAAAGCTTATAATATTGTATAATTAGTTAAAAATGTGAAGCTGACAGGGGTGTCAGTTCTGCTAGTCGGGGTGCCGATGAGTTCTGGAATGCCCTAGTGGGCGAAGGAGCTGAAAGCTTTTAGGGGGATAAACGGGGAAAAATAAAAACACGAAGTTAATGAATTTCTTGTGAATAATACCTATAATACAATGTTTGAATCTTGATCTTAACTTTTATATAATTTTCCTTAGTCAGAAATAAAATATACTAGTATATTTTTACTTTTCATTGAAATAACGATTTAGGACCTAAAATGGCGATTTTTTTAAATATTTTGACGATTTGGGATATTTTTTTCTGGCAACACTGCTCTTTGCCGATTGGAAATGTCGAAATGATTTGACATTTCGAGTTCTCTCTCATGCCGCAAATTTTTTCTCTTCGTCGGTGTCGATATTCGAATTTCGGAAACCCACGTATACCCACAGGGAAACGAACAATTTCACCAAATTAATTCTATAAAAAGTAAGAAATCCGCAAAGCTTGACAAGTTGGTAAAAATAGCATCAGCACAATAGTTTTTTCGGACAAAATTGAAAGTGTAGTTCACAGTATTAACGAGAGTTTATTTCGTATTTCTTTGCAGCCACCTATAGACATATAGAGGTCAAAAGTCTTAATTTAAACGAAAAGTCGAGAAATTCGCGTTAAAAACAGTCTACCTCAAATTCGCAAAAATGAGTCTTGTCTGGACTTTGATCGCCACTTTTCTGTACGCAGAAATTGCGGTAGTTCTGCTGTTGGTATTGCCAATCGCCAGCGCAAGCAAATGGAATCGCTTCTTCAAATCAAAGTTTTTAGCGATGCTGGCCAAGCAGGCGCATCTTTACTTTTTCCTAATAATTGGTTTGCTGGTGCTCTTCCTTCTGGACGCCATACGTGAGATGCACAAATACTCACAGCATGACCCCACTGGTCATGAGCACCTGAACGTCGAAATGCAACACAGTATGCGCCTATTCCGCGCCCAACGCAATTTCTATATATCCGGTTTTGCCATCTTTCTGGTGCTGGTTATACGACGTCTGGTGATCTTGATTGCGATACAGGCAAATCTGCTGGCCCAAAGTGAAGCCTCCATGAAACAGGCTCAGAGCGCTACAGCTGCGGCGCGATCTCTTATGACCGGGGACAAGACAGAGAAAGCTAAAGAAGCTACCGAAGACAGCACTGTTAGCGAGGTGAGCTAATTTGTTGTTTTTGTTGTTGTTATTGTTTTTGCTATCAGAAGTTGCGATGAGTTCTTGTACAAAAGCGTTTTTGCTGCTATAGAATTAACCAACGCGTTGAGAAAAGTGATTGTTGTACAAAGCACAGTCTTATAATTTAAAAAGCGTAGTACCAACATTTTTACACCTCTTCCTAATACAGTTAAAGCATGCGGGCTACAAAGAATAACATATACATATGTACATTAGTATGCATATTTAAATTCCATTGAATCCAATTCTATTAAATTTTTTCCGTGAATTCTTTAAACAGCTGACAAAACTGCGGAAACGTATACAAGGACTCTCAGCCTCTCTCACTTAAAATCTAAAACAACTTAAAAATTCGAAAGGAAATTTATTTAAGGTCCCCACCCCAAGAAAGACATTGGTTTTCACCCGTAGGCCACTAATAAACCATAGAGCTAACAATAATTTATACTCTCTTTCTTAATCCACAGCTCACAGAGTTACGTCAGCGCGTGCAGGAGCTGACTGCCAGCCTTAATCATGAGAAGAAGGACAAAGAGGCTTTAAAATCACAAGCCGAAAGTTTGAACAAAGAATATGATCGCCTCACTGAGGAGTACAGCAAACTGCAAAAGACCATCACCATCAGCGACAGCAAGGGTGGTGTTAAGGATGATTAAAACTTTGGCATGAAGTTGCGGCACGAAAGGATCGATTTGTTGAGCATGCGATAATTTGCAGAAATGAAGAAATAAGACTTTCACGCGACTGCACGAAGTGGGAACAGCTGACAGTGAAAACTTTGATTGCCTAATTGCATATTTGAATTAAAATTTTCTAATTACGACCTAGTTATTAAGTTTTTCTATATACTCTTTCGAATGTTACAGCTTTTTGGTTGCTATCGATTCTTATATTGGTTATAACTGTCATTAAATGAAAAATAAAATATACATATATGCTGTTTCGTTAAAACTACTAAAAATATACGTTTTATTTGTCGGAAAAGTTTCAATATTTTATTTGAATATTACGAGTGAATGTTTTTCGGTTGTTTTCTTTTGACATGCGTTTGTTGGTTTACCAAAGTAGCCCTCTTAGCATGAGTCACTCAATTAAGTGGTGTGTGTAGCACATGGTACACATCATCGTTATACACTTTATGATAAAAAAAGGTAAATGCAGGTTGGTTCAGTTTCTTTGTTTATTGTATTATACAATTCGGTACACTCATGTTGCTATTAAACTAGTACGTTTCCATCATGGTTTTCTAACCAACTAATGTCTAAAATTCCTTTGCGATTTAAAGATGATGTCATTTGTAGATTTGTGCAAATGAAATTATACATACATATATAATCTAATCAACATTCTAATTGGAAGCGATAGGAATTTTATTCAGGAGTAGACGATCAAATCCGATTGAAAAAGTACAACAATGCTGGTGTTACGGTGCGGATACGACGCCGGAGGCCGTCGTGGGAGAGAAACCCTAGGTCAGGCTGTAACCCAATAACGGGTTGTTGTTAGCCAATTGAGTAAGTAAGTAAGCTGGATCGTTTTCGTAAAATTACACAATTACAAAATAGAGACTGCGGGTGTATAGTGGCACGAATTTCGGCACACCTTACTCCCACCAGAAACTCACCGAGAAACTTTCGCTCTCCGAACGTACATAGTGCCACCATTTCGGTGGCATATATAGACAGTCTCCTTCTTGTAGTGTGAGCTTATAGAAGCGTACATTGGCGACTAAAGGATATCGCTCCAAGTCTACGTGCGCAGCATCAATTTGTGAAGTGTTATTCAGGAACTCAGATTCATATGCATACAGATTGGGTGTATCTGTTGGAGCGGCCAGTATGATTTTCTTCATACCAAATACCTGGCACAACAAATTATGCTTTGGGTCATAGTGCATGGGTGAAATCGTGCCTTGCGGTCCTAGCCAAGCTTTAATGTCTACCGGTACCTCTTGGGCGCCCAAAGTGCAGTAGTCTGGTATGCGTATATCCGCCTTCAATGCAGGTATTTGATCGAAGAGCTCGTGCTGAGCTAAATATTCAATTTCTCTCTCTGAGTCTGGAGTGGCTTGTTTAAATTGCCTCCTGAGGAAATCGCGAATTTTCACCAACTGCTGCGACCACTCATCCGTAGCGTAGTTGGATCCAATTTCTATGGGCACTGTACGGTTCCCGGCTACTTTAAGTATGTAGTTCAAGTCACGCCATTTACTCAGCGCCGGCCAATGAGTGATTGTGTTTAGGAGCAGTGCTGGGTGGCGTCTTTCGAAAAAGCTTCGGCGGAAGACTTCAACTGAAGGGCAATCAACTTGTGATACATCACACAAGCATTGCTGGCGTTCCAAGGTCGGAATACTAGGCAGTTCAAAATCGGCACTAACTGCAAAGCGTTTGTTTTAATAGGAATAGGGAAAGAGAATAGAGAAAGCTACAAATTACTCAGCACTTCGTTGAAATACTGCATAAGATTTGCTAGCAGCTGTTCACTCTTCTCATATAAATCCTGTGTACAGCCTATTAGCATAGATTCATCTAGCAGGGCACTGCACTTTTCCGCCTGTGATTGGCACGAACTTTCAAAGAGCAAATAAAAAATCTATTGAACATTCTATTTAAGTCACGAACAAACCTTTCAAAACTACTCACTTTGAAGTAGTTTGCCAATGCGTATATTTTGCGTGTTTTAAGCGGCACCTCACTGAAGTGTCCTGTATGTATGCGCTCCCAATATTTATCCGCCAAGCATTGCACCAAGTAATTCACTTCATCCGTTTCCGCTGTCAGTGATGTTTCAGATTCGTCGAGCTTCTTCCGTATGCATGCCATATTACTAGCAGCCAATCGGAGTATGTAAGATGCTTCTGCTTCATTTTCTAATAAATTCGCAATTTCTTCATATTTAGGCAACAAATCAAGCAGTTTCAGTAAATTGTTCATCACTCGATAGAAACAAAATAAAAATTGCTAGCAGACGTCGAATCAGCTGTTTTTGTTTATATCGGCTTGTATGGCTTTTGACAGCTGCCAAAATGGAGTTGCCAAAGCTACGAAATATTTGAATTTTTCAACAAGAGCAGCTCAATGCAAAAATTATATCAATTTTGATAAATAATGAAAGATTGCCAATCAAAGTCCCATACATCAATTTGTTCATGATAACAAATAAAATTCCTAAATGGAGGGCGTTTCAAGTATTCTAGTGAACAACTTGTTTCGTTCTCATGTACATATGTATGTACTTTATCTTTCGAAAAATTGCATGGTACTAATATAATGAGGTGAAAAATTGAGCCATTTTTACAGGTTATACAGGTAGAGATAAATTTATTGAGACTTCAATTCTTGTGTGTGACATATTCTCCTCATTCTTACATCTTGTAAAACATTAGACAATCAGAGTATGTATTATCTTATGATGATGTTTATAGTGGAATGAGCGACAGGCTAGGGAGTATTTATAATGTGAAAAAATTACAGGAGATAATTTTCAGTGCTTTTTTAGTTGATATAACAACTTCCGACAAGTCTAGGGTAATGTTGACGCAGTAGTTATTAAATATATACTTAAAGCTATTTCAATCTACTATTTAAAGGTTCAGGTTATACAGATGCTCTTTTGACTGACGTCGACTGCCGGACATTTCGCTCTTAAATTTTCTCTGTCTCTTGAAAAGACTGCAATTTCTTCATCTATTGTCCACCCGCACAGGCCAGGCCAGGCTAGAAAAGCAAAAGTTCACATGTTTTAAATTGTTCATTTAGGCTAAATAACCCGACCAGGGTGCAACAACTGTGCCAGCAGTGGCGGCAGAATTTCTCGCTCCATTGCCTGCCTGTGGCAGAGGCATGTTGTTCGATCATCACGACTTCTGGCTGCGGCCGTGATTCAATACCTCCCGCCTGCGATCGTGTGAGCGCACGTCGGCTGCAATTTCACCTCGTTGTAAGCTGCAGTTTTTACCGTACGTCTTTGGCTGCTTTGCCGCATGCTGATTGCAATATTGCGCTGCTGCACGTGCAAATATGGCGTTAGCGAGTGAGCGGCAATGAGCAGCGGTGAACGAGTGAATGAGCGCGACCGAAGAGAGTGCCAATCTAAATGAAATTTCTTGGGTCTTGTGCGTGCTCTGCTGAACCCCGGGGTCCGTTGCAGGGCAAAGAAAGGCTAGAAAACGGCGATGATGAATATGCTATGAAATGGAGTTAAAGAACAGTTATTTACAGGGGTAGACAAGCCATTGCAACTGGATACCATCAGCAACCGCGGCTAATTGATGATGCAAGCGTAAATGTTTAGGACTGCACAATTATACTTTGAGCTTGTTCATCGAGAAGTTGTACATACATATTTACAATCGATGCAGACTGTACTGCACTACATACAAATGTACATATGTATATTTTCTAGTCAACTACTTTTCTAAGAAGCTCAACAACGCAGTCTCATTTAGAATTTCTGCTACATAGCATATTTAAAAAAAAATTATATTTACCTTTTCACTTATTTTCATTTAACTCTTTTACGCACATAAGTGCTGTCTAAATATTTTGTTAATTCATTTTAATTTCATTCCTTTGGATTAAGGCATATAGAGTAAAAAAAACCACTCAATTAGGTCAAGTACGAAGTAGGTATGTACATACATACATACAATGGGTCATATGACCGAAGTATCTGGTGCTTAGGCAATACCCAACCCAGCCTACAATATAAAAAATATAAAGCCTATAAAAAGAAAATAATATAATTCAAGTAATAATTAAAAAACGGTTATTTACCAGCTGTCAGGGCATCGGCATATTATTTTCTTTCAAAACCAAAGTGAATGACGGAGAGGAAGTGACGTAGTCTTGGAAGTGACACAATTCGTTTGAATTGATAACGACAGCACTGTCTTGAGTCCCACAGATCACGGAAAATCTACGGCGTAGTTAAAAAATATGAAATTTTGTTGCTGTAAAAATTATTTCCGAGAGTTGTATTGACAGCAGTTACTTGATAAAGAACTGGAGCTCTGGCAACAGTTGCCGGTGGTGTCATCTTTTACAAAAGAACTTACTAGTGCAAGTATGCCAAATCAAATCACCCACGATTGTTGCGAAACGTACAAAACGTCAGGCCGCTGCCACCACACAAAGTGAAATGCCCTAAATCGCCGCGCTATCCCACATTAAGCGGGCATAAAGCTGATGACAGGCGTGCCTGGCGCCTAATGAACTGCCACAATTGGCACTCTAGCTGCAACACATGCACGTCGGTGGCTGCAAGCCGACCGCATTCATTGGCTACTCAGCCAAGCCACAACTGTCGGCAAGTCCAAGCTGTCTGGATGGCGGCTATCAACCATGCAAACAACCATGGACAACAATTTCAAATCCACAAGTGCGCCACGCCACTATCGCATTCATTTAACTAAATTAAAATTTGCGCTAATAACACGCTTTTACGCCAGCCACAACATCAGCGGCGGCAACAGCAACCACAGCAGCAGCTTTGACGCCACATGCAACACTCTGCAGTCAGCCGGCATCAGCGGCCGTGGGGGAAAAAGAGGACACGCTCCACGCTGTCTACAGTTGGGCGATTTATTAACTTCATTTCCAGATCATTAGATCGCATAACACGGACATGCATCACTGTGGCACATGGTGCGTTGCTGCCCGAGCCGCCGCATACTAGTTGGACGCGCAGCAGCGCCGCAGCGTGTTGGACCACCACTGACTGTGCTGCGCAAGCGCTTCGAGTGTTGCATGGCATTGCATTGCGTCGAGTGGAGCACTGCGCCGGCACTTGTGCCTGCGGCATGTGGCTGACTAGACGACGTGCCGTTGGGCAAGTGTCGGAACTGGAACTGAGTTGTGGTTGCCCGTCGCACTTGCCGTTGCCGCTGCTGCTGAGCGGCGCGGCGTGGCGTGGCTCGCAGCAGGCAATTTTTTACGAACTAGTTTCATGTGCGGCAAGGATTTGCGCGCCGCTATCGGCAACAGTTTTGGTCTATTTATGAGGCTATTGCCTGATCGCAATTGCTACACACACACACGAAATAAATGCCAAAAATATCATGTTCTTTTATTACGTATACGCAGAGTATACTCACACTCGGTAGCAATGGTTCCATTAGGCCGCGTTCACACTGGGGATAAAGTGGTGACTGCAGTCTTTATTACTCAGTAGGCCATGTTCACTTTGGACCAAATGATGCTTGTTTTTTTGATTTTCCATTATAAAGCGAAAGGGCGGTGTCACGCAGAGAATAAAAAAAATCATGACCAATGTATTTTTATGCTCTTTCCTCTCATGATTTTACTATTTGACCAAACTACGTTTCGTAGATTGTCTTTTGATCGGACGTGATCAACTGTTCAAAGTGGGTTGCAATGTAGAAAAAATATGAAAGTTTTGCCATTGTCACAACTAAAATGTAACTTTTCGCAACTAATTGTGGATAACACTCTTAGATCCCGTGATTTGCGGTTCTCCAGAACCGCTGCTCTAAAAACCGCTGGTCTGGAAGCTTATCAAAATGTATTGCATTGTGAAGGTCATATGCGAAAGATTAGTTCAAATATTCATAAAAAACGAAATTAACAAAGAATTAATTTTTTCGATTTTTCTCCAGCTCTCCTCCACCACGTGCAATTCAAAATCAATTTCAGTAAGACAGCTGGAATAATTTGCATTGAAATGAATTTCTTGTAATGAGAAATTGCACGTGAAAACTGGGGCTACTCAAAGAATATGCAATAGAAAGTGTTTTTTCTACTCTGTCAACCATTCGAATTTCACCCAAAAATTTGTGATAACATATACGACTATATAGAATTATCTGATGTGTTCAGTATATGTGCTAGCCAAGAGGCAGCCACGTATTGGTCAGCAAGTGAAGTGCACAGAGTTGACAGTTATTTTCCGCGCGTGTATCTTCTAAGCTGCTACACGCAATGCATTCGGAACGCACGTCTGTCCTCCACTTTTGCCGGGATAGCACTGATGGTGGCATGATGCATGCGTGGATCGCCGCTTCTATTGAGCTGCACATGGGCAGCAGGCCATGCAACATTTCAGTCCGCCTGTTTTATTGCTGCCGCGCATTTCTTACGTGTGCAAAGCGCAGCGTTTTGTTTGCGCGTACACCAACGCGGCAAGCAGTTGAACGCGATCCTTAGCTGCTCAAGTCGCTGTCGCTCAGTTGCTGCCAAGCATATTTTAAGCTTCGCATATATCGTGCAGATCTTGCGATAAGCACAATCGGCGCTATTATAGGCGCAGCCCGGTGGAAGAAGAAGAAGCAGAAGAAGGCGTGCGCACGCGCGAGTCTTGGGCGCATTTTGCGACCAGTTGGGCAAGTAGCTAAGGAGGCAGTCGGCCATATACACTACGACGTCGAGCTGTAGGAGCCTAAATTCGCACAGCGGGTCGGACGCTGCGGCAAGCAAACGTATACGACCTAGCGACAGAAACACGGCACTCCAATGCGGTGCAGTGCCGTGCGATCGTATCAGCAGACTGGGCCGGGCTGACATTGTCGCTCACGCGATCGCTTTATGTCGTCGCAGCTAAGATGTACGCGCACGTAAATGCGGCATGCCACAGGTTCCAAAGGCCATTGTGTTTACCCGCTGCGTAGCAATGCGGCATATGGCGCAACCATATTGCGCTCTGTTGGCAATCAGAGGCCGCGTCGCCAGTGCACTTGTGCCGCTACACAAAATTCTAGCGACCAGCACACCAAATTGCACGCATATGCATATGCTCTCTTTGCACTGCCCCTTTACAGCACTCGAGTGAAGGAGAGCTCTTGCCGCCGTCGCGACGCGTCGCTATTGGCTCGGGCTGTGTTGATCTTTAAATGGCGATCGCATGCTCGAGATCGCTATCGCCGGTTCGCGTGATAATAGCCTTCCTAAGCGCGTCCGTCTTAACGTGTTGCCACTGATGCCTGCGGTTTGGCGTTGAGCAGTGGCGGTGCTGCGCCTGCACCATGGTGTTTGCTTGCTCCTGGTGAATGTGGTGCACGCATGTGTATAAGAATTTTCTGCGTGCTCGCTGATATTGATCGACGAAATATATACGAATGGGAGACACAAGCTAAGGCAGAGCCAGTGTCACAAGTTGCCGCACTTAAAGTCAAGCACTGAAGCTAGCAAGAGGAGCTCTCTACTGTTATACAAACATTCTTGAGGCTGCAGAGTGCGCGGTGAGCCTGACATTAGAAATTAACACATTCACCGTAATTAATCGCTAAAATTTCTGCTAATTACTTGAGCTTAGAATCAGCAACATTGTTGCTTTGCCATTGTTGCCAGATTAAAGCAACATAAATGGTTACTGAAATTGTTGGCAGTTCTATAAAGCAAAGAATGGCAATCGCAGCAACTAATCTGACAGCGAATTGCAACAAAAATTACAAACAGAGCCAGAGTCACTGCGTCAGTGTGAGTAAGTGTCCGTCCAGCCGTCCATTTACCGCAATTTCGCAAAACTCACATGCTTACATTTCAATTTCATTTAGCGGCCAGTGGCCAGCAAGAATTGTGGTCAATGGTCATCAACTTGGAAGAACGGCGCAGCGGGTGAGCTAGTAAGTGCTTGTGTGGAGGGGGAGAGGGAGAAGGGAAGATTATTTCAAGCAATTGCAGTTGCAATTATTGTTGGTAATAAGTTGCTGACTTGCCTTCTTGGCGATGACGCCGACGACACTTGTTGCGCTTGCATTTTGCATGCTTTCTTTCGCAAACATTTTCCCGTGTTTTTGTTGGTTTGTTGTTGTTTTTGTACGCTTTTTTAGTTATTTTAAATTTTTGCTGCCATTATGACCTAATTCAATGCCATTAACTCATCCAAGGTTTCGAGTGTCGAGGTTTGCGGTCGTTGCCTGACGCTCTCCGTTCTCTGTCTGACGTTTCGAAACCGTGTGTTGTTTTTGTAGTTTTTGCACTGTTTTAAGTGGTATGAAAAACAAATATTTAAAAGATTATCTACACTTGTAAATATCTGGAAACTTTGTATATGAAGTCAACTTCGACTTTGTAATATATAAAATTTAAAATAATATAAAAACACTAAAAGTTGCTGTTTTCTTAAAATTAATTCGAAATAGAGAGCACTTCGTTCGTCATAAAGAAGTTCGACTGGAATTTTCTCGTCTCTGATTAACTATACATAGAGTTCCGTTCTGAAAGAGGCTATAATACCAATAAAAAAAAACAAACTTTTAGTTTTTAAAAAGTTGAGTTAGTTAGCCCACAACAACACAACTCTTTAAGTAATAACTAATTGAGAGTAAAAATGGGTGATGTAGCTTTGAGCTAGTAGCGGCTGCATTTCCAGCGCGTTGGATCAACTTTTCTTTGCTGACTAAACTACTCTCAATATAACTCTGTACATATTCTAGAATATAGCTGCTTCAGCTCGGCTGCTTTTTCTTAACAAGCGACAGCGCGAGGTGCCTCGCGGCGGCGTCTTCTGCTGCCAAAGCAAATTACTCAATTCCTGTCGATAACCCAACCAATTAGCAGTCCAAGCGGCAGGATGTCAACAGGCTCAACTGGTCGATCAGGTGTGCTTGATGCATATAAATATGTGTATGTGTGTGTGTGGTGGCAAGTCAATCAGCAGCTGCGCAGAGAACAAGTCAAACATCATCAGTCACACTTTGTGGCACAGATTAGCAGAGATGCATGCAATCACTGGGAGTGGTAACTTCCGCAAGTGATTTTATGGCGCACATTTATTTTAATGGTGCAGTTGTTGATTAAGATTGTTGCATGTTTGAGAGTGTTTGTGTGTGTGTGTGTGTTTGTGGCATGATGAGCCGATGAGCTCATTTTCAGCATTTTGCGGCTTGCATGCAAGTCATTGCAAGCTGTGCCTCGGCACTTCCGTTTGGCAGCAGCTGAGCATAGGCAAATGTGGCGTCGAGGTGCCTGCCAATGGAACACGATCAATCAAGGGAAACACATGTTGCGGAAGCACACATATGCCGCTGGCGTTAAACAGTGGGAAATGCTAAAGAGCAGGCGAAAGGGGAGGCTATAAACATGACAGCAAGCCGATTTCCAGCATTTCCAGCTGATCATCATGTGCGTCCATCAGCCGCCTCAAACGCTTAATGACTTCGCCAGCGGCTGTGTTGTATGCAATCGTGTGAGCCCGTGAGCAACACCTGAAGATCGTTGTATGTGCATTTTATGGTCGTGCTTCACTTCCTCTGCTCTGACGTCAATGATTGTGTTTCACTTTTCCGTTTTTCCATTCCGCTCGGAATTCTCAATAACACCATGCCCAGACGATGCGCAAATGTGCGGTGTAGTTAAATATACATACATATATTTCTTCTCATTTGAAACGAGGCAACTTTTATGAACTCCATACATACATTCAAAGATTTGGGTTGATAGTATTGAAAACAGCTGAGAAACAGATGCGATCCGTCTACAAATAGCCCGTTGAGCTAAAGCACATGTGGATATTGAAGAAGGGGCGTATACTATATTAGGGCGGGCACGAATTTAGTAGGAATTGCGTTTTCGAACAGCTTAATTTTTTTGTAAAACATATTACATACTCACTAACTTATATGGCATCACAACATGTTGCAGGACTACGCCTCATGTACCAGCTCTTTCTGAGCGCCCCTGCTTTGCGCTCACTCTCTCCAGTCTCTGGTTTCAAACTCCAGGCATAGCAAAAAATCAGTAGCAGAAAATTAGATGAACCCAACCGGGCAGAATAATTAGGTAATTGATATGAGCGAAAAAGTCTTAGAATTAGAAAAAAAACAGATGACTGATACGAGATATTGAATTGTGAATTTTGTGACTCTCTTCAGAATAGGACAGTGGGCTTTGTTTGCCATTGTGAGAGAAAGAGCGCTAATTTACGCTAGTGTGAACATGGAATAGTAGTAGAAAATTAAAGAAAAAGCTGTCAGGCTTTAGGTGCCTAACATTTCTGAGGTGACTTATCGCGGTCTGACACTTCAACCCAATACAATCCAATCCAAGTCAACAATAATGTCAACAACAACAATAAATACAAAAATAATCAGCTGCAGCAACAATTTTAACGTCACATAAATGAAATAGTTTCAAAACATTTGTGCATTTCGTATTCGTAATCGGATTCATACATACATAACTATGTATGCATGTATGTACCTACATATGCATATAACTGAGTAGGTACGTGTGTGTGTGTGTGTGAGCGCACACATAAATTTCCTGCAGCTGAGGATGAACTGCAATTCATGCAGATCGCATATTATTGTGTGTGTGCTTCTTTTTGTTGTTGTGGGGTTTCTCTTTAGAATTTGTTTTTTCCCTCTTTTATGTCTTTTTTCATTTTTCTGTTTTTATTTTATTTGCTGTCTCGATTTTAAGCACAACCGGACGCACGTGTTCATTTTCATTTGGCGCAAACAACAAAAAAGAACGATAAACGTACGCGTCAGCAGCCGAACAGCAGTAACAGCAGCAGCTGCGCTGAACCCGGCAGCCGCAGTCGCAACAATGAAAATGAAATCTTTTTGCTTGAAGCGAGCGCGGCTGCGGAAATTGCTGGCGGGCAGGCGGGCGCGTTGCAGTCGACGCCGGCTGAAGTTCATACAAATTGCAAGCGGCTGCACACCCCACCGCCAAGCGGCAACAGCAATATTTGCAACTACTATTGCTTGGGGCAGAGCCACCCATGCAAGCAGCCACACATACACCAACACACAAAAGCGTTTGCCGGCAATGACCGGCGAAGCGAAAACTTGTACGCATCTACTTACAGCCGTAAGACGTAGGGAATCGGATCGTTCGTTTGCGATTCTTCAACTCTTGAAAACTTTGAAAGTTTTTTCATTGCGCCACGGCCAGAGCGTTTCCCTTTCGGCGGCACAGCGGCACGAAATACCCATATGCACTTTGCACCGCACTAAATGTGCTCAATTTGCAGTTGCACTGTGAGAAATTTCTAGGCTATGGAATCCCTTTTTATTAATTGATACATTTTTGATGTATGTATGTGTAGGCCGCGGTGGCTCAGTGCACAAGTGCTTGGTCGCTGATGCGGCAGGCCTGGCGCCTCATAACATCTAATAAAAAGATCATCTGTTTTTCAGATTATTACTTTGCGCGGCGCCACTTCTCGCTATGAATTGGCATTTCTCCGAGAGTATTCTTTGCCATGAAAAGCTTCTCAATCTCTTCAGATACGGCTATTTTTAATTAATTAATTGATTGGCGCAACAGCCGGTGTGGGCTTAGGCCTAGCTTTCTCGCATTAACTTTTGTGTGCTTGTCATATTTTTTCACAAATTAACGGGACCTACTTTACTGGATCCGAACGGGTTTGAGAAGCTTTTCGCTATTTTTAGGTCTCGTTAATTTGTGCTAAAATCTATAAAAATATAATATCGTTCGAAAACTTTGAAAAGATAACATTTCCAAATTTTGGAGGTACGAGTACCCATAATAGGTTTCATAAGTATTCTTATTTCCATTTGCTTACATGCTTACAACTGTCTATGATAGAGGAATTTGTGAGATATGAACTTAAAAAAAATTGCAAATAAAAGTCAATATCTCAAATTATTGGGTGCTAATTTTTGTTATTTCTGTATTGTGAATAATAAAGTTGAAAAATAGCAATATTATGAATGGAACCATTCTACATCTTCACTTGTGGTAATTGGAAAAATTTTCAACTATCACTAAAAAGCTGAAAAGTATTTAAAAAAATTGTAATCTATTCATAAAAATAGTGGATAACAAATTACAAACTACACGTTGCATTAGATGCATTCTATCGCTGATGGTTTATTGCTTCGGCTTAATTACAATCTTCCCAACTTTTAAGCACATGCTCTTGTGACTACTTTTCAGTGCATTCTTCGCTGTATCCATTTTGAGCTTTGTTACATCTTTTGGATCACTGTGATTATGATTGTTGGAATGCTTTTTCATGCACACCGAAACCAAGTTAGTTTTTTTCCGTGTACTTATGCAGGGTGCCCCTCAGGGTGCACCCGTGTTTTTCGCCTGTGCGGGCCCCAACCGCTGTCTTCATTGCAGCTGAATTCAGTCAATTGTAAAGTCCACTTGTTGTTGTGCCATACAAATTCAACTCCCAGCCCACTGCCGGCTGCGCTGCTCGCTCGTTCGCTGGCTGACTGGCCACTTGTGGCGCGGCGCAGGAAATTCGAACCACGACAACGACGACGGCGAGTGGCATCTTCAGCGGAACGTATGAATTGTTTGCAATTATGTGCTAAGATACGGATTGCATGACTTGACCTTGTTTTGGTTATGTTGTAGTTGTTGCCGTTGTTGTATTATTTAAAAGGTTTAATGGCCTCGAAATGCTTTTCGTTACGGTTTTTAGCTTAAACTGCGATAATAAGTAGTAACTTTAGCCATTAATTATCTGCGCTATTGCAGCGTAGCGTCGTCCGAGCGCTGTAGAAAAATAAGGCGCCGAGTGTGGCGTTATTTGTAGTGCATTAAAGTGAATTTCATAGCTTGATGAATGGCAGCAAGTGCGCTGCGCTTTGATGTGATCCGCCACCGCCCGCCGCAGTTCGCAAGCGCATTGGCCTCTAATGTCACAGCAGGTGAGATTTTCATGCATGCATATGCTAATTTGCTTAGCCATTTCAATTTCCAAACATCGTTGCTAACTCCATTATCTTTGTCATTATCAGCGTCGGCATCGCCGCTAGCGCCACCGCCAGTCACCGCCACTTGGCACACTTGCCTCAGCGGCATTCGGCATGCATATTATAGTTGATTTTACACAGCTGAGAGGAAAAAAGCTTTTGACGGTCGCACTGTCGCCGCCAATTAAAAATATTCTATACAATATGCCATACGCCGATATTGCTGGTAGCTTCAGGGGTGCGCGGGTGTGCCTATGATGAAAGTTGCCTGTTGGTAGTAATGAGTTTTCAAAACGACCTCCCAGCTGGGCTGCGGTGTGTGGGAATGCAGTGCTTTGAAGAAAGTCGCAAAGTTTAAAAAAGGGTCAAGTGAAGCCACTGACGCAGCGTACAAGTTTGCTTTATTAGAAAGTAAGTAGGTAAGTAAGTATTTCAGACTTGCAGAAAGGAAAAATAGGCTCAAAGTGTAGAAGTTAAAAGCCTAATTTTTTTTGCGAACCTTAAATTCTATTAAAAAAACGAGTGGCTTTAAAAATAATCAAAATTTATCAGAAATATAAGTAAGCCGTGAATCCAAATTATGCAATTTTTTTATTATAATTACTTAATATAAATTCTATACAAAAATATATTATAATTTTTTGTTTATAAGGAAGTTTTGCATTTTTCAGGAAATCCCTCCGTCAAGGCCTCCATAGTACTTTCATTAATGGTTTTGAAAGCTGCACTTCACTTAATCTTAAATTCTTTAATGTCCTTCGATACACCTTCAGTCTGCTTCAGTTTCCACTTAATTAAAGAATGGAACATGATAGATTTTCTGCGGTATTACGCTTTTGAAATCGGAAAAGAGTTTAAGTTCTTTTATATTTTAGAGCTCATAGTACAACTTCCTGTCCGTCGCAGCTCATCCGTCATTAAATGTGTGGAATATTGTGATTTCAAGTGGGCATAAGATGAAGTTTGAAATATGTTCTTTTTAATTGTGGTTTCATCTACTGCGTTCTTTTGTATAGTATGTATGTATGTATGTCCGAAGAAACTGATTCGTCTTACTCCATTCAATTATCACGCTGTGAATTTAGCGTTTGGTCCCTTTATAAAAAAATGTCTGCCTACGCAACTGCGGCGATGCCAGCCCATTGCGGACGCAAGTCGCATGAGCGGATTTACATTTGCAGGTGTTCACTGTCACATCGACACAAGCGGCAGACTAATTAACAAAAGAATGCGCGCCTACGGAGAAGCTTTCCATTTGTACGGGTATATTGTATTTTTGTTGTTGGCTGTGCGCGTGACGGCTGAAACGGCTTGGATGCGCTACGTTAGGGCGCTTGGGCATACAAAGCACACAGCAATAGCGCGGCTTAAATCGGCTAAAAGCGTATGGCCATACAAGAGCGCCGAACGCCTAAAATGGTCATTGCCCGTACCAGTTTATAAGTGGCAACAGCAACAACAACAACGGCAAGAGGCCACCACGTTCAGCACGCTGAAGCGAAATGTCTGAAATGAAATGGGGAGCGGCGTTAATCACATACGTACAATGGATCAAGCTGGCAATGCTGGTGGAGCTTCAAAATGAGAGGAAACGAACGAAATGTTTTAAAAATTACACACAAAGAAATTGCTAGGAATTTGTTGAGAGCCTCCCTTTAATGAAAGGCACAGCAGAAAGTTAGGTTAGGTACAAAAAATACAAATGACTAATTTTATTATAGACTTTTAGATCGGTTTAAGTATATATTGGGGCTTTTAATACCGGCGACTTCTCTCGCGTAGAATTGGCAACTCTACGAGAGTATTCGTCGCCATGAAAATAAAAACAAGTTTTAAGTTAAGGAAAGCGATCTGCCAAAATAAAATTGACATTTGTTAAATTTCGATGAAAAAAATCCACGCTGATTTCGAAAAAAAAGCAGTACTAATCTATTTTGAATTTCAACGAAATTTTAATAAGTAGTGGCATTTAAGGGGAAATGTAAAATCATTGTCAGAAAGTTGTGTGGCGAAATGACCATGCTCATGATCATCAAATAATGCTCAAATCGAAAAAAAATTTTGCACTTTTTATCGAAACGAATATTCTTTAAAATATTTTTTTCCGTGCGTGTACTTCAAACGAAGTGTATACAGACAGACGGCATTTATGACAGCCCGACCGTGACAGGCACGACAAACAAAAGATCAACAGGTTATAGCTGCGTGATCGGCAACAACCACAACAATAACCACAAGAGCATTAACAACAGCGACAGCAAACAGTCGGAGCAGCAGCAGCATCAGCAACGGCAACAACAACGGCGGCGGCGTTGCTCCAGTGAAGACCATGAATTTAAATGAAAACGACGCGCATGCGTAAGGCGTAAGACGTCAGTTGTATGCGAGCATGTATGCATGTGTGTATGTATGTATGGGGAGCACGTTGTGCCAGCACGCACTGCGTGCGGAATGTGGGCCTTGCTGTGGGAACCTTTGGAGCTGCGGTTAAGCAGCAACGCGTCGCAGCTGAGGCTCTCAGTCTGCTGCCGAAGACCAGCTTCAAGTCGAATAAATGACGCTTTTGTTTAAATCGTACGTATTTCTTCCACTCCCACTCACCCGCCTTTTTTCCATTTGCTTTTCTTCCTCTTCTTGTTATACTTCAGCGCCTCCACAGCCTCCACAGCCACCGATCCACTCGCCTCTACTACCAATTGTTAGCCTTTTGCGCGTTCGTGATTGTTGCTTTTGTTGTTGCTGCCTTTTATGTGATCACGTTGATTGATTGTGCACACCTGTGAGGTTTATGAGGTACGTTGTCTGAAGACGCTTTTGTTGTTGTTGCTGTAGTTGTTGATTTTGGTGGGCTGGCGTCGTTTTGATCTTCAAGAATTTCTCTCAGATCTCTCTGTAGAGACTTTTTGTGGTTTATGCATAGTTTTTTTATACATTTATTTTATTTTATATTAAAACGGTTCTACCAGCATGTAATTGTTGTTGTTGTTTTCGTTGTTGCCATATATAGCAGCTTTAATAACGACTCATCATTAATTTGGTACCTTTTGATTGTTCTACGGCTGGCGCCCACTTTTTTATATCAGACAGTGGCTTATTTGTTGTTGTGTTGGTGTGGGATTTTCGAAGCTGTCGCTGCTGAGTTCAGTTATAACGCTGCTGGCATGGGTACTTGTAAAGCGCAATTGCTGAGAGTATCTGCGTTATCAAATATATATTTAATAGATATAAGAATGATCTTTGGTATTTTGAGAAAGAACGACTACAAATTTTCCGGATGTGCTAAAATTTTTGCTCAAACACTTTTCATCATAATGGAATTTATTAACATATTTATTTTATTTATTTATTTATACAGTATACCATGCAGCAGCTAAGTCCCTAAGGACTCTAGCTCTTGTTCTTGCTTAGGTTAAAATTAAAAAATTGTGTGAAATTGTTGCTTTACTTACAACGAGCATTCCCAGTTTCATGAGGATGACGGAACACATATTGAGCTCTTTGACTGAATGACTCGACTAAGCTACAATGACAATACTAGTCTTAACAATATGTATCTACATACATCACTTATTTACTTGCTCATATGACAGCTACAGTCTCTGCCCCCGCTTTAATCCCGCATTCTACAGTGCCTGCCTTCAAGCTTCGATAGACTTTCTTTAGCTTTGTATCATCGGAGATTCGGTGTCCCTTTTCTGTACCGATCTTTAACCTTCGCATCGAATACCATGTATAGGGTCACCTATACAAATCGTCTGTTGATGAAAAGAACTTTATTTTCGTATAGGGAACTTTTGTAGTTCGGTGGATTGTGATACTCCGTAACCTTTTGCTTGCTTGCACATTGGCGCACCTGTCCAAATGGATGCAAATAAAAATGAAATATGGCCAACAGTCAAACAGGAGAGTCAGTACGACAGTGGCGGCAGTTAATGACCATACCAGCCCATAATGGAACTAAGACCAAAAATGGTAATCATGTCTAGACGCAGACAAGGATGAGAGCGATGATTCAGGTGAGCTGCTTAGCAGCTGAGTCTGAGGACTAGAGCCTGGCTAATATTCGTCGTCTGTCGGCGTGAGTTACGACTGCATTGAAGCTGCATGGAATTTATGTTTATTACGGCAAGCAACATTGTTGCGGCACCAGTGGCCAGTGGCAAGCAGCTTTGAGTGCATGAGGTGCAAGAGTATGAAATTGCGAGCTATTGCAATGAAGAAGCCGGCATGAAGCGGCGTATCCATACAATGTGTGTGTTGTAGTTGTTGTCGAGTGTGCTCAAAAGCTTGCAGTTGAAAATGCTCATAAAATTTACAGATTTTAATTAAGAATGCTACTAAATGGAAAATCATTTCAGATATGAACTCACACATGCACACACAATGGCACTTTTTATTGACTGCGGATGCAGTTCATAAACGCCGCACATGCTGCAGCATGTGTGTGGGGAGTGAGGCGCCGCGGCGTGGCACGATTAGCATCGTTTCCGATATTGCAATATGGCGTGCATATGGAACATGTTAATGCGAACGCGAATGCCGAACAGCAGTGAAATCAAACACAAGGTATGGAACGCCCGGGCGTAGCAAAAGGAGATGAGCGCTGTTTCGTTTTTTTCGGGGCTGATCTAATTTATGAAAAGAAGAGCATGCCACAGCGAAGTCGTACAGCATCAAAATCCGAAATTAAGGCATTCTTTTTCATAAAAATTTCTGATATTTTATAATCTTTCTATTAACTTCACTTTGCAGATGTCGTCAAATCTAATAATCAATTTTTCACCCACTTCCCGACTACTTAGAGATCTGAAACTTTGCATACATGCCTAATCTAGAGCCCAATACATGAATCAATATTATCAATTTTATGGGCGTAGCACATTTTTATAAACTCCAGATTTGTGTATAACTTTATTTGAATTGTTTTTAAATTAGTATAAAACTCTTGCTCGATTTCACGCATTTGATTATTAGTTTTCGGCTGAAAGGCAAGTCGAAAATATTTTTGTTCCAACAGTTTATCAAGCTGCCAATTATTAAATTTCGCACATTTTATTTATAAACCAATATTTTCTTTAAAATAAATCAAACAGGGGCCCAATCATTGTGAGACGACACTGAGCGGCAGACAGAGTCAATTTATGTATATACAGACTTCAAGTTTTTATAAAGTCATCATATTTGAAACTCTTATCATAAACGAAAGCAGCTCATTCAAATGATCTCCCTCCCCTCTCTGCCGCTCTGCATGGCAGCTACAGCTGTGCACACGCCTGGCAGCCACGTTGCAGCGTTATGTGCAATCAAACGCCAAGACCAAAGAAATGACATGACCATATGCCAAACAGTCTTACGGAGCAAACGACAGCCGGAATCTGCCGCGCTGCTGCTTCCACCCAAACCCCTTTGGAATTTCCAAAGAAATGCTGCAATGATCGCTAACACATTTGCGTCGCTTCATCCGTCGATCGGTTTGTGTGATGTCAAAGAGTTTTCCGCTTTGCGCGCGCTCAGTCGGAAGTAGCTTTTATAGATTTGGCTAGCATGTGGAGCAGGAAATACACACACACGCACACTCATACGCACGTCAGCTTCCATGCAGGCCTGCATGCATGTGGCAAAGGCGCAGACCTCGTGTGGCTCTCCCTTTATATTTTTAGTTTGAAAAGCATAAGCGGCGATTAACACGCTATTTCGGTAGCAATACGCGGCGGCAACAACAACAACAGCAACAGCAGCAGTAAATGTGGCTCATATGTTGCACGTGTTGTCAGTCTGTCTGCTGTCTCTTGCTGCTAACAATGCTGCTGTTGTTGCTGCTGCCGCTGCTGCTGCTGCTGCTCCTGTTATCGTCTGTTGTTCATGATTGTTGTTGTTGCGCTGATTATTGCGCCCGCATGGCATGGGTTAAATTCCGATAATTCAGCGCGTTGAGTTATTTATGGGCATGCCGCATGCGTGCTTCACAGATTTGTGCCCTTTCTTGTTCAAGTGTGTGTGTGAGTGTGTGTTTGTGTCACTTTTATGAACTTTTTATTAGTTAAAGTGTCGCTTTTTTGTTGTTCTTGTTGTTGTTATCTTCGTATGTTAAAAAGTCTTGACTTTGAGTGCCTGCATTTTGGCTATAGTCTCCCTCTCTTGATAGGCGAAGGTAGGGGGCCGCAGTGGGCTGTCGCTTCATTTACTCAAAATTTATGTTGTACACCTTTTTATACAAAAAGAAATATGGTTTTTTCTACATTTTGTTTTGGCTTTATATTTACGATCGCAACACTTTTTTTTAGCTGTAAAATTCGTGCGCACTTAAGCGCTTTTTTAAAAGGTGACAATCAGCTTAAGTGGCCATAAAATTTTAATCGCGCCGCATGCATTTGATTTGGTGAAAGTCTTGGCGGAACGTGAAAACATCTAATGGTAAAAAACTATAAAAATGCGCTAAATATGCGCAGCTGGTGTTGTGAGATTTGATGTATTTTAGATTTCCTTGAAATTGAATTTTAACAAAGTTTCTCCAGTAAAATCGGCAACATACAAAAATCTATTTGATAAACAATGATTTGAAGTGCACTCAAGTCGATTAAAAGCTGTCCATATAGCAGATTGGTCACTCTTATCTCGAGTTGAAACAAGGAACTATTTTTTGCAACTGGCATTGATATTTCCAAGCACTATATGTTTGACTCTGTTTGAAACATGCATTTTTATAAACTCGGTCTGTTTTCGAAACGAAATGCCGACATGGCGATTGACCAATAACAAGCATTTATTTAAAGACCCCAAATATTGCTGGCAGTCTGAAAATTATGAAAATTTTTAAATATTATATGAATTTGTTGCATACAATTTAATAAAGAATCTATAACTCCTGAACCTTAAGCATTCAACCAACCAGAATCTTTTTCTTTGTAAAGTGAAATGAGGACATAATAAGTAAATATGTAGTATATATAGTCAAGTTCGAAAATATTAGAGATTTTGTATTATAAAAAATATTATTGACACAAAAACAAAGTAAGCTGCCATATATGCATGCATTCGAGTATATGTGTGTGCGTGTGTGTGTGTGAGGTGGTTTGTGGCAAGTGCAAAAGCAACAATTGCCACTGAAGTAACAGCAACAAAATCGGTAATTTCGAAAAATAAAAAAATTAGCCACAAGCCTGAAACAAACTGAGGCAAACCGAACCGAATCAACCGAACCGAACTGAGTGACGGGAGTGTGTCATGTCGCGAACCAATTGAGTTGATGTGCCCAAACGGACAGCAGCGCAATCACAGCTGCTGGCGGCGTTGATTTGGCAATAGACTGCTTGAGTAAGTCAGCAACAAACGAAACACAATAAAATGGCGTCGCTCCATCATTGGCAGCTTGCTGACGGCTTACGGGCACGCTGCCTAAGCGTGTGTGTGTGTGTGTGCAATACGCGCCAGCAACATGTGGCAAAAGCGCCTTTTACGTTTGACTTGAAATTCTTTTTGCGGCGGCGGCGGCTTATCAGCCATATTCGATCACGAATGTGGCCGACATATTCGACACAATTCCAGCAGTCCGTCTTCAGCTACCCCCGAGCACTGCTTCCCCACTCGCAGCTTAGCTGAGCAGTGGGCAGTGTTGCTGTGCGTATTCGCGCAGCATGTTGCCAAACGAAAAATGCCAGATGGCGGTGCATTGTTGCTGGCGAGTGTGCCAAGTGAGTGTGTGTGTGTGTGTATGTGGGATGCTGGAGCTGCTGCTGCTGTGTAATCTTATACGCCTGCCGTGCTGCTTGGCGCAAGTGCAACACGCTGTCACTGCAGCAACTGTTGCAGGTGTTTGTTGCTGTTATAGCTGCTCTTTACACTTCACCTACCGCTCTCTTGATATCGTGTAACACTTAAGATTTGTCACCTTATTGTTTGTCTTGCTATTGCTATTGTTGTTGTTGCCTATAGCACATCTCTGGCCATCTCAGCCACTGGCATATTGTTAAAAATAATTTTGCAGGCGAACAACAATGCAGTATTGCCACCAACTGTTGCTGTTGCCACCTGCCCATTGCAGATGTGCTTGTCATTTGACAAGTGTTGGTCATTTTCGATGAAAAATTGTCATGTGCCATGTTCTGAGCTTATAAACCAAAAGAGGCCAAAGCAGTGTCTATTGTTGTATGAGTTCGGCGCAATTGCACTGCAGGATTAGGAGAAAGAATTTTTAGTTGCTTTAACAGTTAGCTCAAGATTGTATTTGGTGTAAGAATGCGTTCTTCTAGTCAGCGCGACCTGAAAGGTCTCTTCTGACAGATCCTCATGTATTTGTAGCTCAAACAGACAATTTCCTTTGGGAATCTGTTAACAATCTTTGTTTTTGATTGTAGTTATATACTACCGAAATAATGAGTGTGGTCCTAACTACCCGCTCATGGTTGCTGTAATGCCTTTTTTAAAATGTTATATGTGAAATGTTTGTTTTTAAGTTTTAATACTATTTGACTTATATGAAATGGTAAACAAAAATCTTTACCCCAATTCACAATCTTGTGCAAATGGTCTGGGATTTTTGCAATTGACAGTTTTGTAGCAAACTACTGTCAAAACTACTGTAGTTTTGCTACAAAACTGTCAGTTGCAAAAATCCCAGACCATTTGCACAAGATTGTGAATTGGGCTACGAATTCGTTATAGCAATAATTTTGCTAATTTGCAATTTTCATGTTCAAAGGCCACAGATGGCTTCACATGTGCGGCTTTTACTAACGGTAAACCGCATGCAATTTTATGCATATTTGCATTTTACAACTGCAATAAGTCAACCTCCCTGCCCCTTTTACCATGGGCACATTTTAAGAGAGTTGTATATGGCTTTTGAGAAAGTACTCACATATATCGACGAGTCTCTTTAATTGAAGAAAAGCGCACAAGTCCAATAAATATAAATCAAATTTTTAGTATTCAGCGCATCGTAGCCATTTAAAGCACTGAGAAGCTGGCAAATAAAAATGCAAATTTTTCGCTGTGTAATTACCATGTTAGCGGGCAGTGACACGACGGGCGACGGGCCTTCACGACATTGTGGCATTTCGAGTAATACGTATGCCGCATGCCACACTACGTTTAACACGTAATAAGACAGGCAGCTGCCAGCGGCGTGTTGCTTACCTGTCTGCCAGCGGCAGGTGCATCTCTATGCGTTTGCATAATGCGGCAGTAAGGAAATGCCTCTCCCACACGTTATTTGCATTTTTAAGTAATTATTACGAAAGTGCAAGATCATCTCGTTCAGGTGTGGAACTGCAGCTGCATTAAGGCTTACATACTAACAATAAGTATGTTATAAGTCATTGGAAATATGAGCTGGCTAAGAATTTCTATAACGAATCTTTCATAGTTGGAATCTTAGCCTTTAATCTTATCAAGCAGTTTCATGCTGTAAATCAGCAGATTGCTTGAAACTCAAGATTTTACTGTCTATCTATGTCCACAAGCTATTTCGAAGCTAAGCTGGATTTTTGGTTAATCTCTTTTGTATGCTTCAAACAAATGTCTGTTCCATATGCTCGCAAATTCAAAATCTATTTATGCAATACATTTTCAAATTTAGTTCTTTCTTTTTCTTTTAAGAGATAAATTTATTTCTTCTAAATTTTTTCTAAACCCAATTTAATTTCTTTTCTAGGATTTTCACTTCTTTTAATTGGCCACTGGCAACCGTAAATGCTTTCAAATTAGAAAGAAGTCAGCTTCCAAATAAAGTCTGCTTGATATAGCGCTTGAAGCTGTCGGCGAGCAGCGTCTCAGACACTTGGAATTTGCTAATTCAAGCTAGATATTTGATGGGCACTCCCTAATATCAAGAAGATATGCTTAAGAATTTGCATAAGTAGACTTATTATGCAAAATGAATATCAATATAACAGTTAAATAAATTTAATGCCTTTGAATTTATAAGCTTTTATTTGTGATGCTTCCACACAGCATAAAAGCTTTAGGAATTTAATAATGGAACGTGAAGTTGTTTGGAGTACGAAATTCATAACTCTTCACGGAAGCTAACAGCTCTCAAGAACTGCGAACATTTCATAAAACTAATAATTTTTATAAAACACCAATGAAATACAAAATTGACTTATAATAAAAAAAAATGTACATACGTCGTTACGGAGCGATTTTTTTACCAGTCGAATATGAGCCTTGAAGTTAAAATTGGTAACAAGTGCACAACAATAGCAGCACAGACTTTTTTCTATTTCTATTTATTACTATTTTTCCTAAAATCTTGTCGATTTGGGACTAGCTTACCCAATTGGCCAGGAGCGCACCCACTATGAATATCAGCGCTCAATCGCCGTCTCTCCAAAATGATCAAATACGATGTGATATAAACCGTAATGCGAAAAAATTAGTGAAATGAAGCGGCATTATCTAAACTAAACGTTCATTCATTATCTTTGGCGTTCGATTTTCATTGAAAAAAATCCCTAACAAAACGAAAACCTCCCAACATTTTTCCTGGCTGCGCCACTGTGCTGGGTTTGATATTTATATATGCAATAATTTGAAATCCTTGGGAGCCGCATTAGTTCAGTGCTTGCTCGGTATCTGATGCGAGTGGTGCTACGTTCAATGTCTGGCACACTCATACCATCTTAAAAGAGAATATTTAGCAAATTGTTCTTTGTGAAGGAACCTTGATCAATTTCTTTCTGTAAAATTAAAATTTCATAGCTTTGTAGGGAGGCACTGTATATCATTCTGTTTGCCTGAATATCTGTCTGTCCTTTGATCTGTGTTTGTAAGACAGTTGGTCTTTCCGTCTGAGCCTGTGCCTGGGTCTGTACTTCGGGCTCTATCGAAATTCTAATGAGCCATTTCAAATTCCACGCGCATAGTTCATAAAACAAAACTCATCAGAAATGTGTCGACAATTTCCTGTATTGTTCGTTGATATAAGCAAACGCACAACAACAAGCACACATACATATGTACCTACACTCACAAATGTGCTCCCTGTACCGACATGGAGCGAAGCGTTTACTCGAGTGCTATTTTTAAAATCATTCCTAACCAATAATTTTCGTTGTCAAATGAAAATGTAAGCAAATGCTATCGATTGTCATTTTTATGTGGCGAGCGTTGCCAATCAAATGGCGACAACAACTTGCAAAAACAACAGCAAATTCACATCAACGACAACACGTATCCGGTGCCAGGCTGCGCATGCCAATTAGAAACAGATATCAACAGCGGCACAGCACAAAAAAAAACAACTACTTCACAACAACAACAACAGCGAAAAGTTGCCAACACAACTGAAAAATGAAATTTCTATGCGCGTATCAAATGCAAAATAAATTGACGACACAACGGCGGCGGCAATGAAGACAGCAGCAATTGTGTTGCTGTGCGGTTGGCGGACAGTGTTGCCAGCAGCGAGCTAAAATGTTGCTGCCGACTAGCTGCAGCAACAAGCGGAAAACATGCGTTTAAGTTATGTCGCTATAATTAGCCAACAATTGACCACACGTAGCGCAGACACACAGACACGGACACACAAACATATGCACTCACACACATGCAGCCATGGCGGCGCTCTTTGGCGTTCGCTGCAACACGCAATGCAACACCGGCGCGTTGCACTGCCGCGCCTAATAATGACAACAATGGCGTTGACAGCTACAACAACGACAACAGCAACAACAGCAACAGCAATATTAGTATTAGCAACAAGTGCAGCTGCTGGCAGCAATATTGAATTATGCATGTGCGTGTGTGTTTTTGTGTAGTTGTTTGTGGCAGCGCGCATGCGCAGCAGTGCCCCCCCGTCCATGTCTGTTTTCTAATCATAATTTCGCTGTGAAGCTAGTTTGTCAAATTCTATTTTTATAACTCACTCAACTGAAGCGAACTCCATTGAACTGAGCTCACAAGGCGCGTCCGGCTTTGATGCTTTGGTGCCTTGTCAAAATGGTCTGGTGGCGGTGTTGGTGGTGGTCTCTGCCGCGTTGTGGCATTCCTTAGCAAGCGTTCTTTAATTTATTTCTTCATGCCTTTTTCTGCTTGTTTTCTTTTTTCTTTGTAGTCAACTCTTCTTCTTCTTGTGTTATTGTGCCCATGTGGTTTGTCTAATTGCAAGTTGGTCGCGCTTAAATTAGCACTTGGCTATTTTAGGCTCGTCACACACAGAGTGTGTGCGTATATTTGTGTTCGTGTGGCAGCGCCTTATTTGCCACTTTGTACTTGTGCCAGTTTGAAATGTTTTACATATTACAACACTGCATTGTCATATTGCATTGACATGGTTGCCAATAGACTTGAACAACAACAATAAATATAGCACGTACGCGTATTAGAAAATACTGAACATCTCTTTAAGACAGACAGACAGACATTTCATGTATAAAAATCCGTTTTTAAATACGAATAAATTGATATTATATGCATACAAACACGATAGGGGTACACACAATCAGGTGCAAATAGCCTTCAAAAGGTGCATATGCAAAATATCTTTCCACCGCATACCAATCACAATAACAAAACTTATTGATTTGCAAATGCAACACATTTACTAGTTTCCTAGATCAAAAACTATTGTACTATGTATGGATCATAGTGTAATAATATCAAGTGAACCAGATAGCTTGAAGTACCCTAGCTTGTCAAAAAATTTTTTGATTTTTCTTTTCTCCTTCTTCGTTATATGTCTTAACCCATCCGAGACATTAGTACAAAAAAGTTACTCAACATTTTTACCATGCAATTTTTATTTTCAGTAATGAAAGTATTAATAACCAGCAATTGTTTTGAGGGAACCGCAAATGTTCCCAATCGCCTTTTCTTACTGCCTAAGATCTCCTTCTCCTCAAAATGGTTAGCGCAAACACGCGCTGAGGATGAAAAAGTGGTATTGCATACTCTTAACCACTTTCGTCGCAAATCTTCATCCTTTGGCAGCGAAAACATCGGCACCGCTGCATCGTAAGTGCTTCTGCACAAATAGCAAGAGTTCGGCATTGATATTTTTTTCTTTTTACTTTTTTCTTCAAACGCAAACTCAAAACACAAACTGAAAACGGGTTAATATTTTTGACAATGCAACTGACAAGCTAGGGTACAAGAATAGAATGTCATTGCTATCTGGTTCACTTGATATTATTACACTATGGTATGGATGACAAAATTTTAGTTGCAAACTTAGAAGCATAGTTGCCAGCTTAAAAAGTTGCACTTATTGGTGTCAAATTTCTTGTTCTTCGCTTTTTCGTGGCGTTTTATTAAATAATCAAATAAAACAGCTGTTTGGCATATGCAGGGATTTCACAACTTTTTAAGTCACAAGTCGTTCGCAATTATACACATGCATATGCAACACTATGCATTTGCAACACCTTTTGCATCAGATCGTGTCTAACCCTAATGTTTTGCTCAATTGTGTAGTAAACAAATTTTTCTTTAACCTAATCGTAAGGAATGGAGCTGATTAAAGGTGCATTAAATAGTTGGTACAACTGCCCATACTGCCCATGGTTGAAGTGAGGTTAAGGCGTAGTTCTCTTGCATTATTGCTTTGATAATTTAAGGCTTGCTTTTTTCGTTAATTTCTTCCTTGTTATGCAGACCCAAACGCCTACTTTTTTTATATAAATAAAAAAACCCTTTTAAGTTCGCTGTACAATAAATCGCTGATCAGTTGGCAGCACAATTGCACGGCACACATTACGGATACAAAGCAACCCACACATGCAACGTGAAGAGGCGACGGCGAAATGTCAGCTGATAACGAGCAGCAGCAGCAGCCAGAGCAATGCCAGCAAAAATAATAAGAAGAGCAGACGGACGGACTGATGGACAGACAGACGGACGGAAAGGCATGATTAAGCGCGCAATTAACGCGCTCAGCAAATAAATGTGCTGCATCCGTAGTGCTGCTTGCTTCACTGCGCTGCGCCGCACAGCAATTGTTGCCACGATCACGGCTGATGCTCCCCGTTGATTGCTGATTGCGCGAAGACAGTTGAACTTTTGCGAGTGCGGAATGCGGGAAATCCGTCAAGCGTGCTGGCGCGAGGCGTTGCGCTCGTAACGAGACGTTCAAATGCGTTGGCAGACATCGGCGCATCGTGAACAATGTAGCAGAAGTTGTTGCTGCTGTTGTTGTTGGTGTTGATGAAGCCAAACGAACGCGAGTAGCTAATCCAAATGTCACTTGCAATTGCAGGCGCGCTGAAGGAGAGCGCTGCCGCGTTGTGTTGGCGCAGACGTTTGATTGGTTGCATGGACTTGCACAAACAGCGCCACTAAGTGGTGTCGCGTCATAATCCCACATGGTCTGCGGCAGCCCGGCCTGTTTTGCGGCCGTAGCAGCAGCCGCACTCTGGACGGACGCATGTATGTGCAAGTGGAATGCAGCTGTGCAACTGCGGCCCACTTGATGCTAGAAATGCACGCACACACACGCATACTCAGTATGAGTTGAGAACAAGCCGCCACCATCGCCGCACAACAGTGGTTAAATTTCTTATAAAAAGTGGCAAAAAACATAAAAAATATTAGCAGTGTCGCGAATTTCACCACGGAGCATGCTTGTAAGGATTTAGTTGATCATGACGATGGTGTCCATCTTCGGCGCGCCCTCAAACAAAACCGAGTCAAGCAATCACAAAACTATTCGAAAAGTTTTTTTTAGTACGAAATATTATCTTTCTAATACCATGTTGCGTAGCTCAATCGCTCTTCTACAACACGAGATACAGATTACTAAAGCCATCTATTGGAATTCGCCTCGGTGCCTCAGCGAACAAGTGCTTGGTCTCTGATGCGGTAGGCCTGGGTTCAAATCACAGTCGACCTGATAATATTTAATAAAAAAAGAGAATTTTGTTTATTTATATTTTTTTATTGAAAAGATATTGAATTTTCTTTTTACTATTTCCTTTTATTACAAAATACAAAGCAACAGAAGTGACAATTGTTTGTAACTCATAACAAAGAAAAATGTTGCCGCACTTTGACCACTGTGCGCTGTTGCTGCGACTGCAGTGCAGCTGCAGTTTACGATGTCACTCGCTGCCACGGCATGCCTTTCTTCGCCGCCTTTCCCCGCACTTGCGCACTAATTAAATTTGAATTTAAATTTGAATTAAACGAATGAATGCTTGCATGTGGTATGCGGCCGCAGCTGGGCCGGCTGTCGGTCTGTATCTGTGATTGTGGCTGCTGCTGCTGCTGCTGTGGTTGCTGGCTGCAGTGGCATATGCTGCATGCATCATCCTGCGTTTGGTCTAGCTTTGCCATGTGGCAAGTCAATTTTTTTTTTGCAAATGACAAGCCGACAAGCTGACAAGAGGCCTACGAGCAGGCAGAGTTGCCAGCGTGGTACGTTCTAGTTGCTCTTGTTGTTGTTGTTGTTGTTGCAAAGTGCATTTTAGAAAGGTTGTTTACACTTGCATCGATTGTGAGTTTAGAGAAATGCTGCTGCTTCTGGTGCGGTGCAGCACCTCATCACTTGAGTCGACGCGAAGAAGGAGGCTGCATGTGGGCCTCTGCTGCCGCCTTCGAGTGGCATGTGGCGCATAAGTCAGTGTGGCATTCTGGCAGGCATATCATAAATACTTTATGCGACATGTTGCGGATTTACGCATGCAGTTTTGTGGTGGTCCGCTCGCTCTGACATTTTTGCGCGTGGGAGTGCACTGCTCTTTGACAAGCTTCGCGACAGTTTAAGTGCGTCTGAAACAATAAATAAACAAAGAGAGCATTTAAAAGGATAGGGGGGGAGTGAGGGAAGATTAGGGATGTTGATTCTTCTGATATAATATGAGCTTATGAAATGACTCCATCTGGATTGCGGCGTAGTGAACTAACATGTCAAAGGTCATCACAGTTGTAATTGAACGTGGGTAGCGCAATTTGTATGTATGTACATCTTTCATCTGCGAAAAGTTAAAAATGGCGAAACTCTTGGAAATTTTTTGGAAAAAGGGTTAGCAACAATTATTTATATAGACATTTCAACGTAAATTAGTAATAATTTATTTGATGTACATATTCAAAATTGTGTATTATTTGCTTTGGTTAGTGACAATAGTCGGCCTAATTTGCCTTTCCGCGCCGCTCAAATGCAAGCAATTATTCCGAACACACGCTTCTGAATGCGGCGTACGCTGGGGCGGGCAGAGCGCGTCAATTAAAATCCGAAAGCGAGCTCGATTAAATAAGTGCGGAATAAGAGGCTTGCATGCGTACAAAAATTACCCCCAAATGGTGCAGCCACGTGCACGGATCGGTCTCCTGAGCGATGTTGATTGCGTCAGTTGAGCGCTGAGGCGCAGTTAGCGTTATTCGACGCCGAAATCGGACTGCCACGAATTGAGGAAACGCTGTCTTGCAGGCGTTGCACGTTCTCGCGCCACAAGCCACAGCGACGCCGGCACTCCATGCTGCAGCCGGGCAGCGGCGACGGCTCAGGTAGGCTGGCTGCTTGGATTTGCTCGCGTTTCGCATAAATAATGAAGCCAATGCATAAGAATCGAATTCTTTGTCAAGCATTTCTTTATTTGGAAGGGTGCGCGTTTTCCAATTGCTCGTTTGTGTGTCGTGATCGGCGGCCACGTGTCAATCGACGGTGTTGCCACAGCTGTTGAAATTGTTGTTGTTGCTTTGCCGCCGCCCCCTCATTATTTATACACCACGCCTGTAATAGGCTGGCCACCCGCCGTCACTCGGGCGTGCATTTCTCGCTGGGGTCATGTCGCCGCCGCCGCTGTGCCATTGCGGCTTTGTTGTCGTGCCCCACCAACAGTTGTGGCAGCTGCAAACTGCTTGCTGTGACAATTTCTGTACAATTTCTCCGCATGGAGGTTTCCATCATAAGCGGCGTGCCGGAATCAGTCGTGAGCTTTTTCGACTCCGCTTGCATTTTGATTGCGCCGTTTTCGTTGCACGTGTACGTGGCCGCATTTTTGGTACCGCTGGCGTCTGATTTACTCGCTCGGCGACAGCAACAAATAATTCAAAGCTAAAACGCTTTGCATTCAAATTACATTTGCATTTCCAATATTTTCATCGAATTCACGTCGAGTTTGGCAGACTGGGAAATTTGCATACCAAATTGTCAGCGCACAAATACAGCAGAAGGTTTTTGGGAGCGCTGGAGGGCGGGTATGGTTTGAGCAAAAAGACAGCCCTGAAGAATGATTTGACAATTTTGATTTTTTTCTGGCGGCAGTTAAAGCTTTTGGAAATGTGATGAAATTTGCTGAGCTGCATAATATATCAGTTGTAGTAAAAATAAATCCATTATTTTTCCAATAGATACCTTTAGTAATCTTTATCTCATAAGTTGCATAAGTGGGATCGGGTATTCTATTTTTGTCATTCTAAACTTTCTGTGAATCTTACTTTACTTATATACCACAACTTTCCTTGACTCAAAATGGACTGCTATACTTACAATGGGTTCCTTTCGCTAGATTTAAAATAAGCATCTTCCACACGAAGGAATAAAAAACATTTTCTTTTCGTGTTACAGCCAAAAAAACTGGGACGGATAGGTTAAAGCGCCAATCAGTCACCGCGTATCGTATTTAATCGTATCGCAGACAAAACCTGTTTTACCCGAGCTCTATACATGCGTTCGCTCATGACGTATTTATTCGGATCGTAACGCAGAAATTCTCATAGAAATAGGTCTCTCTCAGACATTTACGATACGATTAAATACGATACGCGGTGACTGATTGGCGCTTAAGACTTCAGCTTCCAGAGCTCTAAGTTCCAGCTTTAAGAGAATGCCGTCCATTTGACTCTTCCACTGGTGATTAATTTGTCTATTTTGTATTTCTTGAATATTGTATGAATTAAGGGCATTTTCCATGGTTTTCGTCCACCCACTAAACTTGTAGTTTTATTATAAATGGCCACATTCTCTTCTGATAAAAAATACATCGGTTGTATTTCGAGAAGCACTAATTGGTTGTTGTGCTTATAGAGCCCAAGAAAATATGAAAGATACATACAAATAAAAATTGTTTAAGAAATTGTATAAACTTTTTTGTAAGACTTACGAACTTAATTTCTAAAAAGGGCTAGAAGAGTTGAACTTTCGTTCTGCTAAAGTTAAATGATATGTTGATATGAATATTTTTTGAGACATGAATTAAAATTGATTTTGATATTGGTACATAGAAAGATGCTAAGAAAAGAATTGTGCCTTTATGCATTTTTATGTGCATGTATGAAACCAATCACAAGTAGGTACATATTTACAATTATATTGTTTGTGCTTCCAAGACGAGCGCATATTATAAATATAGTATGTACTTGTATGTAAAATTTTTCAAAAAAACACCATTAATGAGAATTTCGATTTTGTACACAGAGCGCGACAATTTATCAACGAATTTAAATTTAAAGAGGGCACACCTTCTTTTTCTCGAACGGCATCAAAAATCAATACAGGATATGGTATACCAAAAAAGGAACTCAACAATGCCAGGGAGAGAGAGAGCGAGACTAATGAAAATTTGCTTGCTCGGCACTTAATTTTTAATGGATGCCCGTCAAGTGACACTCACTTGTCAAGTGGGCAGCTTGCGTAGCCATGCGCACGGACTGCGAATTCAAAATGGCCGCCCGTGCAATGGAGAACGCGCCCGAGAGAGCGCCACCGGAGCGCTACTGGGCACAGGTGCTCCAAATTCAGCGCGACACTTGCGCATTGGGCGGCGGTGCCCCTGCAGCGCCGTTGGCATGGCAACCGTGGCTGACAGTTGCTCAGTAGGCGTTGCGCAGTAGCCGCCAACAGCAGCGGTGGCAGTGTGTGGAGACAAAGGAAATGCAGACAGACCAAAGTGGGGCGTTTTTTGGCGTGCCAGCAAGTTATGGGAAATTTTCGCCAGGATATTGCCTGGGCAGCAGATGCAAAGCGTGCCGTTGGCTGCGCAAAAGTGCGCCAGCAAGCGGGGTGGATTTCAGTTCGCCAGACTGTAGTAGCTACATATGTATATCTTCATACGATTCGTTTCCCATTCAATGAAGCTTGAGAGATGATGCTTGAAATCCGCATAAAACAAGGCAGATCCTTGTTCCATTTACGCTGCTTTGTTTATCTCCGCTCGACACATGTCGGCGTATCGCGCATTGTGCCGGCGGCACACTTTCCCAATCAGCACACGTGACCATGCCTCAAATAGCGTCTGCCTGCCGCGTTGCATGCAGCCTCATTAAAAGATGACAAGCTTGCAACTCGATAAAAATCACGGATTAGTGCTTGGCATTGTTGGCCGCCTGTTCCTAATGAAATCATAAAATGCTCGAGCGTAATCAACCCCAATTCGAGTAGCAATCATTTAAAGTGCTTGCCCCCGTTCCCCCGAGAGACACGAACAATCATACAAGTTGCATATCTGCCAGCAGGATTTATTAAATGCGGCGAATGTGGCGGGTCCTTATGATATTGCATTGTCGTTGCTGTTGGAAATTACGCTTTAAATTCCACGTAATCATGTTGCGACATGCATTGACATGACATTTTCAGCAAAGCGATTAATATCGCTGCACACGATTTATGCGCTCCCCCCGTTGCTGCTGCTGCGCCTTCATCTGCAGCAGCCTTGTCCAGCAGTCGTCTTGGGCTCAGCTCAAGCCAGCTTAAGCCTAGTTTGACTCTTGACTTGAATTGGCTTGACTGCGCTTGGAATTGTTTTGACTTGAGACTGCAATCGCAGTCGCTGTAGCAGTCGCCGTTGCAAGGAGTCGGCAGCAGACCGAAATGGTATGACTTAATGGAGCGCAACTCATAAATTCACAAATTTGCATATGGTTTCCACTTTTTTTGTTGCTTTGGCTCTGTCTTTTGTTGCCGTATTTTGGCTGGGCTTTGCATGAGTCAGTGCTGGAGTCGGGTTGGGGAGAAATTTCGACGGGGACTTTGTCTTGTGATTTAAGGTATTGTGTCAAAGCTCAAATTGAATTGTACGTCAAGCAAACGCTGGACATAAACCAACGCTTGCAGTCGTAAGTTAATCGAATTTTGTAGGAAGGTTGGGAAGGCGGCTGTGGGCTGACTTTGGATAGGCTCTTGACAAGTGCACTATTCAAAAAGATTGGCTTCACAGACTGTTAAGAAAATGCGCTGTATATGTTTAAAACTTAGTTTTTTATATTGGAAAGGAACCTACATATACTCATGTAAAACAGAAAAAATTTTTTTGTATGCTATATCTAAAGCAACTAGTGTTTGACGGAAAAAGACGTTTTGTATGACACTTGTATGAAATAATCTTCAAGTTGTATGACAATTTATATGAAATGATGATTGATTTTAAAGTAGTTTCTTCAATTGTGGCTGCTAAACTAGCTTAAGTATTCAAAAGATTTTGAGCTTTAAAGTGCAAAGATATTGAAAGAGTACCTACAAATATGCTTTCCAAACCACTCCCAGCTTCGACTCTTCTTGAGTCCAATCACAGCTCTAATGCACACAATTAACTTCATCATAATTCCTCAAATTATTCCATTTCAATTCCAAGCGATAAGATCGCACATCACGCGCGCTGTGGCTACGAATGGGCACCACTTCACCGGCAACACAGCCGCTGGCCTGGAGGCAACGATCGCCAGCGCCGGACGCAACCGGAATGAAAGTATGCAGCGAGAGATGTGAACCTTTCGCGAGTGCAAATGTAGTCAAAACGGTTCCCTAAACTAAAACGAAACGAACGATTGTGCCGGACCGTTGCCAGCGGCAATTGCAACTGTGTTGCTGTATTGTTGTTGTTGTTGTTGTTGTTGCTGGTGGCATGTTGTAAGCAACATAAAGTAATGTTGCGTGATTTTTTGAGCATTAACAACACGATTTGACTTGACTGCAACAACAGCAGCGACAGCAGCAACTTATACAATGACAGGCAACAGCAACAGCAGCAGCAGCAACAACAACTCCCACATCGACTGGGCACTATGTCTGGCCTAATCAGCGAGCGAGTATCTCATCTTCGTACTGCTAGCAACTGCCAAATGCAACACAACAATTGCATGCAACATGCTGCTTGCTGCTAGCTGCTAGCTAGCCTCGATCGTTGTTGCCTTCGCCTTCGCTTGCGCTGACGCTGCTCTGGCGCGGCTCTACAATATCGAAATAAAATAAAATAAGCTACAATACATTTGGAGCAGCAGCAGCAGTTGTTGTTGTAGTTGTTGCTTTGGTTGATGTTATTCGTTGTTTGGGTTTTCCAGGAAAAACTACTTTCTTGCCGTTGACTTCCAGATTTGATCTGTTGATCTTTACAGTCATTGCTACGGATTTTCTGAAGCTAACGAACTGTTCGACTTTGGACATGCTGGACAATAGCAACGCTTGCTATCTGGCGCTTTGGTTGGCTTAAGTGGCGAGTTTAAGTGTTGAAAAACACACTTAAGTATTTGCTTCTTAATAGCACTGCTTGAATATGTTCAAGAAATTGAATATGCTGAAGGATTCAACGACTTTCTGAAAAGGACGTATGTTGCCAAAGGGAAGTTCTTATATTGTGCATCATAAATCAAACCACTTTCGCTCTCCTTCTAATATATGTACATATATACATTTCAAAATTTCGTTCGTGCTCGGAACTAGAAAGATTTCTGGGCATTGAAGGGGGAGACGACAAGCGATTAAGCCAAACTCTAAATAAGAAAAATTATCGACAGCATCAGGCAAAAATTGCTAGCTTGAAACCATCTTGGGAGCGACCTCAAGAAAAATATATATGGAGTATGCGCGTTTCAAGAAATAAGTCATCTGGCAAAAAGCAAAAACAATGACACAAAACCTGATGAGAATATTTAAGTATTCTGAAAAAGTGTAGAAAAGTACACTCTTTTCAAATTTAGATTTAATTGAAAAAGCTTAGAATTAAAATATATGAACGTCTGTATACTGCCTGTTAACGTTTATTAATACTTCAAACCGTGCGATCTTTCGAACAAAACGTTTACCAACACTGGCGCTTGAATAAATTAAGCAAGATTGATCGTAAAACTGCTAAAAGCGCTAGAAACAGTTCAACTCCCAGCATGGGACGAGTGCGATATTGTCGCGTGTTGTTGGCCTCTTGCCTCCTCCGGCTACGAGAAGCTGAGTGCGAGCGCCAGCTGCGCTTCCAGTGAATGTCGTGGAGCTGTGTTGAGCCCGTGGCTGTCTGCCACTAAATGCAGCTGATCGCTGCGGGAAGCTGCACAACAACAATAAACACCCATAAGTTGGCGGATCGTATCTAGGCACAATTGCATGTGTTGCCTGTGCGCTTTGAACTTTGTGGCAAGCTGCTGAAAAAATTAAAATAAATATTGAAATTTGCTGCCCAAAAAAGTCTCCAAAATGCGCGCCGTTTCCCCTACAAGTGGCGTAGTTGCTCCACCGACTGACAACTCTCTGCTAGCTACTGCGCAGCAATGGCCGCCAAGGACATAACTAAGCGCCTCCCCGCGGCGCCTTGAGAGCGAAAATCGATTTTCCCAGCGCGATAAGGTTTCAGCGTAACCGAGAAAGGGACTCTTGCCCCTGCCCCTACGCATATGGCGCATAGAAACATGACGAGAGCAAGCGCTTAGCAAAAACGGCACACACACACGCACACATACACTTCTATGGTTGCCGGCTGGCTTCCGTTGCCAGTTCCGACATTTCACTGCAACTTCCGCAGCAAAACGAAAAATGCGCTGAGAATCCTTTCAAAGGCGCGCTTGAACACGTGTGCGCATTAAGGGCTGCCGCGCGTGGGGAAGTAAGCAGGGGTATGAGCTGGGAGGATGCAGCCGCACACAATGCTGACACGTGACCGGAATCAAATAAATGAGCTCCCCCTCTGGCAAGCACAGCTCTGCATGTTGCGGGCGGAAATGGCAACAACAAATGCGAGCGCCGCAACAACGAGCCGCCGACAACATTGGCTCACAATGCGCCAGTATGCGGCAAGGATAATGCAGCTGGGCAGGCGACACACGAAAAGGACAATCAATGTTGTGACAATGTGCCCATTGTTGTTGTTGTTGTTGTCGCTGCCATTATGCCACCACTTTAATACTCGCTGCAATTTGGCAGCCGCATTGCCTTCATTAGTGCGTCCTTCTTTCACTCCTCCACGCTCGCTTCTTCTTCTTCTTCTGCGCCACTCCACGGCTTTGCATCGATTCGATTTCCCTTTTTGCGCCGCACAAATTCCAAGCGACGAACGAGTGTTGCTGCGGCTGCAGATCGCATGTCGCAGCAACCCAAGCAGACTCATGCCGCGACGACACGCCATGCCGTCGTCGCCGTACGCCTCATCAGCGGCAACAACATTACCAACGCCGTCGTCGTTGCAGGGTTTCCGAACACGTGCATAAGGACATTTATTGGATTTCATCTGTGCTTGTGCGATTCATTCCAATTAAACGCCAACAGCATTTTTACTTTGCATGCTTCGTTGCTTCAGTGTGGGATTTGCTTGTTTTCTTTGCCTCTACAGGGTGATGGCAGCTATGACATGGAAGTGAGAGATTGAGCGCTATGGAATGGCTTCTTGGTAAGGTCGAATAAGCATACTTTTTAAGAAAATCTTATTTAGCATCTAAAACTTTAAGTTCTTTGTCAATACCAAAGACTAACCGATAGTTTCGAACAATTCTCGCGCTTCCAAAGGCAGGCTTGAAATGCCACTCAGTTGAAGCGACTAAAGGCTCAGTTAGTGATGACGTATCGTATTTATTCGTAATTAATCGTAAAGGCGAAAATTGCGCCGTTTAGTGAAAAACGTAAAACGTATTGCAGTTTTCTGTTTTTGCTAGTGCTGCCGTATAGTTTCGTGCACAAAGTAAGCACGCTGTTAATTTTCCTTTTGAGGTTAAATTTTACATTCTTTATAAAATCTATGACATAGAATTTTCTTAATTTTTAGATATATTTATTGTGTTCTACTTTTATGAACTTATATTGGCAATAATAATCCGCTTTTTTTGTCAAACTAAAATCGGAGAGCAGTGGCAGCACTTTTCTGCAAAGAAGCACTCTCATTCGCTCATCATCTCCCAGAGCATCAGAGCAAACGTAAATGCCTGAGAGAGACCTATTTCAATTAGAATTTCTGCGTTACGATTCGAATAAATACGTCAAGAGCGAACGCATGTATAAAGCTCGGGTAAAGTGGGTTTAGTCTGCTATACAAATAAATACGATACGTCATTACTAACTGAGCCTTAATGCTTCCTTTGTAGTTTGAACAACGCAATTCTGATCTTCAGCCTCAGAAAAAGCTTATAGTTCGCCCATCACAATATCTTATAAAAAAATCTCAACAATGGAAAACTTATATCGACACTTTTCATGAATATAAATTTGTTGCATAATTTATTTCGACACACCCTGTATTACTTATGGCTAGTAGTGCTGTGGCAAAGCGAAAAAGAAATTAACATTTACAAAACAATTTCATTCTCGTTGCATTTTGATTCATTTCAATGACTGTGCAAACACACACGCACACACACGCACACACACGCATGCATAAATCCGCCGCTTGTGTATTCCCTGCAGGAGCGTTGCTGGACTAAGGAATTGCAATCGAAGTGAATGTGGCCACATGCCATGGAAATTCGCAGCGACTTTAAGATACAACAGCAACCACAACAACGGGGTATATACTTTTGTAAAATAAAAATAAAACTAAAACTAAAATGAAACAAAATAACGCACGAACGCCAGGAATGAACGCCGTCCGGCCGCATGTCCTTATTTGCACTGAGTCAGCGCGCGGCCGGAGCACACGTGCAAGCCCACGGGGGACAGCAGCCAGCAACATTTTCGAAATTGTTGCGATGGCGGATTGGAATTCCACAGCGACGCAGCAGTTTGGTGCGGCGTCGCTTGACTGGCGCCCGGCGTTGCACGCCACTTGGACACCACTTGCGCCCAGCTCTGTCGCTTCCCCGCCCAGCGTGGCCGCGCACATTTAATAACAATTTTTAATGTGGTCCCTTGAGGCTGTTCGCTGCAACGTCTTCGCCACTTGCCGCTTGCCACTCGCACCTTTCTCCCTTTCTGTCTTCCCCCCCTTTCACCCTTCCCTTTCCGTTCTGCGCATTTTATTTGTTCAAATTACACGCTGCGTTATTTGCATTTCTCGCAGTTGCAAGCGTTACGCGCGTTGCTGCAATTTTAAAAATGCTGTTGCTGTCGCCGTTGCTGTCGCTGCCGCTGCCACAAGCGCCGCAAAGTGAAAGAAGCATTTTTATGGCAGCCTGCTAATTGCATTTCCCGTGCGCAGAATTCAGCTGCCTCATCGCCACAGCGCGACGTCGTCTTCGGGCCGCCTTGGACCAGCGCTGTTATTTAGCGTTTGTCTGCGCAACCGCTGCTGTTGTTGTTGTTGCTGCTGCTGCTGCTGCCGGTCGCATCGTTGGTCGCACTGCGAAGGTGTCGTGCTGCCAATTTATTGCAGCCGCAGCAGCCTCAAAATAATCGTCCGCTTCGATTTTGTCGTTTGCATTTGAACATTTCGCTTCGTAAGCGTTCATATTTATTAGCGTAATTTCGCGTGTTCGTTGGCAAATTGCCGTTGATTGCTGCCTTCATTTGGGGCGCAATTTATTGCAATTATTGTCGATATTTTTATTAGGCAATTTGCGAATTTGCAACTTACAAAAAAAGCACAAAGAAAAAGGATACACTTGTCGATGGCAGCTGCCATTTGCAAATATCAAAGTTTATCTTTAAGGTTGAGGAATTATTTTGTGGATTTTTGATAGTTTACAAACGATAAATTAAGGCTGTGACGTTGCAAGCCACAAAACAAACACTAAAAGACTTCCGATTTAATTTCTTAACAGGCAAATTGTATCTTATAAAAGCGAAAATTGCACTTTGTACGGCGGCATTTTTCAAGATAAACTTATATTTCTTTCAGACCTTTCAAAGTCATGAAAATCTTCTCACAGTTTTCGGTTTGACAAATTTTACTGCCATTTTTACTTTGGCCATAAATAGCAACAATACCAAATTAACATATGCCATAAGTTGTTTAACCAACCCTGTAGAGTTCCTGTTACAGCGAGTAAAAATAAGCAGACTTTAATTTACTAACAAATTTTTGAAGTCAAAATGATTCCTTGTGCGAAGCGACGCCATCTCCAGTGATAAATAGGAATTCCTTAGAGACTTTGCCGCATATATGCAACATTTTAGGCTACGTTCACTTGTGCTAAGAATATAAATTAAGCTGAAACTTGCATTTGGACTTTGACTAAGTGCTTTACGGGCAGTTGGCCCAAATCTTAAATATGTATTTCGAAGAGAGCAAGAGAGAAGATTCTTCTAAGGAAAATCTTGCGAAAAATATGGATTTACCACCAAAAATTATAACGTTTCCATAAGCGTTTTTCTTACAACAACAAATAAACAAACTGAAAAGTTGCTAAAATTTTTAGAAAAAATTTACGGAATTTTCTCTTCGACATATTCAAAGCAGATGCTTTCCAATTTTGTTCTTGGCAAGTTTGAGGAATTAAAGATGATGCTTGGCAATAGAGAAAAAATTTTTAGTTTGAAATTATGCAATGGCAAAAGTATATAAGAAATTTGTGGGTGGCAACAAAGGAACTGTTGCAGGCAATATTTTGAGGCGCAGCGCGACAACAGCAGCAGATAGTCCCAAATTAGGGGGCCAAATTGCAGGCAGAATGTGCGTGACGTGACGCATCGTTGCACACGCTCCACGCACTCACGGACTTTTGAGTGACGGTGAGGTGTGAGGGGTTTGGGGCAGGCGACGCAGCATTTGGACGCGACAGCGTTGGAGACGCAGACACAGACGGCGATATGAAATGAATTTGAGTGCATTTTAATTAATTATGCGACGCGCGTGCCGTAAGCGAAACATGCACTGGCGGCAGACTAGGCGGCGGAGGGCGGTCGGAAGGGGGGACTGCTAAGAAATGTGCCATCGACGCGCATGCAAACGGCGGAATTTTGAATTTCAAAATATGGAAAAAAGTTGGCCATAGCGCATCCACGCAAACGGAAGAACCAACGAAGGAGGGGAAGGGGCATCGGAACGGTTATGGGCGCACAGAGAGGCGCTGCGCATGTGTTAATTTGTGAGGGAACAATTAATTTCCGCGAATATGGCGCAGCATATGTGCCACGCATGGCCAAGCAGCAAGTAGTGGGCGCCGCTGGAGGGCAGGGAGGCGATGAGGCAGATGAGAAGCAGCAGACGCAGCTAAAACTACTAGTGTCTCTGTCGTCAGCCTGTTGTTGTGTTGTTGGCCTCTTCCGCCCCGGCGGCATGCTAATATTTTATTGATTGCGTTCAAGTGTGCCGCCGCTTGCAAAGCAATAATTTTTTTCAAAATTTTTTCTGCTGCTAATTGTTGAAAAATTGCCGCTTGTCGTTAATTTCGCTGTGCGGCATTTGTCAAGAGTACTCCGGGCGTACTCTCGGTCGTGCCGTCGATGTTGAAGTTGAAAATAAATAGGACTCATAAATCTGCATGCTCAGACGCTGATTTTGTGCGCAATGACACTAACTTATGATTTCAAGTTCTGCAGCCCCTCCTGCTGCAGCCCCCTCCCCACTCACTTCCTTGGGCGCTGCCATATGGAGTGATGTGTGGGCGCCATATGCGCCATCAGCGCTCATGATCAACGCCGCCGCCACGATCACCATTAATGTTCCGGCTTTCGACCGAAGTACGCATACACACACACATGCCACACGGCGGCTGCGCATGTGTTCCACAGCTACATACTTAGATCGACAGTTGAGGCAATGTGTTGAAATTTGATTTTGTATAAACAAATACAAAAGAAATTGGTGGCATTATTCAGAAAACGTGAATAAAGTGCAAGCAATATTTTGTTGGACGAATTTCGTTGTTTTTGTGGTTACTGCTGGCAGATTGTATCTAGCAGATTTGGTAGTTTCCAATTGATCATTTGCAAAGGCAAAGAAGGCAGGCATTCATGATTGCTCAAATTTACGGCTTCCGGTTTTAGGATTTTTCAAATTATATATTCTATATGTCGAATATGTCCAATTAACTTACATAAGAGCGAAATTATCGATACAGATTTTGAAATATTTTTTATAATTGCTTTTAAGTAAAGAAAATGGATTCGCATAGCTTAGTGACTATGTTTTCGACTTCCGATTGGTACCTTGATCAAATCAATTCAAATAAAAAAGGCACATAACTACACTTTTTGCAAAATCATATCTCGAAATTAGCTGAAATTTTGTTTGGTCGAACAAAATTTGTCTTACCTATAGCATGCGACATAGAAAATATGTTCTTGTAGATAAAGACTCGATTTGAAAAATATTGCATATATTTATGCACATCTGATAAAATTAAATGTTTGTTAGGTGTAGCAAAAGGAAATACATTAGTTTTCCAAAAGATGCCTTTAGTGATCTGTATCACCAGGCTAGTTGCCGAAAATGTTGATAAGATCATGGAAATCGTCGCGTCCGACCGGCATGTAAGCACTATTTCGTTTGTCAAGGAGAAGCTAAATCAAATCATTCTAACTATGCCAAATTCAGCCTTTGATTATATGTAAAAATAGTGCATTTCTTTTTACCTCAGCTGATATTTTAGAGAACTATTTTAACGCTCTATAAGTCGCATTTGGTAGTGCTGCTTATTAATTTCAAAAATCGGTTACTAATTGTTATTATTATAGATTATGATTATTATGATCTTTCGTAAGAATGTACCCCACCACAAGCTCACTGTCAATCATAGATCACAGTCTGGAAATCTATGGCTGTTAGCACCTTTCTATAGTCTATAAATAAACTATGTATCTTATAATAATAATTCATCATTGAACAATAATCATAACGTTTGCGCTTTCGGGGAAAATACCATGTGTTCCGAGAATAACACAGCAATATCTTTTCTCGAAATACGATAGAAAATCATAAATATCTTATTAAGCGTTCGAAGCAAACAAAGTAATACATTCAAATATTTGTAAAAAACACATCAACTGCGGCTCATTTAAATTCACTTTGTTGGCTGGAATTGAAGCACCATTAGCAAAACGAGCACGCTCAACCATTAATCGCAAACAAATACCTAAACAAGCAACATTTTCCAGTTGCAGATCATTTATAGTACACAACGATGGCGAGCAGTGCTGCCACTTGAGACCCCATACTGTCGCGTTGAGCGCTGCGAGCGTCGCTGATATGAAACAGCTGAACATTTTGAAATAGTGTCATCGTTAATTTGAATGTTTGAATAACTTGTAACTCTGGCAATACCATGTACTTAATGTCGTTTTGCAGTTCTGTAGTTCTGCACATATTTTGTATTTTACTGGTACTGTCCAATATTTTAGTCAGTCTCGTTCACGCTCGAATAGTGAGCATACGTATTAAATAAACTCGGTCATTCCCTTTTGATATGTCAGAAGTGGATATGGAATACCACTTGCTTACGGTAACCGAGCTGAAGAACTTGCTCCGCAAATCAGGCATGAAGACATCGGGCTCAAGAAGTGAAATAGTTTCGCGTTTATTGCAAAGAGACAGTGCGCAAAATTCAAACGCTATAGAAAGTGTGGAAAGGGCAGTGAATAGTGATTCACAGGGTGTAGAAGCAACGAATAGCAGGAATACTGAAATGGATAAGTTGCGCGACGATGTTAATGCTCTTCAGCGGTCTCTGGAGCTATTAACTCGCCAACTTGGAGCAGTAGTTAATTCGTCGATGCTGTCTAAAGAATCCCTGACGACGAATCCAGGAAGTTCTAGTGCCGTCACATTTTCGAGAAACGCCGTTGAAATGCAACAACTGGCAATCGCAAATATTTCGCTTTCTCCGAATGTGGAAAATTCTGTGAGTGTGTCTCAGCAGGATTTGCTTATGATGTCACCGACGCCAGTTTGTGTACAGTCATCCATAGCAACGTGTGCAGAAGTAGAGCAAGCGAGTGTGTCTTCGCCGATATTGCCTATTCTGCCGACAGCTGAACTTCAGCAGAGAGTAGCTTTGCAGGGGAGTGTGTCGCCTCTGCAAGAAGCTGCGCAAAGGAGTGTGTCTCCGCAACAAGCTGCGTGTGCAAGTGTGTCTTCGCCGCAAATTCAGCAGAGAGTAGCTTTGCAGGGGAGTGTGTCGCCTCTGCAAGAAGCTGCGCAAAGGAGTGTGTCTCCGCAACAAGCTGCGTGTGGAAGTGTGTCTTCACCGCAAATAAATCCTCAAAGGAGTGTGTCTCCGCAACAAGCTGCGTGTGTAAGTGTGTCTTCGCCGCAAATTCAGCAGAGAGTAGCTTTGCAGGGGAGTGTGTCGCCTCTGCAAGAAGCTGCGCAAAGGAGTGTGTCTCCGCAACAAGCTGCGTGTGGAAGTGTGTCTTCACCGCAAATAAATCCTCAAAGGAGTGTGTCTCCGCAACAAGCTGCGTGTGGAAGTGTGTCTTCGCCGCAAATAAATGCTTTTATGAGTGTGTCTCAGTCTATGCCGCCTGCGCATGCTGAAATGGTGCAGATGAGAGCGCCACCAGCTCAGCCGTATGTGCTTTCGCAAAAAACCCCTATTTTGCAAGAGAGCGTGCAAAGAAATTTAGTGAACAATCAGTCAAATTTCCCTTTCGCATGTGGTGTGTCCCATGCAGCTTCTCTGCCTTTGCAGACGAGCGTACAGCGAAGTGAGGCGAATATAGTTTTCCCCTCGTGTGTGAGTACGCGTATTGCGTCGGCGCCAGTCGCTACTCCTCCTGTAGTGAGCGTAGCGAGATCTCCGACATGGTGCGTTGGAAATTTCTATGGAAATAATAACATTCCAGAACAAGTGACATCGAATAATTCATATGAATTCGGCAACTCTAATATGAATCGAAATTCGCAATCCTCTGTGCGTGACGTAATTGACATTTTACCAGATTTTGAACCGTGTGCGCGTGACAGTAACTCGATACAATTTGTACAGCGGGTAGAACAATTAATGTGTGCTTATGCGTGGAATGAAAAGCTTGTTCTCTACGCCATGCATACAAAGTTAAAAGGACCTGCAAGGTGGTGGATTGATGCTCAACCAATCTACACCAAATGGTCGGATTTTGTTGTGGAATTTTTAACTGACTTTCCGTATGTCGTTAACTCAGCTGATGTGCATATAGAAATGATGCAAGAGCGCGTCGCGAAAAATGAGACAATAATCGAATTTTATTATAGAATGCTTGCGTTAGGTCGCCGTGGTAATTTGGACGATAGAGCTATAATAAAATATATTGTGAATGGGTTAAGCGATGAAGGTTTACGTCGTACCCTATCGGTAATGAATTTTGTGAAATGTGCTGATTTGCTGGGAACGCTAAATAGCGTCGTGCCAAGCTTTAAGAAAACGAGTGCCGCTGCGCCGCCGCAGCATGTAAATATGCAAAACCAGAACGTTGTTAATGTGAACAGCAACTCAAGTGAACCAGTAGGGCCGGTGTGTTACAATTGCCGCGAGCGTGGACATTTGGCAAGAAATTGTTCACAGCCGCAGAAAAGAGAAAATTTTAAAAATGTTTCGACGATTAAAAGTGACAAGACTAACGAACTTGAAAATAACCCAAAGAACGTTAATACGGATTTAACGAAAAACATTTCAATAAACGATATAAAGTGCACCGCGTTGATAGACTCAGGGAGCAGTGTGTCTCTCGTAAAAAGCTCAATTGCAGAACAGTGCAATGGTGAAATGAAACCATGTGTAGAGAAGCTACGAGGTTTTGGTGGTAGCGAAATACAGTGCTTTGAAAAACTAGTTTCACAAGTAATAATTGACAGTCAAGAATATCAATCTGAACTTGTAGTCGTGCAAGACAAAATTATAGAAAATGATGCTATAATTGGAATAGACATTCTGTCGAAAAGCCGCGTAGTAATTGAAAACGGGCAGTGTGAATTAATTGCGCTGAAAGCTAATGACATTGATATGGAAAAAGATTTGAACGGTAAAAACAAAAATGAAGTTCAAATGGTTTTAAATAAATGTGTTTGTTTGGAAACCGAGTATAAGATGAGGACAAATCGACTTTTCAAAAAGTGTGGCAAAGAAGGCGAATTGCTGGTTGTTCCAAGCGGAATGCGTGGGCGAATAGTTAAATTTTGTCAAGATAACGCTGGACATCCAGGCATAGACGAGGAGTGCGAGCTGTATGGAATGCCGATTTCTAAGATCCAGTTCCAGACGAAGCCTGTAATACAAGCGTTGAATCAGATAACGTTATATTTTGGCATACCGAGGAGAATTGTCATCGATCGAGGTACGTCATTTACTTCATCGCAGTTTGCTGAATTTTGTATTAGCAATGACATCGAGCACACGAGAGTAGCAGTACGGACGCCTCGTACGAACGGCTTAGCAGAGAGGGTAAAGCAGTCCATACTCTCAGTTTTACAACCATCAGCAGTCGAAGCAGAAGACTGGGACAAACTGCTGCGCGCATTGCAGTGGCAGATCAACACGCACGTGAATACAACAACGAAATATTCAGCAATGGACCTTGTATTCGACTTTCCGCTGCGAGACATTAGCGGCAACAAGGTGCTTGCTGCTATACATGACGACGACATCGACCTGCAGAAATCGATGCAGAACAAGAAACGAGAGGATGCCATCCGTAACATCGAGAAAGCGCATGCAGGGTGGAAATCCAGATTTGATGCGAACTTTATCCAGAAATCGACAACGATTATGATGACGACGAGAATGCCACTGGTTCTGAAGACGCCACCTAACTCGAGGACGAGTGTTCGTCAGGAAGGGCCGAACTGTCATCGTTAATTTGAATGTTTGAATAACTTGTAACTCTGGCAATACCATGTACTTAATGTCGTTTTGCAGTTCTGTAGTTCTGCACATATTTTGTATTTTACTGGTACTGTCCAATATTTTAGTCAGTCTCGTTCACGCTCGAATAGTGAGCATACGTATTAAATAAACTCGGTCATTCCCTTTTGATAATAGTATTTAATTTATTTAAACAATAAATAAAAAGGCGCAAACAGGATTTTCAAAAATCTGCAGCCAAATGCCAAAGCGTAATTGAGACAAATCATATACTCGCAGCTTTACAATTCCAGTGAGCACATCCGATCGGCTGCTGATCGACGCGCCGCTAATGAGAGGCGCAATTGAGGTGATCCGGCTTCATGGCCGCCACAAAAAGTACGCGGCCGGCGCATGGCAAACGAAGTGCAGATGTGAAGTGAAAATCGCGTTGCCGATCGCGCCAATCATCATTGGCGATCATTAGCGCACACACACGCACACTCAATTACACAATTAGCGAATGCGTATACGCCACGGGGGGCGCACACCATTTTCAATTAAGCCAAACATTCGGCTGCAATTCGCGCAATTTCGCGCTGGCCGCATATGAATTTTTGATCTTTATGCGCATTTTGCAGCATTAACGCCATTTAACGCAATTTACCAATGACCAATAAGCGCCATAATTAAGCGTCGCGGAATTGGTTGCGCGCTCGAGTGGCGGACGAGCGGTGGGCCGCGCATCGAGGATCGAGTGGCCAAGCGATTGCGTATTACTAATGGCCACTGCCAACTGCCTCTTGTGTATGAGCTGCTGCTGAAATTTGTCTAATAAATATTTTAATTGAAGGTTTGCTTGCTTAGAAAAAACAACAACAACAACACTCGACCATGCGCGTTTATGATGTGGTAAATATGTTGTGTGCTGTTATTTGGCATTCAACACGTTGGCTCTATTGTGAGTTCGCGAGTTATCACCTCGTTGAAATTTCATATGTTCGCCTTTATTTTGCGGTTGTGGAATCTGTTTTTGAAATCCTCAAAATTTCAACAGAAAATCTTTTGTGTGCATGACTAAATATTACGCCGGTTCATAAAAATAGAGAATGGCGTTCTTTGTTGTTGTTTTTTAATGTGTCTTGAAAATATTACCGCAATGTTTCCCAATTAACAAAATAGGCAGAAGAACATGTTTAAATGCATAACATAAACATGACAATTTTTTCTGAAATATAATTCATACAAACGGTTTTCCTAGCTTTTGAGTTAAGTTTTGACAGAAAGTTTATGACAGAAATGTACGTATTTGTGCCAAGAAAAATGTGTTAAATATAACATATAATCTTCTTAAAACACATGTTCTTAGCTGTCATGGAATCCAACATAAGATCGATTTTGTATAATCTATTAAAGTGCTATTTTTGAAGTCGAATGTCTACTAACGTAAGTAAGTACGAAATTCGCATTCGAGTCATTCGGAATGTAAAATTGTAGGTGTTTTCTACAACGAGTCTTGGTTATCGAATAAAAGGTTTATTTCCATGACTCTATCATCATATGGCATAGAATATAACTTAATTTGGCTGGATAAAGTTTGTTGGAATCGCAGTTTGGTTGCAAGTAGTAAATTTTCTTAATTCCGCATCAATATGTAAGAAGTTCGAAGCATTCATAAGATGATTCGTGCCATCGAAGAAGAGCTACAAATTTCTTCAAACTTTTATTCGATTATGATGTTAAGATTATTTTTAAATAGCATGTTGCAAATTTTGCACTAATTATATTACCATTCAAAATAGAAAAGCGCTGGATTAAGATGCCAAATGAAATTCCGATTCCGAGGAGCTTTAGAACAGCCGTATTTCTGTATAAGTAGTATATACTTTGTATCGCCAGTTTTGGCAACGGTATCAGCTTCGAAATCATTATAAGTCAATACTTATAGTCAAATTCATAAAAGTTTATGTTTGAAAAGTATTCGAAGAAAGCTTATGGAATTTTGCCTTTAATGCTTTTCAAACGTATTATAAATTTTATAAATCAAGCTTTTCGAATCTGGCAGATGCTCGGTGTCTTTGTCGTTCCACTGACGATGAAATTTTCAATACAATTGTACGAAATGTATCAAAAATTTGTTTATTGGCTTACGAAACACCTGCAAACTTCGAAACATATGCAAATCCGTAAACAAAACACCCCCATCTCACGGCCTCGACCTGGCAAGCTCACAGCCTGACAGCTGACGTTTGGCTGAGGGAAATTCCAACCTGCAACGCAGCTTAAATTCGAAATAAATAGGCACATTCTGCCGGCGGTTGTGTGCATAAAACCGAATCCGTAACGCAATACCGTGCAAATGGAAATAACATCGCCGCACAGCAACAACAGCAACAACAACAATTGCCAAGCCAAGGCAATAAGTCATTCAACCGACCCAACAGCCGCACCACCCACTTGCCAGTTATACGGGCTCTTTGCTACCATGCTTCCGCCGTGCTTCTTTCGCTCAACGCCTTCAACTGTGCGTACTCCCACTGCCGCCAGGCTCCGGGCAACCCCCGCCCACAAGCACTCTGCTGGTGCCGAGGCAAGCCCATGAATACATTTGAACTCGTTAACTTCGACACACCCCAGCATTTGTGGGGTTGTTAACGCGCTGCACGTCTTCCGGCACAGCGCCCGTCGTTCTCGGCGCCGCACAGTGGCGTTGCCGCAGCCAGTGCTGCTACGCATTTGCGCCTGCAATCGGCGTGCAACGCCACTGCTTTAACTTTGCACGTGCACATTTTGAACATCATCAAAAGGAATTTGCTGCTCTTGGGGGGTGGTAAAGTGCGCAGAAAGCCGGGCGAAGGGCGAGTCTGGAGTAGTTGGGGCTTCGGTTTCAGCTTTTATTGGAATTCTTCTTTCGCCCTGAGGTGTGGTTGTTGTTGTTGTAGCCTTGGTGTATTCAGCGAGTATAATAAATGTCGCTGCAAGCTTTTAAAGGTTTCATATAACTAAAGTGAAGGTTTTCCCTTTAGTCTTGTTCAAGGAAAGCAAAGAAAACTAATGGAAAAGTCTTTCGTTGCGGCTTGTTGAGTCTTAAGCATAAAGAAAACAGGCTTGAAATTTTTTGGGCATAAAGGCAGACAAATAATAGTGCTTGTTTTGGCTTTTTAAAGATTTAAAAAAATGCAATGCCAAAAACTTGGTTACTCTTTTTATTAAATTCATTCTTTGAGCTTTAATGTCGTAGTGACTGAGAAAGGACCTTACAGTTGTCTGCGGAATTAGTTCAATCAAGTTACCAGTCGATAATGTTATTCGAATACATCTGCAGCTACGAAGTCGTTACATTACTTACGGTTTTTATGAAAAGCGTGATTTCTATACAATTCATTCTTAAAGGACTAAGCACTTGCCCAATATGCTCCATGTTTTCACTATGAAATGTGAAATGAATTTTCTGAATAAAATGTCAATTTTATTTTAAAAAGGTACTGTAAATTTACCCTTAGCTTTATGTTAAATTTTTTGACAATCCTTTTTTGAGACTGAAGCCTCCTGTGGAGTTTGATAATGTTCCGAAGATTTGATTTCAAAAAGAAATAAGCTATGGCTACTTTGTAAAGAAGGTGAACATCAAAGCTAAACACTATCATTTTCGTAATATTTTTTGTATTTTTCATAAAGCAAATTGTCATTAATAATCTAGTTGGACATTTTTTTGAATGATGACTAAATTAATTTGTCTCATTATGAGCATTATTTGTGCAATAAAAATATTAATTACATTGACAAACACAAACCTTGCAACACAGTGCCCTAGTAAAAGCTCCGATTACACTGACATAAATTATGGATGTGCCCCTGCACGCCACCACCTCACTGCTCTACAGTTCACTACACTGAGGCACGCATATTGAAATTTCTTGAAAAAGTTGTGCGACAATTTGGAATTTATTATTTGTTTCATGTTGTATTTGCATTGGGCGCATGGAACTACTCTCGGGGCGATGGAGTGACTGGATTGAGCGGCATTTGTCCAAGTGCTACTCACACAAGCGGCAGAAATGTCATATCAATCCGCCCTTATGCCGGACTCTTGCAAGCCACTAACACACCCGGCCACAAAACGCGCCCTCTTATATTTGCTCAACGCACATAGAGCGTCGGAGAGCAACCAAGGGGTGAGAGGAAGGGGTATGTTTTACTATGCTTCGTGTGAACACTTGTTATTTCTTTTTAATTAAGTTAATTGAAGGGATTACATGTCAACGTGCAATTTGTTCGGTGCTCTAAAATTGGAAAATACTATGATGAAGGCTCTAGCAGCCTCTTTCTGTAACACCAAAACGAAGGAATCCTTCGATTGTTCGAGCGTTTGGCTACGAAAGGATCTTCAAGCGATAAATGCTGTCGCTCGTGTTGAGAACAATTTCGACTTCTGGAAATTTTTATTAGTATATAATTTTTGTAGTGTATTCGTACTTTCTGAGGTACTTCCCTTGAGCTTCGAGCATAGTTTAAAGATTCAAATTCTTTTATGATAAGATTCTAGTTAAAAGTTTTGATATTTCTATACCGTACATCTATGCTAATAGGTTATATTAACTTTGTGCAAAAATTGTAATGCATTAAAGGAGCCGTCCTAGATATAAACATAAGTATATAGAAATGATCAGAATCACATTCTGCCTTGAATTTCGGTTGTCCGTCTGTCTGTCTGTCTGTTTGTCTGTCGTTTGTGGTCGCGGAAATCTGATTTGAACCAAATTTGGTTCTTTTTATTAAAATTCTTCGTTGCATCATTCAGAAGGCTTCGCCTCTTAGTGCTCAAGTCTTTCGTTTACAAATACACGCCGAGGTTCCTCATCACTCCACTCCGTGCTTAGACTCTTTACCGCCTCAATTTAAGGCACTTCGCCTGTGCCGTTGAAAAGCGTCGTATCCGGAACAGTTGTTATTCTACTTTGTTACCTCTGCAATTGTTCTTTCGCATTGAAACAGAAAATCATCGATGACGATTGGACCGTCAGATGTATGGAGCGCCGCTGAATAGATTTCGATGCCGACTGCACAGAGCGACCACCATGCAGAGACACCAATTGTTTTAGTGCTCTTCAGCCGTGATTACATCATCCCCTGCCGTAGCTGCGAAGCATTAAAGCGACGCAAAATGCGAACATACTTGCTCACTAATTCGCAGCAAATAACGCACAAATGTTCCGTGGAAATGTGCCGGGATTGCGTCGCCGCCGTCACAGACGTCCGCCGCACATTTTGCACATTTGTCGTTTAATTTTGTGCGGCGCTCGGTGTGCGGCGCGTGGAATATTTGGCACTGCCTCCGTGTTTTGTTTATTTGTCTTTGGTTCTTAGAGGCGTACACGAGCATTTTACACACTCGAGAGCATTCGCAAATATTTACTATTTTAATGAGGAATTTTCCATTGAAATTGCTCAGACGAGAAAATTAACTTGCGCTGCATTGTTTTGAATATAGGCACAGTTGTTCGATTGTTTGAGTGCATGTAGTGCTCAAGTGGGATGACATGGCTATATTGGGGCGATCTGATGCTGTCTTATGCATACGCACAGATTTTGTCATTATGGCACTTATTGAAGAGCCGAGCCGAAGTTATTTATTTGATTTTCGTTACGTGACTGTGGCTACGGAGACAAGGTCACTTGTATATATGTACATGTATGTATATGCAATTTATGCAAGTCCATGAAGCAACTAGGAAATTGATTGTCGGACGTGATGCATCGGTTTATTCAGTAAGTTAATATAAGTATATATGTAGGCATTCGCAGGAGTGAGCGAAATAATTATTTGACAAATATGAGCTTAGAAATTGACAGACAGACAGACAGACAGACAGATAGACAGACAAACGGATAACCGGAAATCTAGACAAAAAGTGATTCTGATCATTTCTATATACCTATGTCTATACCTAGGACGGCTCCTTTGATGCGTTACAATTTTCGCACAAAGTTATTATTATACAAAGTTATATTACCATAGGTGTAGGGTATAAAAAGTTTTTTTGGGCGAGTAGAATAGGTTCCGAAAGCCGTTCTGATTTGCTTATGAATGCCACTTTCGTTTCTCTTTTCCCTACTCTGCCGTACGATTTCATTTGAAAGTTGTTTAGAAATGTTTTTTTTGTCTGTTATGTAATTCGAAGCGGAACATTTTTTATTTTGATTTAAAATACGGATTCTTTTCTGCATTGGAAAGAGTATTTTTGATAGTAATGCGAAACAAATTTTTTAATTTGAGTCGGTTTTCAATTTCGACTTCGAAATGCTTTTAGAACACGGCGATCAAATATTTAAGTGACATGATGTGCTTATAATATAGAAAATTCTATGCAGGGTAAGTCGACACACTTTGAGAATGGATCAAGTCCAATATTTCTATATATGAAGTTGCTGACAAAAAGAGATTTGTCGTCTTTCTGACCGTTTGCGGTTTGCATTGTGCGTAACTTGAGGGTGCAACTACTTCTTCCTGCTAAAAAATGTTGCCAAATCCAATTTTATGACTGTTAAGAGCAACATGGAAAGGGAGTTAAATTAGTGGTTATGTGCAAAAATCTGCTATACGAAAGTGCAGCTGCAAAAAGCAGCCATGAAATTCGGCTTGAACCAGACAGCGGTGGGGCCCACGACATGTGCTGGTGGGGGGACGTTGATGTCAGTGAAATGATGAGGCTGCATATAAATTGGTTACGCGCTATCAATCTTGATTAGTAGTGATTTTTGCTTTTAAGCGAACGTGGCAACATCCCTCGGTGGGGAGTCACCCCACAAAAGGGCACGGTCATAGTCCGGAAACGAATGGGAGAGGGTAGCATAATGAAAGTGCTCCTTTGTTGTGAATACAATACCGAGCGAGCACGTGGCACACTCTCGCTTTGTCTTGCGTCGAGGGGAAGGTTAAAAGATTTGGCTTTTAAGAAAATTACCAACTACGAAGCGCACAATTCGACTAATGGGAAATCTGTTCGAAATTATGTTGTATGGCTGCGGGCGTGCATAAAAGCTGAGATTTATTCGAAATGTTAGTGAGGGAGCTCGCAGATACACATTTCGATTTTATTCCATACGAAAAGATAATAAAAATTTATTCGTAATTAAAAGTGAAAAATTAGTGACAAAAAGCAGTCAACATAAAAATTTTACAACTGCTCCTATTTCTTTATGCTTGAGGGCATTGTCATTAAGCACACACACAAACACATACTGGCATACGGAGTTGAAAGTGCTGCCAGTTGGCAGTAATTCTCGCGCTTTGACGCAAAACTCATAAAGTAGCAAATTTGTTAAGCATTCAATAAAAATGCATAAGACACTGGCAAGAAGTCAACAACATAAAAATTGCAACAGCTTGAATGAAAACATAAAAATGTCGACTTGCAGCAAAGTTTGCATTATTTTAGGCCATTTTGTGGCAATTTCAATAAACAATAAATCCCTCCGAGTGCAGCTAGAAAAAAAAGCCAAACGAACAAATTTTTTATATATATGTATTGACAACAATTGCACAGACATGCAAGCAACACGTCGACAGCCACGCCACAACAACGGCGCAGTGCAGGCAACCCACGGCCACCAAACTTCATTGCCAATTTCCAGCGCTGACAAGACACGCGGGCGACCAACAAAATCCTACAACAATTTTCACTTGAAATGAGTTAAAATTGTACCGCAGGCGCCTGTGTACAAGCAGCCAAGCAGCGACTGTAGCGCTACTATAATAGGGTTACCAACGGATAAGCTCTGCTTCCGCAAGCATTAGCGAAGCTCCTCGGCAAAAGGGTTTCACTTTTGTGTACTTTAATAATGGAATGAAAAGAGAGCAAACAAGGCAAGAATGTAGCTGCAATATTTTGCAACTCTGTAGTACAATATTTTGGTTTAATTTACTGCTGCGTCCATGCTAAAAATTAAATGCACATTTAATATATAGATAGACAGATATATGTATAAATGCTCTAAAAGTGCATTTAGTTGATTAATTAATACATGGATAGATATATAAAAAAAATCTCTAAATATGTATTTGATGATCATTATAGCGCACATTTAACAGATAAATGTATCGAGGAATAAGTGCATTTAATGATCAAAATAAATGCAGCACAAATTAAAAATCCTGATTGCAAAGTTTTTCAGCACTGCTTCCAGATCCTCCGAATCATCATTTCCATATCAAGTGTAAAATTATAGATTTTTTAGATTACTTATTTTTGAAATATACAAATTTGGGCAATTTTTGTGTTGATACTCTTGCAGGAAAGCTAAGAGAGTTCTGATATTGATAGCAATAGATTTTCAAAGAAAGTCTGTCATACTCTTTGAGTTAAGTCAAAACTTTTTTTCTTTAGTACTACAAGTTTTTTCTCATACACCTTTATTGAGCTGGTAACCCTAACGCCCCCATGTGACGTCGACCGCTGAGCGGTCAACTGCCTGCCATGCGCGAAAATTACGAGTGCGCTGCGTTCAATAAACACAGCTCAACGCGCGCCATTTGGGCTGTCGTTATCACTGTCAAAAGCGAGCGGGGCCCGGCCGCGGCCTGAAGGTGTCTGGCGAGGGGCAGGCTGAAAGAAACGGAAATTCATAGGACGCTGGCGGCCAGCGAGCATAATCATAAACAAATAAAATTACACACACACACACGAAAGAGTTCTTTACGAGCCTAGCTTCCAGCGCGCCTGTGATTGTAGCTGAAGCTAAAGTTGGCACGGGCGAGTCCGCTCCATTTAGTGCGCATGCGCAGGCGCAATTAATTTTGCACGCCACGTTGCCAGGCTGCGAGGCCGTCGCGCATGTCATATTGCACTATTTACTGTTGTTGTTGCGCTGCTGTTGCGCGGCAACATGTGCCGTCGCTGCTACTGCTACTGCCGCTGATCGAGCGTGTGCAGCAGAGGTGTTGCCGCCAGCTGTGTAATATATGCGCGCTAGTCTTTTCCAACCTGATGGCATGAAATTCTAGACGCTTGCGCTATAAGCACCGATGCCGGCAACGCTGTAATACAAGTGGCAATAACAGTAGCAGGCAGCATCCCATCAGCGTCGGCCACAAAAAATTCCAGTAGTTCTGGCCACTTAAACACTTTTTAGTGCATTGACCGCGTTCAGTGGGGAAATTTACAAAATGACTGCGACTACGAATATATCATGGCTATTTCAATACCCTACATTCTAATATATCTACCGAATTAGTGTGGAAGAATCAGCCATGCACTGAGAGTGTCAAATTCTACTCTCATGCATGAGCTAACATGATCGAAGTTCAAAGATCTGGAGAGAGTACTTAATTCGTAACCAAAGAGTATAGATAGCACAGTATATATAGTACTTATGTATATGGTATATGTAGGTACATATATACTAAAGGTAGTGCTGAAACGGAACAGTTTTAACCAAATCAAAAAGTATAGGTACATACATATGTATATATATACTTGAAAGAGATTGATTCTTGGATAGTCGATTTTTTGCATTTAATTTAATGATTTGGCCTATCAAATGGATAATTTAAAAAAAAATGATTTTAATCATACAAATACATATGTACAACAATTCTTCTTCTTAAAATAATCTTTTAAAATTTGTGCGGAAAATAGTAAGATCTAAAACGTATTTATCTCTCGAAAAATCGAAACGAATCAATTTATCTAAATATATTTACCTTTCAAACACGCTACTCTAGAGCGAGCAATAGGAAAGCATTCAGCTGACCAGCAGAAAGACCTGCCTTCGTCTGTAGCGTGTACGGACTACAGCAACCGCAGTGATAAGTTGTTGGCCATTTGGCAGATGAAGATGTTGCCTGTTCCGTGTTGGTGTGTTGCCATTGCTGTCGTTGTTGGTAATGCGAGAGGCGACTTGAGGCAGCCATTCGAATTAAGATACGTTTTAATTAAGACTTAAGCGCCAGTTAGTGATGACGAATCGTATTTATTCGTATCGTAAACAAAACCTATCCTACCCGAGCTCTATGCATGCGTTCGCTGTTGACGTATTTATTCGGATCGTAACGCAGAAATTCTCATAGAAATAGGTCTCTCTCCGACATTTACGATACGAATAAATACGATTCGTCATCACTAACTGGCGCTTAAATCACGTAATAGATAAGCAGCATTGGCCAGTGTGAAAGCAACCGAACAATTTTCTATGTAGTACATGAGTTAATAAAACGAGTTAATAATATTGTTGACCAGCATTTAAACTCAGCAGTGCAATGCAATTGAGGTTATGTTGTGCTTCGTTGGAGTCCTTGACGAAATCCCACAGTTATGACTTACTGACACCGAACCAATGAACTGATAAATGCAACGTAGACCATCATTAGGAACAGTTGTTCCAACGCCAATTTCCCATGGGGTGCGTACCTTTGCAATGAAGCCGTGAAGGGTGCTTCCCTTCAAGCTCAAGAGGGTGTTAGCTGTCTTTATCTGTGTGCCGATGTTTTTGAAGCGCGCGTAGAACAACGGTCTTTTGTTGTTGTTGTTGTCTGTGTACAACAAATGTTGGCTTTTACTTAAATTAAACGACACATGCCACAAATGCACTTCAATGGATTTTCCAGCGCTGCCATTTGTACCGCTGCAGTTGTAACGCTTTTCAGCAGTGTCCACCCTGTTCCCGTTCCTTCGCTGCTGCTGTTAGTGCCCTTTTTTAGTTGTGTCTGCTCTCTCATTGAGTGCTCATCATTTGACACGGAATCCATATGTTCTATTAACGCGGCCAACTGCCGACTCCCGAATGCCGAGTGCCGCGGCGGCTTGTGTGGCCGTATGGCAGCATTTACTCATTTGCCGCCGCCGCGCAGCTTAGTGCCGGCTGTGCCGGGTGGGTGTAATCCGATGCGACATAAGGTGCCATTGCAGCCGCCGCCGCGGCCGTGGCAAATGGCAAGCAAATTAATGCAAATGACATTTGCCTGTTGGAAATTCGCTCGAACATTTTAATGCAGCTTACGCTGGAGTTACTCAATTTCGCGATCGGTAATAGAATATGCTCGCAGCAGGCTTTTAAGAGTGTGACAGCCAGCGAGTGAAGCAAGTGGAAGGAGCACAAATTCCAGCAAGTTGTTATAAAGAAGAGAAGTTTAACCCTTTCCATGGAATTGTCGTATATATTTGACCATTCAAGAATGTATTATTTTGAACATGACTGACTTACGGTTGAATCGATTTTTAGGATTTGTGTTTCTTTCTTTCTCATTTGCAAATATTTTTGTGTATAAAATTGAAAGCGCCATGAAGTTTAGTATTGTTTTTACAAGATTTAGTGTAGTTGACATCAAAAAGCTAAAAACCCTCAACTTTAAAATTCTCTATATATAAATTTATAATCATCAATGAAAAAAAAAATTACGGTAAATTCTTAATAGTTGGATTTCATAACTCATTTAATACTGTTGAATTTAATCGCCTTTACATGGTAGAGGTAGAGGTAGTAAAAAACTCTTTTAATATTGCAACTCGTTGTCAGATGAACATCATAAATTTGCCGAATATATAAGCTGCGAAGGTATCTAATATATAAAACGCAGACTGACTAAAAAGCGTTTGCTTTCTGTCCGCTTTTTGTCTTTTACGACTTTAGATGAATCAAATCAGTTCGTTGTGTAGCCCAGTGGGTAGAGCCGCGCGCTTGCATACGGTAATTTGGTAGGTCACGGGTCGAATCCCAGCTCCGCAGGATTTACAATTTTTCTTTTTTATCTTTTTTATAAGCTTTTTTATTTTTTACTTTGTTTTGCCTTTAATTGGTTTACTAGCTGTCGTGTATATAGGCACACACGACAGGTGGCCCCACTTGTGTTATAATAATTCGCTGGCATGACAATAAAGTCATAAAAATTGATTAAAATTTTGTTTGGGCTGGCGAAGAAGACCAAGCTAAGAGTTGGGATAAGAAAAAAGTCGACTATGTTTTCATCAAAAGGCCTCAAGTTGTTCCAATGTCTGCTAAGTGCTTAAAGGCTTTTGTGCTTCAGATAAATCCATATACATATGTACGTATGTCTTTGTACATATAACTCAGACAGCAGAATTTAGACATAGAATTCTCATATAAATTTTTTTGAAAATTTTGTTTTATGACGTTCGCTAAAAGTGCTTATGTGTGTATGTGTGTGTGTGAGCGTCTGCGACTTGTAACAATTAAAATGATTGCATGATTTTTGCCTTGTAATGATCTTTTGTTGGCTGATTTTCATGAGTAATTGAATGCAGCTGGTGGAACGTCGCTGCTGTTGTTGCTGCGAAATTTAGGTGTCTGTGTCGGGGGCAATGAGATCTCGAAGCGTTGAGTGACTGCAGGCGCAGACGTGGTCGACGGCGTGCAGGAAGAGGCGCAGACAAGTTGAACGGCAGCCACAACTCATAATGCAGCGAAATAAATGAAGCAATTGCCAGCCACGGCAAGCGACAGCAACAATTGCTGGCTGTCGCAGCTGTCTGCATTTGGCATTGCCAGCAAAATACAGACGCAAGTCTATTAATAACAAGCGACGAGGAGCCAGCTCGTGCCGCTCAGCCTGAGCAGCGACAGGCGAACAACATGTGTTTGCATACAGCAGCAGCAGTTGCACTAGCAACACAACGATTCGCAAATGAGCAGCAACAAAAGCTGAAAAAACTGCAGCGAGGCTGGCAGACGCGGACGGACAGGCGCACTTTCGGAATGCATGCCAAAACGTTTCCCAAAATAAAGCGCCAACTTAACGAGTCTGTGCCGCCAGTCGAAGCAGCAGCAGCAACGGGCACGTGTGTTGCAGCAACAGCAGCGTTGCAACTTAATTGATTGCTAACAAACGTCGGCGGCGATTGACACACGGCAACAAAACACCAAAAGCGAGAGTGATTGACAGCTCAATTGCGCGCCGCGCGGCCATGTTGCTTTCAGGGCCGTTGGCAACGCAGCAGCCGGCAACTGCTGTTGATAATGTTGCTGCTCATCTCTCTGCTGCGCCTGCAACAATTCAATGCATTTTCGTTTTGAATATTGTCATTTCTGTTGCTTTTTCGTAGCTCAAATTAGAGATCGATCTTGTCTGTTGCAGCGCTGCACTTCATGGCCATCTTTGTTGCTGGGGCGGCTTGGCGGCTTGGCGGCTGTTGGCAAATGCGTGTGTGTGTGTGTGTTTGTGCGTGTGCCATGATTTATTGTGACAAATGTTTCCACGCGCCTTTTGCATTTTTGTGCGTATATATTTACAATTTTCGATTCTTCGACTTTCGCCTTCACTTTAGCTTTTGCTTTCGATTTTACACTGGCCAACAAGTATTTTGTTAACTCATATCATTTGTTAGTACATAATATGACAATACAAAAACATGACAGCTCGATGTCTCGAAACAACTGAAGAAATGCGTGCCTCAAATGATTTTATACAAATTTTACGCAGAATATTTAAGAATATTTAAAGTACACTTGTTCTCAAGCTTGTTTCTAAGAAAAATAACTGTGTTTTTGTAACCAAAAAAAAACACCGTTTTTGTAGTTCAGTGTTACATTTGAATTTTCCTGCAGTTGCATTTTCTTGTTGCCTGTCAGGCAGCTCATTTTTCAATAAATGTGAGACTGAAGCCAAAAGTGCGGCGTTTTTCACTTAAGCTTCGGACGCAGCGCACGGCTGCGTGCATTTCGTACACTTTTTCTAATTTCTGATTGGATTTTAATGTTTTACAATTTGGGCTGCGTTGCTGCTCATCGGCAGCAGCATTAGCTTGTGCTTCTTCTTTTGGCTGCTTGCTCTCACTCTCTGCTGACTGCGCCAAGTTGACAGCTCACATGTGTGCGCGCTTGTTAAATGTCAAACTGCGGCTGTTGTCATTTTGACATTTTACGATGCTAAATTATTATTTCGGCGCTTTGAGGGATTTGTCGTTTCGCTGTTGGCTCTGCTTTAGCTGAATCATAATATAATATTGAAGAACTTCAAAAGTTCGGCGGTATGTAAAATGATTTCAGAAAATTTTTTGGTTAATGTTTGGAAAAAAAAGAATCTTCTTGTGAATTACCAGTTTACAGTTAGCAATTATTTTTTAAAGCAACTAAAATTCAAAATAGTAGTTATCGACAGTCTACTCCAATTGCAGGCAGATTTCAACAACTTTTTTTTTAAAGATACGTATGTATGTAATAAATGGAAAACGGTCGATGCAAGACTGTGCATGGAGCTCTCTGGTAAAGCGATGCTATGATTTGTTGCCAATACCGCCGTTTTTTAGACCGCCGTTTTTTACACCGCCAATCATTGCTGCACATAAAAGGCGAGCTAAACTAAGGCAATTCAAAAGTTTTACAACATGTTGTGAAATTTGTAATTGAGTAATAATCATTGCTAACCATTTTCCAATCGGATTTACTAACCGACGTACAGTAACAATTATTTTCCGCGCGTTTGTATGTACGTATATATGTATATGACCACATGCTAGCATCTGTGCTGTTGCTGGTGTGTGGCATGTTGCAACTGCGCGCTTGTGGCAAGCTCATTATGAAACCCAAGACGAACGATCGTAAGCGCAAGAGGAAAATCTGAATGAAATGGAAATCCGAAAAATAAAAAAAATCTCATTAAGCGCAAAAAAGACTGCTCGAGTTTCAAAGTGTTTGTGCGCTGCTCACTTTCCCGCCACCTCCCCTCGCTATGCCGCTCATTCAAATGAGTGCAGTTAAGTATGTAGTTGGTATTGTGCATGATTGTTGCATGAGTATGAAGTGCCAACAGCAACAACAACAACAACAACAACAAATACATTAGCATTTGCAACATCTTCATGGCCCAACGCTCGCTTCGCAAGATACTTAAGCAACTTTTGCGGAAATTAGACTTTCTAAACAACAGCAAAGGCAAAAGCAACAGCACATGCAACAACAACAGAGTGCAATTGCAACTTTGCAAGCTGCAGGCAAGCTGCAAATGAGCTGCTTTATAGTGCCAGCTGTGCTGCTGATTGCTGTTGCTGACTGAAGTTGTTGGCCGCAGCAGGTGCTTGCGATTGATTGCTGTTTGGCCACTCAAATTCATATGATGAATTAATAAAGTCTCTGCTTCTTTTATTTGAATCATAGTTGTTGTTGCTTTGCACTATGCCGATTGATACCACTGAACAGTCGAAAATTTGCCTGTTACTTTTAACAATTTTGGTTTATAACAATTACAAAAATAAAAATTATTTATTGCCGGTATTTAATCTTTTCAACAAATTTCCCAAACATTTGCCAAACGTAGGCAGCACATATTTTACTTTCGAAACATTCTCAAAAAATTTTCTGTAACAAAGTTGTTATTAGAAGTGAGACTAGTTTTTAATCATTAATTCAATAATAATGTGTCAATAACAATGAATTCTCGGGTTATGACCTTCTTTGCAGGCGCCTCTGCTACGCGCTCTCTTTCTACAGTCAGAAATGCCAAGCGTTGTCAATGCCTTCTCTACTTGGTCTTTCAATCGAAGGCACGTCCTTCAACTGCCTCAAATACATTCTTCGCCGAAACTTCTTGGTCCATACGCACCGACATGTCCTAGCTCGGTTGGAATTCGACTAATCATGTCATTGTTAGCATAGAACCAGTACCGTTTGTGATTTAGTTTTTAATACATACAAGAAATAAAGTGTTTCGAATATTGACATAAAAAAGTTTCACCAGCAACTTGAATAATTATAGATTTTAAAAGTTGCAGCAGTTGTTAAAAATTGGCTCCTTTAATTTTCAAACATTTTAACAAAAATATTTATTATTATTATTATTATAATTATTAATCTTACAAAATACATATAACATTTATATCAATACACTTACGGAAATAAACAATAAATTAATAAATACTGCATTCAGTTGTACAAAATGGACAAGTGGTGAATGCAGATATACTTAGTATAATAACACAGTATTCAGATGTATTGTAATGGGGTCAGGTGTGTGAGAATAAACTATAGCTTGACAAAGATTGACATACAAAATACATAAGAGACACAATGATGTAAGTGGAGCATCTCAGCCTCAAGCTTTCTACAGAAACGTAAAGACGGAAAATTGATTGTTATTCTTTTTAAAATTCTTTTTGAAATATGTTAAAACAAAAACGTTGCTATACATTCGTAACACTTAACCTGATGCTTTTTTGCCACTGCTCCGCTCACAGAGCTTCCAAGCTAGGGGTGTGGCTTGTACTATATAAAAAGTGAACCGTTCGATATTTCTGCCATTTAAAATTGAGACCTACGGCAATCGATACCGAAAATGGAGCATTTCGGGAAGCTGGTTGCGCTGCTGCTATTGGCACCTCTATTTGTGTTAAATGTGGTCGGCAAGAGCGGAGCAATGGCAGTCGATGCAAATAAAGGGAGTAGGTAGCGTTTGAAAGCAGCGGCATAACTTAAGTATTTAATGCGTTTTCATCCATGTAGAAGTGGTGTTTTGCTACTGGGCCACTTGGGCGTATTATCGTGCCGGGAACGGTAAATTCGATAGCACGAATATTGACCCACAATTGTGCACACACATCGGATACGCGTTCTTTGGACTTGCTGCTGACGGTTCCATACGTAGTTTGGATACAAGGGTGGATGTGGACTTGGGTAAATACATCTGACTTCTATAATGAGGCTGGAAGGGAGTTAAAGGCGTGTTTTCCCGTTGTTAACATTGAAGGTAATATTGCAAAGTTGGTGGCGTTCAAGAAAGTAAACCCGAACTTGAAAGTGTTGGCTTCAGTGGGCGGCTATAAAGAGGGCTCGCCAAAGTACTCATCCATGGCTGCTAATGCTACCAAACGTACTAAATTCGTGTCCTCCGCCCTGGAGTTATTAAAAATGTACGGTTTCGATGGCTTGGACTTGGATTGGGAGTTTCCGGCCAAACGTGGCGGCGTACCAGCAGACCGACAGAATTATGTGACTTTGCTTGAACAGCTGAAGGTTGCGTTAGTATTGCATATAAGAACTAGAGTGGTGTACAAGTGACGACTTTCTTTTGATTTTTTATCCACTCACAGTTTTAATGTTTCGAACTATCTGCTTACCGTGGCGGTGATTGCCTCGCAGAACTCTGCCAGCATCTCCTACGACATACCCGCTATGGCGAAGCAGGTGGACCTCATCAACGTCATGACTTACGATTTCGGTGGCGCTTGGCACCCAGTGCTGGAGCATAATGCTCCTCTTCAGGGAAGCGGAACAAACAATGTGAAGGCTTCCATTGAGTATTGGTTAGGACAAGGTAAATCACTCATTTTAAATTTTCCAATACATAAATTTCTCAGTTGCAAGCCACTTCAGGTGCGCCTGCAAGAAAACTGGTGCTTGGTATACCTTTCTACGGACGCACTTTCACTTTGGCCAACAATGCACAAACCACTCCAGGCTCGGCCAGCAGTGCACCTGGCATGGAGGGACCTTTCACGCGTGCAGCTGGCTTCTTGGGCTATAATGAAATCTGCGCTAATATAAGCAGCTGGACTCAGAAATGGGATGCTGTACAATTGGCGGCGTATGCTTCTAAGGGCAATCAATGGCTCTCTTACGACAATGTGCAGAGCGTTGGAGAGAAAGTGGCGTTTTTGAAAGCGCACAACTTGGCCGGCGCCATGATGTGGTCTATTGATATGGACGACTTCAGAGGCACCTGTGGTCAGACATACCCACTGCTCAGAGCCATCAATACACTCTTGGGGTCGTATACTACTGCTCCCAACTAGAGCAGTGAATACAGCACTGCGATCCTTACCTACATTTCCGTCAGAGAACCCTCAACAAATTCGCTCTAGTTTGGCAACATTAATTCCTATAGATTTATTTACATATTAACTCAATATCAACATTGTACTTCAAATACTAAATTTATGACAAATATATAAAGCAAAAAAAAAGAAGTTAGTTAGCTTATAGTTAGGTCATAAAAGTTAACTATAAGTGTGCTATTTTCGTAGCCGACTACTGAATTGCTTATAAGGAAGATTCTTAATAGAATGAGATTCATGCTGACTTTTGCAAGATTTTATATGCCAAAGCGGCTAATCAAGCTAAATGACGATACATTTTCAGACATTTCCATACTAAGTCACAGTCTAAGCGCACAATTTTTCGAATTTCCTTGATCATTAAAATGATTTAAGAGAAATCCAATTGAACAAGAGACTCAAATCGCTATTGTGCAACAATTATGTATGTACATACCTATTCGCATAAATTTTAAAAATTTTATTTGGCCATTTTTCTTCATAGCTCCGCACATTTTAATGATTTACTCTTATGTCTAAATCAATTAATTCAGCTGCAATACATTGCCATACTTCAAAACTGCACATTTATATGCTCAATAATTTACTATTAACAAAAATATCAACTCATACAAATTCTGCATATCTAGATACTACTAAAAATAAACGAAACGAAATATATTATAGCCGAATTTTTGGGGGGAGAGAGAAAGAGATGAAGTGGCTAATAATAAAAAGTAAATTTACCACTGCGCACCTGCAGCTCATAAACTTCCCACAAATTAATAAGAATGTATTTTCTACTCACAATCAGAGCCGCGACGCAATACACACACACACACACACATGCAAATTAAGAGACACACAGGCTGCAGCGTTGGTTCATCGAGCGTGTTGGCCAAGAGTTTGAGGGAAGGCAAGCTAAGCCAGTTGTGAGTCAACCAGCGCCAAAAAGTCAAAAAGTGGCAGATGGCAGCCGCCGAACCACTTCCTCTCATTCTACTGCTTGAAATCATATTTACATATTTAACGAATTTTTAATTGAAAAAGACCATTACCAATTTTAATTTTAAGAGGCAAGCAGCTACACTAATCAACAGCGCAAATTCGACTGGCATGTTTTATATCGTCACTTTATTATCTAGCTCATTATGTACTAATGGAGGCCTTATACTGCCATAATTTTCCATAGAATGCAATTGATCATTTTCATATTTTGTACGAACTTTTCTTTAGAAATGACTACGATATGTCATACATTGTACGATGTTTACTTTCAGAGGAGCCAATTGCATGTAAATTTTTTGAAAAAGTGTCACCTTTTTGGGTGTTCGCTTTACGTAAAATGCTTTACATGACATATTTCTATTTCAAATTAAATTTAATTTAATGATTTAATTTAATTTAATTTATTCGATAGTTCGGAGCAAAATTTTCACTGAAATTTAGGATACTGAAAAAACGTAGAATTTTTAGACACCTCTCCCAAAGCATTTTTATTGCTTTCAGAGTTGCATCAAACTCTGGAAAGTAGCTGCTTAAAGTAGAAAAAAACTCTTCATTACTGTTTAGAAATTATGTACTTATTATTTTAGAGATCATAACAAAATTGGTGGTCCACAATTTAAGGCATTGGAAAGAAGCTAAATATTTTAATACTTCTTTTATTCTTTTGTTGAATATGTTTCCGACAGTTGAATAAAACTTATAAAAGCCGCAGCTTGATAAAGAAGAAGTCTTAAATTTTCCCTTGAATAAGGGAATATAAATTTGATGACGTTCGATACTTTCATTTCGTCTTCAATGGGTTTCTCTATGAAGCTCATTTGCTCTCCATTGCCAATAAATGACATGAATATTCTGTTTGGAGGCATGTTATCGCCCGACTGGCGCACTCTTCGTTAAATCCGACATACGCCCATGCAAATGTATTGATGTCGACTTGCACTCTCACAACTCAGTACTAATTTTTTTTCTTTGGGATCGACGCCAAAGTACACAACGTACCGAGTGGAGACCTCAGCCGGCGTCGCTGAAACCTTCGCGCCGTGCAGCCATATACATAAGTAACCCAATTTGCTGGCACGGCTTATTGGCGCGGCGTCATGTAAGCTAAACGCGCCTTGAGTGCGGGCCCTCCAGTACAGTTGCACCTTCGGAACTTCATTGCAGGTGCCCTGTGCGAGCTTGTGGCAGTTACTTCTAATCAATTTTTCCAAGTGTATGTAGTTGTTGCTATCTTCGAGGGGAACCATTGGTAATAGTTTTCTTTGTTTTCAACTTCAGTTGCACACGTCTTGGCCATTTTTAGTTATTGTGTTGACATTGTTTTTTGTTTTTGTTTGGTTTTTCCCCCCATTTCGCTTAATGAATTTCTTGTGCTTTGCTTTTGTTGTTGTTGTCTTGACGTGTTGACTTTGCAAAATATTCGCATTGAGTGCAAACACCTGCAAAAGTTGTTGAAATTCTTTGAAATTGTTGTATTTTTGCTTGAAATAATTTGGCATTACTATTTGATGGCGCAGAAGTGGCTTAGCTAGCTAACGGTACGCGTGTGGGCACGTATCTACGTATCTGCGCTACGTTATGACATAGTCTGAAGTGTATCGGATTTATGTCAGGGTTTTGATTGCTAGATTTTGCTTTAATTTAATTAAAGGACAGTATTTGGTAATAATTATTATGAAAGAAATGAAATTACAATTCACGTTTGACATATGTATGTACGTTCTTAGAGCACAGTTTGATTTGAATACATATTTGAAAACTCTTTGAAAAATCTTTAAGCAATACATTTTTATTACAGTTTAATTTGTTTTTATATTTTTATTAAACCGAAACTGTTTAATCTAGCAATTGCTTTTAGACACCGATTTAAAGCGGTATAAACTTTTTGACAATACTAAAAAAAGCGTAGTTAGGCTCGTAAGAAACATATCGGGTTTAAAGGGTTTAATCGAACATTAACCGTTTCATTAACTGTTGTCAAAACTTTTCAATAGCATTGTAAAATACACTTTCAATAAACACCAAAAATTGTATTGTTAAATTAAAAAGGAAAGAAAGTAAACTTTTCACAAAAATATTTTCGTGGATGAATCGGAACATAGAAATGTCTACAGAGCATAAAAGTGCTGTGGTGAATAATTTCGAAATTTTATTATTACCAAAAAATGCAAAGTTTGTAAATGTAGATCAATCTTTAAAATAGAGTAAACTTTTGCTCATAGAGCAGCTAGCAATTCTTGATCAATATCTAAATGATTAGAGCCTTCAATATGTTTTTGAAAGAAACATTTAACTGACATTCGGTTTATATACCGTTAGTGTATTCATACTATGTACTATGTAAATTATTTTTGTGTTTCACATGGCTCTTCATTGCAAGCCTTGAAGTTTCTTGTTCTTCTCCAAGGCAATGCTGAAGCACTTTTCAACAATCATCTAGAGTAACAAGCTCAAAATTGAAAACAAATAAATGCACTTAAGCGAAAAGTGCCAACAGCTCGGATAAATACAACAACATAAATACAAAACAACAATAACAACAACAACAACTGCAAGATCTCCGCTTATCTATACAACAAAAGATGAACATGTGGCGTCGCTAACTTGATTAAAAGTATTTTTAGCTGCTCAACAACTGACAACATTTCATAATTGCATGCAACAACAACAACTGACAGAACAACAGCAAATGGTGTTGCTGCTGCCACTTCACAAAATAATGTAGACAACAACAGCAGCAGCAGCAGCAGCAGCAGCAGCAGATAATAATAAACATGATACAAAAGCAAAGAGCCATAATAAAGCATAAATCCGAAAGAGCCGCAACAGAGCTTAAAGATCTTTAAGCGCTATTAGCATACATAATGATGACATTAGAGAAGGGAAATATCGCGAGCGGGGAGGGAGGCGGGAAAATTTCTAAGCGACTGGGGGAGGACAAGCGAGCAAAATTGAGGGCACATTCTAGCTGCAAGGATTTTATTGCCAAAGCAGCGGCCAAATATGACATTTGTCAGCAGCGACAGTAGCAACAACAACAACAACAGCAACTACAAGTGAACGACACTTCGAAAAGTAACAACATTTGTTTCATTGCCTGTGAAAATTTATTCAAAGCCTCTTGACTTTGCACCAATGAAAAAACGCACCCCTTCGGACAGGCGGCTGGAGGGGTTGTTTTTCAAAGGCTGTGTGTGCGTGTGGCTGTTGCTTGACTGTGTGTGTGTGTTGCTGAGCACCCCTTTCCGATATGTTCCTTGCATCTGCTCGCACCACGAAGCAATGAGCAATGTTGTACTACTTTTATTGTTGTTGTTGCTGCTGGTGTTGTTCGAACATTTGTCACTTATACGGCTGCACAAATAATGCGGCCGTTGTCTTTGTTGTTATTCTTATTGTTGTTGCTCTTCTAATTTCATGCCATTGCAATTAAGCGCAAACAAATCTCGAAAGGTTCTGCGCTTGTCGATTTTCATGCGGGGATTTCGTATTCCAATTTCTGCAATAAAGCCACTTACGACAGGTTTCACTAATTGTTGTTGTTGTTTTTGTTGTTGTTTCCGTTGTCAGCACTATTGTGTGTTTGTTGTTGTTGTTATTGTTAGTGCTGTCAACATGTGTCGCATTGGTTTACCTTGACAATTATATTATATTGCAGTGTTGAGAAATTAATAGTCGAAGTAATATTGCCAGCAGTTATCATACGGGAGAAGGTAACCGTTACGACAGTTGAGTAGCAACTGCTTCAAATTACTTATAAAAAAAAATTTCAATTGACGGTAATATTTCAAAATTTGAATATGTACAGTTTTGAACTATACATACATATATCGCAATGATGATGATGAAGTCTTCAAATTCTAAAACTAGTTTTTGCTACGATATTGAGAAATAATTACTTATCTACTAACTTATATGACCATTTCTACTCGATATTGCTATTGCCAGAGTTCTATTGCCAGATAGGGGCGTGGACCTTTCGAAGGGGTTTTCTATCGAACAGGATTCTGCGAAGAAGCTGTTAAGTAATTGGAAACTATATCGTCATAAAATATCTAACATGCCTATCTGTGGAAATGAGTGTTTATATTGCAGATGCCTCAAGACACGGGTTTTTTTCTTTCCTGCTCAAATCAACGCGAAATGATGGCAACATTAGCATAAGAAGTATTGTAAATTTCTAGTTTCTAAAGAACATCTTGAGCCTTAAAGTTCTGTGAAAGTGCAAAAAATTCGAGAAATTACTATGTCCAACATGATACGTGTTTCTTTAAAGCCCTCTATTTATACCATAGTCTTTTACACGTGCGACGACTTGATGTATAAAAATATATTTGAAAAATTTTATACATATCATATTTTAAAATTTCTTTAAAAAAATTGTAATATTCATAAATTGCATAAGCACGATTTTGTCATTCAAAATGTCTCTGGCCGAGAAAAACACCTGCTGGGGCACTATTTTAAGCCGTGCTAGTAAGAGACTGTGAGTGAAAAGGCCATTAGCGTGGGCACATGTCGCCTGCTGGCCCCGACTTACCCTGCCACATGCCACATGCCTTTCCCACTGACAGCTACGCCTTCAACATATGTACATATATATGTATGTAGGGAATGTGCAAGACTACCACTTGACAGCTGCAACTCATCACTTGGCCACAGCCAGCCGCCCATTAGTGCCCCACCCCCGAGCCAACTACTGTCGGCAGCCGGCGACTTCGCACATTTTATTGCATTACGCTGTATTAAAAAAATACATACTATAAATTTCGCAATCTGTGCCTCCGTCTTCGTCTTCGTCTACGCCGCCCTCCTCATTCCCTCTTCGGCCGCTCCAAAAGTGCGCACTTTTTGCAACTTTTCGCTCTAATTTCGTATCTGATTCGCACTGATCAGAATGGCTTGATCGACCTGATCGGCTGCACCTGTTGGCCAGCTACGCATTTAATGCGTTCAGCACGTTTTCCTCCTGCTCCTTCCTGCGCGCATTTTCAAGCGACAGCAATTTTTAATTTGCGTTTGTGCATTTGATAAATTGCTCCCCGAGTGCGAGTGCCAGCGAGACTGCGGCATGTTGCACTATTATGCGTGCAACTTGCTGCTGCAATTTTGCTGTTGCCACTGTTGCTGCCACTGTCTGTGCAGCTGCTGCTCTGGTTTTTACGAGTTTGGTATTATTACTCGTATTTTTTCTACGCAGCGCGGAGCGTAGTCCAACTCTCTGGTATTAATGGCATGAGACGAGAACGACAAAGGGGGCTTCAATGATTCAAAATCTCAAGACTTTAAAGTGACAATCGAAAAATCTTAAGCAGTAGGATTTTTCTGTTGTAGTTTTCCTTACAATCTCACAGAAATTACTTTGGTAGTTCGGCCAAAAAATTAAAATTATGTGAAAAATAAAACTAATAAAACTTTCAAAAATTATTTAAATATTTTGTAAAACATTATTTTTAGGAAATTTATAAAAAAAAATTATAAATAATACCAAATTTCTATTAAAAAAGTATGAATTTTTGCAATAATTTGTAGATTATATTTGAAATAGGCATAGTCTTCTAGTGACCACGGCTTGAAAGGCCGATTGTGGCAGTTCTCTATCTATTTGCAAATCCTCAAGGATGCGCAGCTTCACTAGGCATGAAACAATTTCCTATGGAATCTGTCAGTTGTAGATATGTATTTTAAAAGTAAGAAAGTTTGGCCCTTACTACCCACAGTCTTTTGCTGTTTCTTTCACATCAGCTTATTTGCTCTACATTTATAAGAAAACTTCGGGAACTATTGGCAATTTTATTATTTCATTTCCAATTCCCAGAAAGATTTAAATACCAGGAAAATGAGAGCCTACACATAATTTCTATTTCTCATTCACATGCTTTCGCTTCCATTGTGGGGTTCCATTCCTCTTCTCAGTATCCCTTTCCTCCTCAAGAGCTGCCAAGCTGCTGTTGGCAATTGATTTGTTGCAAGCGTAAATGACTTTTTAGTTTTTCAATCAATTTAATATTATACAAGTTATAAAAAGAGAAAACGAACTCAATTAAATTGTGCCTCTCGGTGTTGAAAAAATGCTTTTATGACGCCAAACATTTGCTTTGTGTAAATATTTAAAAAAGTTGCTGACAGTCTCGACAGGACTTGATAAAAATTTGCACCAATTGAAATCAAGTTGCTTGCGTTTGTTACGGTACAAAAATATATATATGTATGTTTCTAAGTTGCTCTGGGATTGGTCTAAAGAATTTCATTTTGAGGCGTGGTAGTAGCAATATGGTTAGTACTTCAACGATCTGCCGCAGAAAAAATTTTGGGCGCATAGAAATTGAAGCATACATATTTATCTAAAGCTTTCATAATTTTCAAACTAAATTTTAGTTGAGAATAGTGAAGCTTTTTGTGGCTCTTTAATAAGCCACGTTTGGTTCTAACATCAGCTCTCATTCTATCAATATAGCATATCGCATTAGGGAAAGTATATATTCCTTAAGTGCACTCTTAAGTAATGGCGTTGCTTTATTTTGAAGATACGTTTAACCAAAGAACCTATTTGAAAAGCACATACATACATACCCATCTTTAAGTTTTTACATATCTACGATGTTTAACAGGCAAGAAACCATTTATTCAGTTACTTTTAATCGAAAAATACAGATTTATAAAATTTCCTAAAGTTGGACAACAGACAAGATATTCAGTTCGAAGCACTAGAATTAACATATCAGAAAACGGCAGCCGATTCTCTAGTGCACGGAACAAGGGGAAACAGCACTTCAATGCTCGAGTTGATGTAAAGATCTTAACTTGTACTAGCTTTAGACTGAAGACTTTGCTAATATCTGAAGCGGTCATGTTATCTAAGAAGTTTATGGTTTTTGTGTAATCTTCAATTTTTTCAAGTCGGTTTTATGCTTGATTGCAATACATATAGAAATACAAGCAATGCTTGAAGCTGAACTGGCAAAAAGTCAACCGATTTTGATTGATATAATTTTGAAGATATTTTACCGCTGCAGCTTTGGCATATTTTTGCTCGCAGGCATGATCAAAGCGCAATGAAAACTACTACTTTTTAAGTGCTTAGAAAAGCGGCTGCAGCAGTGGCTACACCCAGTTACAGCTCACTCTGAGGCGTGCTAATTGCGCATGTGCGGCGCAGAAATGTGCTCCACTTAGGCTTATTGCTTGTGCCTCTCGGGCATGCCAGACTCCAACTGCACCCAACTGCGCTGAAAAACGGCAATTGTCTATGCAAATATTTGCCTTTGCCACTCGTGTCGGTCGAGACGCACTCTTCCAGCTGAATGTAGGCCTGTTTGCTGAAAGCGCGACGTTATCAGTCGCAACGGTCCGATCGCATCGGTCGCCACTATCGCTAGAGTTGTGCATATGTACGTATAGCAGCAGGCAGCTACGCACCAGTTTGGGGCACGCACCTGTTCGAATTGTGCGCCAGCGATAAGAGCGCCTCACGCCGTTCCATACTCGTACGTCCCGCCCCGTTGGCGGCGTGACGCCAACGCGCGGCCTGGCTTCGAGCGGAGCATGTGTGCAAGTGCACAGTCAGGCGAGCACGGCCGGCGGCGGCGGCAGAGGTGTGGCCGGCGGTAATGTGTTACGCTGTTTGCACAGGTGTTATGCACCTGATTTCGACTTTGATTTGGCCTTATCAGGCTGCCTGTGTGTGCGTTTCACATGGCATGGAGCAGTAGTGGAGCAGCAGCTATGGCCCGTAGGCGGTAATTAGCCAAGGTGCTGTCGCACTCCATGGCAGCTCATTACGTTAATTTCCAGTGCAGGTGCTCTGGAGTGTTGGGTGCATCGGCAGCCACGCCGCAATCGGCTACTTCTTTTTATCAAACGTTGTTCTTGTTTTCGAGTGCATTTGTACGCTTTGCTTTTAATTATGAGCATTATATCAATTGATGACACCAAAATGAGCGCTGCGCCTATCTTATCTGAGCGAGAAAACAGCGGCTTTGTGCAAATTGCATGATATTAGTAAATTGCTTTATTTTTAAGTCCTGTGTATTTTTAAAGCATTGACATTTATTTTTATATTACTAATTATATCATATTTTTTCAACTCAAAGGTGATTAACATTTCTTTCAAAAAATGCAGAATTCTGGCAGCGCTGAAATTCGTGTGTGAGTATTAATGCTCAGAGATGTTTTGTTATATATACTCCAGATTTAAGTTGCTGAAATCATATGAGCAGGGCCTCTTATCTAGCCTGGTTGCAGCTGGTGTATGAAATATTTAGGTGCAAATTATAAGCATTTCTTTTGCAGAGATTTTGTATTTATATTCTACTAAGTTAATTTCGGTACAGGGTATTTTTCGATAAAAGTAGAATTTTTGTGGTTGTTTTTTGTTGGTTTCATAAATCAACACTCAGGGGATGCCCTTAAACATGCAGTGAACTAGTTGGTTTTGAATGGATTGTATGTAAGTGTGTGGCTGGTTGTTGGTATTTTGAAAATAATCTTCGAGTCCATGGCAAAAACCTCTACTTTGAGTGTGAATTTTGACTTGTGCGCATTCAAAATTTAATTGAAAAAAAATGGCGAAAAGTTGGGCAAGGTTTTTCTTCTTATTTCTAAGAGTTTTTGGTTTTGTCTTGCTCTTGACGGAAGCACGTCGTTCTCTGATTCAGCTTAAGCGGAAGAAGTCGTTGTTATTGTTTTGCAATTCTACACATGGCAGCAGCTGTGCAAAAAAGACATTTTGTGCAATGTGAATTCAATAAAACTTGTGCAAAATACTTAAATATTTATTTTATATTGCCAAGCAAAAGAAAAGTATACAACAAATTTAGTTTATGGAAATTTTAAAAATTCATATATAAAATAGGACATAAAAAGATATATACATACATTAAATATGCATAGCAATTGTGACTGTCGTTGGGCGGAATTGCTTTTTTTGGGGTTTTGTTGTTGGCGTTGGCCAAGAAAATTACCATCGACAGCTGCAGCTGCCGCGATGCTGCGATGCCAAAGTGCCGAAACGCTAAATGCCACTTAAACACACACACAAACACATTTAAAAATTTTTGGTTGAGTACATGCGGCAACAACACAAAGGCTGGCCGGCCGTAACTTAAAAACAGCTACAACAACAACAACAACACACAATTCCATCAGCTGCGCCACCTGCGTTTAAATGCTCAAAATACGCTGACGGAAAAAATTATGAACGGCAACAATTTCCGCTAACAACAGACACAAACGCTGCCACACAAACTTCGCAACAACATTAGACTAACAACAACACTGCCAGCAGCATAGCCGCACACCAATGGCGCGCATCAATCTCGGCATATTTCTCGCTACGAAAATGTTGGCTTAAATCATTGACACATAATTTTTAACGAATAACAGGTGTGAGGCCTTCTAATTGAATTCGACGCCCCACTCATGCCGCTCACTGCACAACAACAACAACAACAACAACGATGAAGAGCAGACGAGCAGAAGAGCTGTTGCCACAGACGAGCGGAAAAAAATGTGAAAAGTGTGAAAATGTCTGAAGCAACGACAGCGACAGCGACACGAAGCAGCAGCAGCAGCAGCCAGTGTTGCGTTGAGTTGTCTACAATAATAGGTAATCTACATGATTTCTATATGTAATAAACTGCAAGGAGAGCATGCTAGTGAAATTTTGTGGAATTTAAAGATATGAAAATGTATGTGCCCATTTTTTCGGAACTACAGTGCGACCTCGCTTATCAAGGCATTGCGGCTGGCGTTTAGCGAGGTGGATCTGTGGCGCGTTGCCGGTGCCTCCACTATTTGAGCCGTTTATTTTGAAAGTGGGGTAAGTCCATTTTCTGTTAATGCGAGATACTTAAATGTTTACATTTCACTCTCAGTGTCAATACTGTTAAGAGCTAAAGCTTCCATCTCCCAAATACTAGAATCTAAATTTATTTTTACTATAAATTGTTTACACATAAAAAGATCATAACAAGTTTTATCTATAACTGGCATTATCTACATTTTTGTAAAAAATGAATGGCTGCTCATGCCTTCTCCGTCTTTCAACTGCCACCTCAATTACCTTCTTCGCTGAAGCTCTTTCGTCCGTGTGCAGGCGGCATTAGTAGGCACAAAAACCAATTTTTTACAATTTTACACAATTTTCTACACGTTACACTTTGTCTACATGTTGCTCGGCTTTATTGACGTTTGCCATATTTTCTACAAACTTACGCACACAATTCTTAAAAATCGAAAAGTTTTCAGCTCACAACTAGGCGAAAGTTCGAAAAAATGTGGCATAAATATCGAAGATTGGTGGCCATTGAAATGTTGTCAACGCTTTTGTTGTTGTTGTTGTTGTCGTTGAAATTGCTGAAATTTACATTTAAACATTTTGTTGCACAGCTGCTGTCGATGTTTTGTGGCTGCCATTGCTGCTGCCACTGTTGCTGTTGTTGTTGCCTTTGTTGTTGTTGTTGTTGTTGCTGTTGCTGTGTGTGTGTGTGCAAGTTTCCCTTGAAAGACAACAACAAATGCTAAAATGTTGAGTACTTAAAATCACTGTCAATTGTTGCCGACCGACTGAGCACACAAACACACACACACACACACACGAGTACAGGCACAAGTTAAAATCACTTAGCGTGAAAGTGAACAAATGAAGAAGTGGCCTGCAGGTGCGTATGAGTAATGTGCAATTATTTGGGATGAGCTGAGGCGGCAACATAAAAAAAATACGAAATGAGAGCAGCAGCAAGCCTTGTTGACGTACATATGCAAATATGTATATATATATATATATATAAATAGATAAAATAGAATAGAATATAGAGCATTATCATTCGAGACAGCAGCAGTTGAAGTAGCAACAACAAACGTAAAAGCAACAAAAATACTGAGGCAACAATAATCAAACCAGCAATACATTTTTTGGACGACCAAATGTATTTAAAGTTATGCTCAAAATTGCGCAATATTAACAGTAGCAACAAAATGTTAGCAACATATGCAAATTTTCCATATGGGCTCAATTGTAGCTGTCATGCTAGAATTACAACAATATTGTTTAAATGTACATATGCAAAATATGGCAAACTTTAAAATTATAAGCACATGAAATTTGTACTTCAAAATGTTTTATTGCTGCCGTAGCAGAGGCAACAACTGCAGGGTAACAATAACTGCAGGCAAAAACAAATAAAAAATACTCCAGACAATTAACAATGAATAAAGTGTCGACAACTCTTGACGGAAGTGACGTAGGTACACCACAAAAAACAACAACCACAAAAATGCCTTTAAATAATAAAATATTGCAATATAACGCCTTTTCATTGGAAAATTCAATTGTACAATGGTAGCAGCAGTTGCAATTGCCACAGGCATAATAGCAACAACAACAACACAAATTTTTTTTGCTATAACTGCACTGCACATGCAACTAATTTACAATTAAATTGCATCAATTGCACACTTGCCATTTGCAGTTATTCTTGCGCATTGTTGTTGCTACTGGAATTATTGCTATTGCTGTTGTTTCAACTGCTTATGTCTAGCTTTATCGGCGTTGAGCGCATGCAAAATCACGCCGTAAATGGCGATTACAAATTTTAATTATGAAATTGTTGTCATTACCTCTTCGCGCTCCCCTCTCCTTTGATAGAACTCTTTTGTGCTGTTTCTATTCATTTTAGACATTACAAGCGATTTCATGCAATTTGATGTATTAATTTGTGCATTATTGAAGGCAGCTAGTGGCCGCTGCTGCTGCGGCGGCTGCAGATGCCAGCAGCAATAGCAGCAACAGTTGCACATTTGCATATCTTAATAACTGCCTTTCCAATTGAAACTGAAAATAAATATCAACTTAGGTTGGTAAGTCTTTAAAGTCAAGTGTTTGATAATTTCATAAATCGCTTGTTCGCTGATCAGATCGTTTAAGTGCAATAATCTTCAGCACTGCAGCTGGTATAAATTAGTTGTAGAGAAAAGAATTTAATTATTTTTGCATGAAATTCATGACTTTATTTGGCATAGTTGCAATGATACGATTCAGGTGCTCCTAGGCAATCGAAACAGAGCTTTCATGATAGTCAGACTCGACGTTTTCCATGATTTTATCTTTATATTTCCTACCCGATTGCACTTACACAACGCCAGATACAGATTACTTTTTGTTTATTTAAGTGTTTAATATTGAAGTTAACAATACATTGCACTACAACTAATTCATAAGATTAACAGGCAGTTTGATTTCATTAACATAGGGTTTTAATGTTTATCTAAGCAATTCTCATTGGATTACTTAGTTAAAAGTATCTCAAGTCAGATCAAGGGTTCTAGTCCGCTGAAGCCTTCGTATTTGTCAGACTGTCACAAGAAGCTTCGATTACTACATCCAACTATTTGATAAAAATGGATTTCCTTTCACTACAACTGACTTAAAGAAAACATCAGCTTGTAAATTGAACGAGCTTAAAATTAATATGGTTTAAAAGTTATAGCAATTTATAGTTTAACATAAGGCTGAGGCTATACTGACATGCAAAAAGCGTTACTAAGTGCTCATACTTTTAGTCTATAAAATGCAATAATATAATAATATATTTATAATAAAATAAAAATAAAGATTTCAATAAAAAATCGTGTTAAATCATTTGTATTAATTTGCAGTTTGATATCTCTAAACTTTTTGAATCACACACACATTTGTCCAGCCTTTGATTGGCGAGCATTGTAGCTCTCTAATGGCGTGCGTGACTCGTGCAGTTTTAGCCGGAAATCAGTGCAACGGAGACGCGCATTGAGGGGCATTGAGGTGGCTGTAATGCCGGTTGCACCTGAGAAGCAGCGCTGAAGTAAGCGATGCAAGCGCAGCAATTCATCGATCATTGCCGACAATGTCGGCGGCTTGCAGCGCAGCTGCACTGGGAAACGGCTGCTAACTGTAACGGGCGGCTTGTCCCAGCGGCTGATTTACCGCTTCGTGTTACCCACAGTGCAGACAAGCGCACCAAAAGCAACAACAACAACAACATCTGCATTTGTCGTGCTGTGCGCTTGTGTGGCAACAGGTGCGCCGCCGCAAGGCTACTCGCGGCTAAAACGAGGTCTATTTTCCGCAAAGCGTGGTCGATGTGGAGCCGCCTCATCAGCTGCAGCTGCGACTGCGACTGCGACTGCGCCGCCGACTGCGACTTAGATGCGTGCTCGTTGCAAGTGGCAAGTTATCGATGGGCCACTCGCCTCTCCCCCAGACCAGTTTGGCAGTAATCTTGCCGACACTTACAGTGGCAAGTGCAGCTCCTGCGGCCAATTGTGACCGCAATGTCTGGCCACGGCAGCGGCTGCGTCAGCTCGAAGCGCTTGAATGAAATGCCTGCAATTTGGGGAAAACTGCGCTGGCCAATAAAAATATTTGCGCTCGACGTTCACAGCTTAATTAATATTGCGGTTTTGCGCTCTGCGCATTAGCATGCAAATTGCTGGCAGAGTGGCAGCCATGTTCAGCGCTTCGAATTATCTGGAGACCTCTTTCGCTCGGCCGTCGGATCATACTTTTTCCAATCAATTTGCATATAAATTTCATTTGCCAGGCACGCAAAATGAATTTGCAATTTGTTGAGAGCGACAGCAAATTAATGACAACACGAAATGGCAGGCATCCATTGCCCTTTCCCCTCCTCCACAAATCCCCAGAACCGAGTGCAAAATAACAATGGCCGCATAAATTTCGCTTGCCACCAGCAGCCGCATTTGCTTGCTTCCGAAGTTTCCGCGTCGAATTGTGGAAAACAATGGATAAGAAGCGCTCTCTGGATTGCAGCTGCCAAAGCACATGTGAAACTACTTTACCTTTTATAATCAGATCTTTTTTATAGTAAAGTGGTTGTGCTATTTTTGCGACAACAATTGTTCTACACTGTGATTGCCGCTCAGCAAATATTCAACAGCCCACTCGGCTCAAGCATATGTGGCAAGTGATCAAGGGTTTCCATGGGGGGGAAAGTAGAAAAAAATGCTTAAAAAATGTGAGGAAATTTTATTAACTTGCACTCCCTATGCAATTTTATGCAGGCACATAGACAAGTCTTTAATTCGATCAGGGAAATAGTTGCTTTTGCAGTTTAGTTTCTGATAGAAGATTTCAATAACTAAATTCGTTTTTTTATTTTGTACATAAGTGGCTAAGTTTATTTTATAAAGCGCGATTTCTTTTACTCTTTGACTAAACATTCAAATGATTCTTAAATTTTTTGAGAAATTGTATTTTGTATGCTTTTCATGTGATCGTTGGTTTTTGAGTTGCTTTTCATGACACTGAAGTTATGTTCCTTTGACTGTTGATAATTTGTTCAACTTTTGGCATACTTTTGCCAGATCTGCCATAATTCTGTGTGTTCTTTCTTTAACCATCCTACAAAACAATCACTATACTACTTTTTTGTTAAACTTGATCATTTTCATAACTTCGCATATGATCCAAACAATGAATTCTCTTTTAATATGCCAGATACAATTGACTATTTGTCTTTGTTCAAAATTCATAATTTCATCAATATCTTAAATGATTTTCTTATTTTTGGCAGATCTGCCAGAGCTCAATATTCTCTTTCTTTTAATAGTCCATAAAGTATTCATTATTCTACAAGTTATATTTTTGCCACTATTGGAACATACAATTATACGCATTTGTAATATAATTCTTAGTAAAAACGTGTTCGTTATACAATAAAAGTTCGAAAAGTCCCTTAAGCTCGCAATTAGTTGGCGCAATCAGTTCGCCGACAACTTAAGACCCACTTGAAATTTAATCAAGATGTATGCGTCACACACACACACGTTCCAACGCCAATACAGCACGAAAATATGCCAGGAAGTGCAGATAGACTAATTACAGCGCAGGTACATTCCATGACACTCGCACTGAAAATAGACGACACGACGAGCGGTGCCAAGATAAGGCTCGCTGGATGTACACGATCTCGGTGCAACCACCTGTTGATACAGAATTTCAAATTTAGTGATAAGCGCTGAGCGGTGGGCACGGAAATACACGTACTCGAAGTGCATGCCAGTGGCTTTTAAATAGTGTTTCCCAATACATCGTGAGTGCGGCGGGGCTGGGCGGAGGGCGAGTGGGGCCTGGCGGCCTGCCATGAGCGTACAACCTTGCGAAGGCGCGATAAGATGGGGTCTAAGACTTCGTGCGGGCGCAAGTACAACGGCACTGACAATGTACTCAGTGACTTGGGGAAACGATGAAGGAGCGCCGCGGAGCGTGAAGGCGTTTCATAAATGAAGTGGCGTGGCGTGGCGTGGCGGTCTCTCATTGTGTACGAGCACTCAACAATGAGGGCCGTCTGATAAGAATGTTTACACTTGTTGCGTGTTTGCAGTTGTCGCGGTTGTTGTTGTTGTTGGGAAGTTTGTTATTTTGCACCCAATCGCTGCGGCATTCTACGCGTAGGCATGTGGCCCGGAAGTTCAAGCACCTCTGCTTCTTTCAACACCGTCGCAAGAAGAGCGCGCCACCATCTCGTTTCGGCTGATCATGCCTCTGCATAGCTTTTCTTGTAGGCTCATGCTTCCACTGTGCTTCTTCTAGCATTGAGAAGAAAATTCCTCACTTCTTGCTCTGTCTGAGAAGCGCAGGTGTTGGCCATAATTTAGACTTTTAATTGCGTAGACATTTTTTGAAGTGGTTTGTCGTGGCGTGCCGCTTTTATTGACTTGTTGTTTTTTGTTCAACATACCAAAACATTCTTGAGATTTTTTTCCCTCAAATTGATGTGTATATAATTTGCATTAAATATTGTACAACTTTGTAGTCGTGTTTTTTTATAGCACGAAATTTTGATTGTGATTGTGAAAATGTTTTGTATGAAATTGATAAACGATGGCGCAGCTGTGTGAACTCGAAAAGCAACAACAATATTAAGGCAGATTTGATATGCGCTAATCGACTGGTTTATATTGTTATTATTTTACAGAAAATAAGTGGCACCACGCCCATTTCCGTTAGCCAAAATGATAAGATAATTGAGCATGCACTTTATTTTGAGATGCCGAAAATTGCTGGAACGAAAGTTGAAGCAGTTTTTATATTGACTGACTGATTTGCGTAGCAACGGCGCTTTATTAGAAATCATCAAATTTTTCAAGAGTACATTTTTGTTGTTATAAAAGTATTCAGTTACTGAAATAGAAGTGGACAACCGTCGGTAATTTCGTTTTTAAGAATATAAATTTTTTTTAAATGTGGTTATTTTGGATTTTTGTTGACCAATATCTGTAGATGCGCTTACTGGAATATAGGAGCTATGCGCATATTGTTTGAAGCGCCACTTGGAAGCTCGTCATCTTCGCCAGGAGAAGCTTCTTAGGCTTGAGCTCGATAGTAGTATTTCTTCTACTCGTGTAATGAAGATAAAGAAACCGCAGAGCGCATACTGTGATATTGTGCTGGGATAGCAGCATCCCACATCACTAGCTAGGGAATGAATAACCGCAGCGTATATACATATAACCAAAGGAAATTACTTCATTCATCCATGATGATCAGCAAATACTTGGACAACTTTCACGATATTTTTAATTAATAACTGGCACAACCGCCCGCGAACGAGGCTTAGGCCTAGCTTTCTCGCATTAACTTGTGTGTGCTTGTTATATTTTTGCACAAGTTAACGGGACCTACTTTACCGAATCCGATCGGGTTTGAGAAGCTTTTCATGGCAAAGATTATTCTCGGAGAAGTGCCAATTCACCGCGAGAAGTGGCGCCGCGCAAAGGAACAATTTGAAAACAAATTTTCTTTTTTATTAGATGTTGCCCGGACCGGGGCACGATATGCTAATAAATAATTCTGTAATTTGATTCATCTTTTTGACTCTTCCGTATCGGTTCTGTAATTTGAATGTATAATTTTCTCAGCTAGCGTTTTATCATATTTCTTCTTCTCGTTTTATAAAGAAAGCTCGTAGCGCTGACGGTCTGATTCGATTTATGGCTTTCGTATGCTCGAAAATACCATTCCTTGCTCCTAGCAAGATAGCTGGATCAAAGCGGCGCCTTCATATAAAAACAGCGCTATACATATATCTATGTATGTATCTAATGCAGCCAACTTTTTTGAAGCACTGCGCGTGCGCACCTAATTTTCGCACACACCTTACTTTAACTAATTCGAACGGTTCAAGCAAGTCTATGAGCATTTAGCATGGTCTTTCAACACTTGAGCATTTAATGTGCCATTACCGAGCGGAAAGAAAGAAATACGCTTGAATTATTGCATTAGAGTGCGAGCGACTGAGCGACTGGCCTACATCTGTTGCGGCCCAAAGTGTTCGGCATGTTGCGCGCGCGTATGACCTTTGAACTCGGGGCTCATAAAGCATTCAGAAAACTAATGGCAAGCACTATATTAAATATGCGCCCAACAACAACAACAACGACAGCAATGAAAGGCATGCGCACACTTTGGACTGCCAGCGCAGCTTAGACATGGACTCAGACTCACAATTTAACAAAACTGTCAACCTGCAGACTTGGCAGAGATTTATGTGACGCATTATGTGCAAAGCGGGTGGGCCGCTTGCCACATGCCGCATGCATATATTGAGGTGCAGTTAGCAAATGGCAGAGAGTGCGTCTAAAAACCAACAAAAGTGCAGAAAGTTGGCGGTCTGTCAGAGCCAGAGCCAGAGCTCAAAAACAGTGGCGCTCTGAGGTCTTCCAAATTTTGGTGAGTGCTCTAGAAACTATGACTTTTTTGTATAGCTGCTGCAGTGACGTCAGCATCCATCAGGCTAACATGTTGTAAAAACGGCTGCTCGCACCCCCCGCCGACAGTCTTGCTTGCAGGCGCCTTTAGCTTTTTCACCAGCCAGCCAGTTCGATTGCCTGGCAGCCAGCGAACTATGTGCCGTTTAAGCCGTCACCTGTGCCGCATGGCCTGAAATCGCATTCACCTGCAGACGCCGCCAGCATTCACTCACAACTGTGAATTATAGCGCAACTGTTGGTGCACACTGACAGGCTGGGAATGGGGCGTAGTTGTGACTTTCTTTCAAGGGTTACTTTTTTTTCCGCTTAAACCAACACTCAGGGGATGCCCCCTATACATGCAAAGCACTTGGTGATTTAGAAAGGATCATAGGTTAGTGGGTGGGGGGAAAGTGGAGTAGTAGCGGTGGACGTTTGCCTTGAATTCACGAGTATTGTAATGATGTGGGAAAACTTCAGCTCGCTCAATGACAATTTTTGAATTTAACTAAACTTATAAAATAGGAATAATACATTTTCAAATTTCTATAGTCAAGCTAATTAATAAAAGATTGGTTACCAATGCTCCACTTTTATAGGCGCCTAAAATAGAAGCTTTGGTGGCGCTCAGAAATATTCAGCGATCAGCAACATTTTTAGTTCATGTTTGCACTTCATCGCAAAGCAGGGACGCTTGAATAGAAGCTCTATGTCTGGTCGTTCTATTTTGACCAATCAAAAAGAAGAAAAAGTAGATTTAAAAAAAATTCTTATGCACAAAACTTTTCTAATTGTCTATGCAGTTCTTTGAGTTTATAAGTGAAGCTTTAGCTATTCTCAACTACCAACTGCCTCCCACGAAATCGAAATTTTTCGCGCACAAGCCGCAGCGTGCAATTAAAGCAGCGCCAACGAAAATTAAACTTTGTTGTTGCAGCTAGCAAGCAAGTGGCAACTTTGTACAAACAATGCGCGGCATTTCAATTCACGCGCCACAAATTTCGCAGTCGCTGCCAAATCCTAATCAAGCGACTTAGCGTTGCCGTAACAAGCCGCTGTCGTTTGTTGCCGTTGTTGCTATTTTATCCCAGCTGCTTTTTTTCGAGCAATTACGCGGCGCGTCTTGGCACGGGTTGTTTACGGCTGCTTTCGAAAATTAGCGTCTAATTTAGATTTTATCTGTTGTATTTAAACAAATGATTCCAATATCAGCAGGATGCAATCATGATGTTGCTGCAGATGCCACTGCTGCCAGACACACATGCCACTCCACTGCACCAGTGAAGTGCGACGAGCAGCACACGCAAGCTTGTAAGTAGGCAAGGCAGTGGCGGCTTCGATATCAATGATCGCATCAAATGCCAGAAGTAATCTCTTGATGGATGATCTCAGCAGAGAATCAGTGGAGAAGTGCGGACAGGTACTACTAAAAAATTATGCTGCATTTCATGTACCGTGCGTATCTACTGGAGGCGTCTTGAGAGAGATGGATTTTCTGTGAGTAAACTTCAGAGAAGATTCCATATTAAAGACTCGAACCTATTTGAAATATTTTTAGTTGGAGGATCTGTTGTTGGTTAGTGACTTAGTTCTTACTTGAACATTTTTACTAAATGCACAAGTTTTACATTGATCTGTAATCAACTTAGATGTAAGGACAAATCAGATAGATTAAGAGTGTATTAAAAAGGCGCCTAGATTGTGTACATAAGTCTTATTGTGGTATCTAAATTTCGAAAAGTAACCATAACTTCATTTCTATATGTTAAAATCGTTTGTCTCGTAGGAGTACAATATTATACTCCTGAATCAACATGCTAGCATATTGCAAATATGATTTTGATATTATTTAAAGTTTTTTTTATAAAATGTTCGTAGCATCCGATATTTATACTAATTGAGATATTCGTCTGTATTTTGTTTCGTACTTTTTATCATTGTAGAACTATTTTTGCAGAGAAATCTACACGAGTTTAAGTCAACGGCTTCCATTATTACAAGGTTAAAAAGAAGTCTAAATATTTAAGTTTACAGTGAAAGATTAAAAGTTTCCTTTGATATTTTAGTAAGTTAGGAAAAATCGATTACCTGTCTATGAACTATGAAGAATAGGGTAGGCGAGTATGCACTTCATTTTAAAAGCAAGTATATACACATAACGGAATCATGCAATTTAAAGGACTAATAAAGACTCTGAGTTCATTTATTTGACTCTTGAACGGATGCGCCGCAGCGTAATTAGCAAAGAATACAGTTTTTATATAAAAGAAATCAGATGAAATTTTTTATATTAAACTGAGATCTCTCTGGCTTAGAGCCAATGATAAAAAATCAATCAAATCAGGCTTTAAGAGGGTCCCTACTAAGGACCAACTCAAAACAGTTTCCTTTCGGTTTCTCCGCAGCTTTTTATAGACCCACAATTTTGAATTTTTCTTCCACATTTTTATAGATCACGCGCCTTCTTTGAGCAATATAGTCTTCATTTTTTAAATTCCATAAGATCGAGAAAAACGCCACTGCCTTGAACTACCGTTGATCTGCAGTGAAAATATCTATGAGTCTGTCGCTTTGTCTGTGTCGACCCGCCGATCTGTCGATCTGTCTGCCAACCTTCCGCAGAGCATCGGCGACGTGAGTCAAATCGCGATTGCAACGGTCTGTGGCGCTGCTGCAGCATGAATCACATGATTGCATGCGCTCAATTTGCAATTTGCTGCAAAATGATGTGTTGCGGTGCGCTGTGATGTGCGGCTGATGTGTCTGCCTCATTGCAATACATACACAAGCACACACACATACATACATACATACATACATACATACATACATACATGCATCCATACAGACAGACATGCTAAATATGTGGGGAAAACTGTTGCTGCGTGGGTTGCGGCAGGTGCAACCAATTGCTTTTCAATGTGAATTGCTATTGTTGCTGTGTTGTTGCTGTTGTTGTTGTTGTTGTTGTTGTTGTTAGTGTATGACAATAGTGGCTGTTGTTGTTGCTGTTAACTTTGTATGTTTTAACTAACAACACGTACAAACAAATTAATTGGCAATCTCAAACGTTATTTGCGATTTATTGACGCAGACACCAAAAACGGAAATTGCTAATAATTTAGCTAGACAGAAACAGGGTGTGTGCTTGGATTATTGAAGAAGGAAAACAAATTAAAGTCATTACATAATTCTTCTGACTTTCTGTATCTTTGCGGTTCAAAATCGATTTAAATTGAGTTTTATTTTAAACTCTTTCAAGCGTAGCAACTTCATTTATTAGTTTCTTGCTGCAGTCAATGTCCAAGCAATAAATCACCACTCTCCGACACTACTTTTGCCAGTGTATGTACATCTGAATGACATGACTTTCATATCAAAAATATTACATATGAAAAATATCCTTTGGGAAATCAGCTCACGCAGAAGAATAGCTCATTTAGTGCTACCAACACGTATAAAACTCTTAGGGGGTGGTTTCACGCAGTTCCAATGCCACAAGCGACTGAGCTGCTTGCGATTCGAAGCAATCTTGATGGGTGAATAGATGCCAGTAAAAGGTGTCATCTTTTATTCATAACTGACACAAAAAGCAAATAAAATATGGAAAGTGTTGTTTTGGGGGTGTGTGTGTGACTGCGGCTGATAAAAGGCACATAATCACGAGGGATGTCTATTCGGAAAAATGTGGGCTATTCGGTGATCTTCCGGGTCAAAAGTGATTAAAAAGTGGTTTAGCTAGATATTTTATATTTTGACCAGAAGATTTACAATTTTATTATTTCAAAAAACTTGTTTGTGAGCGAAGTTAATAAACCGATTGAAATCTTAACAGAATATGGCATTTGATATATCGCCGCTTGATTCAATACTTGTCGTATGTCGACTTTTTCACTTTTTGCAGTTTTAAGTTTAAAGTACTCCCATTTTTTTTTGGCACGGTAGATTTGTCTGAAAATCGAGTATTTGGTAGAGTGAAACCTTGTTATTAATACTGTTTATTCCAAAAGATCGACTTTTCGATATTTAGGAAGATATAGCCAAATGCCATCCTTAACTCAAAATGTGAAAAAATTGACATACGACAAGTATTGAATCAAGCGGCGATAATATGTCTGAATTATTTGAGTACAAGGCTTGAAGTTAGTCTAAGTGGACTAAGTGCACTCTTGAAGGGAGCTATCAATAGACCGCGACTCAGGCATATTATCTTTTGAATGCCTGCAAGAATTTTTCAAATGTCACAAAACTAAAAAATTATTGCCAAGTATCAAGGTACATTATTTATTTATTTACTTATTTATTTATTTATTACCTCTCTACACCTTCTTATTGGTGAACGGTTGCATTTTTCCGTAAACAAAGTGCCAAATATCAATGTTGATATTTTTGGTCACCGACCTTTTTTTTGGTACATTTTGGGATAGCATGTAAAGAAGCACCCTAACAATTAATACAATATCATCTTGCTGAAACCAGCATTTGATTATATAATAAAAATTTTACTACGCGAATGGAGTTTTAAAAAATAAAATTTTACATACTTTTTTACTTTGGGAACAAACACTAATCATTGCAACCAAACATTTGTTCCTAAATAAAAGCAACTATGATTTTGACATCCCTCGCACTCGTATTTTCACGGCTCTCCCTAAGTGGCATACCTTGTTAATGTGCCTTGGCCACCAAGTATATGTTTAAATTATTTTGAGAAAATATTGACACTTAAATTAACTGTGAAAAATAATTCCTGAAGTTTTGTAGCTTTTATACAACAAATACGGAATTTTTTCTTATCATTTTCAGAATTTTCACCACTGTAAATTGTTGGGAATTTTCAGATTTCCGTATTTGACATGCCGGGATTGACAGTCCTAACATTTATGTAATATATACATACATATGAGTTGGGAGTGTGTTTGTGTGTGTGTGTGCGGCAGACGGCAAGCGGCAGCGCACATGACCAACATGGGTGGTAGTGTTACTTCAAAATGTTTTGAACTGTTATCATTGTTGTTGCATTTTCAATGTTGTTGTTGCTCTTATGCTTTTTTCTGCCTTGCTTTTAACTGCAAGTCAAGCAGCTTCTTCAATGGCCGAGACGTGCACTAATTGAGTTGGCAATTTTTGCTGGTGCTGCTGCTGGTTTTGGTGTTCGCCTGCCGATGCGGCGGCCTGTCCATGGTCTGGGGGGAATAAGTAAGTCGCAGCAGTAGAGCATAGCGTGTGCCTTCGCTGCAGCACTTCACATGAGCTTAAAAGTCGATTATGACAGATGGCAAAAATGCGAAATTGGATTATGGGCGCTTGGGAGACGGGATCTGGGCACATGCCATGATTGCTGGCGCAAATTACGCCAGTGCGTGCCGCCCGCTGCCTTGGGTACTGTTGCTGCGGCCACTGCCGGCAGTCGGCGGTCCCTTTGCCTCGGCATACGGAAATATGGCAGCATATTAAATTTTATGCGTTTCTAAAATTGCGCAAATGTTTGGAAAATGCTGCGCTGCCCTTCTTTAGATACTCGTACTGCAGAGGCGAAAGGGTAAATGAAGACATTAGTGAGCAATTGCTGTAAGCAAGGAAAGAAGGAAGGAAGGAAGCTGAGTCGGCAGGGAACGTAGCAAATTGCAATTTCGCTTTAAATTATGTCAATTAATTTCATTCAATTCAATTCATTTCTTGTTATCAAATAAAAAGCCATGCAATGAGACTTTGATGGATGCAGAGGCATTCATACTTCAACAGCAGCTGCTGGCGCTCACGCTTTATAGGCACACTAGGCCAACGAAATATTTACTGGCCACCACATAGCACAGCATCAAAGTCAACCCAGCCGCCGCCGCTGCCGCCACTTTTACGAGCGCCTGTCAAAATTCAAAATTGAAAAAGGCAAAAGCGCAAATAAGCAAAGCGTTTTGCTTTGGAAGAAACAAATTTACTTAACCCATTGAAACAGTTTTCCTAAAGGCGCACACAGACACAGCCCTAAATACAGTGACTTCCGGAATGCTATGCCTGGTGCATAGGTTTTTGGAAAATTTAAAAATTTAGTTTTTAACTTTAGACAAAATCATTGCACAATATTTAATGAGGGCTTCAACAAGTTTTTAGAAACGATCACTAGATGGCGTCAGTGAGATGGGAGAGCTTGACTTTCGTAAAACTTGAAATTATTTATCTTAATTTGTATGCAGTACTGTCAGACAAAATATTCGGAAGAAAGTCAAAAAAGAGTTTATATGAAAGTGCTTGATTTTTGAAATTATATTTGTATTCAAGTGTCTGGAAAGAAGTTCTTTGAGATTATGAAAAGCAATCCGACGATCTTTTTTCAATGCTGGTATTTTCGGAATTGAGGCTATAAATTGCAGATGAATTTTTTTGAGTCACTGTATCATCTAGCTTATATGTAGTAGTTAGTATGCATATGAGCAGACAAGCAGCAAGGCATGCGTTTCACCTTCGGCGCATTTCGAATGGATCAAAGGCAAAAATTTAGCAGTTGATGTGCGCTAAATTAAAATTTAAAATAAATAAATACAATAGCAACAACTTTTAATAATAAACAAATTGCAGCGATGGCGGCAAAGTGCAACAAAAACGGCAGCGACTTGATGCAGTGCAGTGCTTTCGAACGACAGACCAGATCGAAAGATCGACGATGAGGCACGTCAACATTTTCATAAGGCACATGAGCAACAGCAGCTGCTGCCGCTGTTGTTGGCATTCAAAATTGCAACAACAACAACAACAATCTGAGCAGCAGCAGCAGCGCTGTCAGTCATTTATTTGAGCAGCTCATCAGCAGCAGCTTTTGAGCACAGCATCCCACCAACAGCAAATCAACTTGAGCCCAGTGAAGCACCTCAAGAGCGCCGCCACTTTTGAAGCATATGCCCCAGATACGCCACAGCCACAGCGCAACCCGCCGCTCGCTGCCGCTGCTGCTCACAATCACTTCGCACGTTGCATAGCTCAAGTGTGCAGCCGGAGTCAGCGGCATCAGCGCAGCCGCTGGCAAGAGAAATTTTAATTTCTCTTTTTTTTAATTTTAATTTTTACAAAATTCTTGGCAAAACTTTTTTTGAACAAATTTGGTTTTATTTATGAAAGTCTGCACTCGGCAGGCGTAAGCGTTGTCGTCAATTGCGTTGCTGTAGGTAGGCGGCTGCAGCCTCCGGTCCGCGGTTCGCCGTCCACGGTCCGTCAAAGTCATTTGCCGCTCGTCGCGCATTTGCGCTTATAATAAAGAACATCTGTGCAAACATTGGCCCCAAATTGTCGACGAAATGCCCGCAGATGAGCTAAAGCTGCATACACTCCCATGCATGAGCACACACTCACACATACGAGTACGTATACAAAGTGTTTTGCTTGTGCTGTTGTATTTGTATTATTTTGTCCGCACCGGATGAGCGGCATTGCGGAATGTTTGTTTTGCACAATTTACTTTGGAATGACTGACCAATGTTCAAGTGGGCGCGTCGCAGGCACGTAGGGAAGGGAGTAGGTGCGGCAGTTTGAGCAGCAAGTGGGAGTGTGATAATGTGCCTCTGATTTACCGATCGTCACCCAAGAGCACTGGACTGTGCTGCATCAGCGGCGCATTTAATGCTGCTGGCATGTGCATATGAGCGGACAGCTGCTTCCGTTTGGCTTCACTTGACGCCTGTGCCTGGCAATATTAAGAGGCCATCATTAAATAAAAGCTTATATTAAAAATATTCCCTAAATGCCTTCCATATAGTAGTTAAATGCCAGGCAATGCACAAATTTTGGACAGATATGGTCCATAACAAAGAAGAACAAGATTTTCAATATTATTGATCAAGGACATTTTAGACGGCAAGATACAATATCCGGAATTGTTGGCACTTATCACACTATATACACTGATAAGAGGTCTTAGGGAAAGACCGTTATTTTTTATTTTTCCCCATAGAACTAATCTTAGCCAAAATGAGCCTATCTCTATATGCTTAGCTCTTTGCAACTCTGAGAAATATTTAAGGAATTGTTAAATAATTTGTTATCTATAGTTTTGAATTTTAGTATAAGTTATTATATCTGTGAAGACAATTTTCCCAGTAGATGAAATAATAAATAAATATATAAAACTACTATAGTACCGTTTCTACAGTTCACTTGCTATATATATTACATTATTGCATTCTAAGAATCGATTGAGCAATTCAACTAAGTGGAATAAACAACTCCGCCCAATTTTCATGCTGCCTGATCATCGCCGACCGTCGAAATGCGCTGTTTATATGCCCGGCAATAATTCCAAACAAACCCGCAAATGTTTATTTAATATTCCACACTCTTCATAATCTGCACACAGCCGCCGCACACGATCCCTTCCAGTGAACGCGATCTAGATCGAGATCAAGATCGAGTGATCGCCACAATTCATCAAGTGATTTCCGCTACGAGTCGAGTGAGAGCGCTGGTGCGTTAAAATAAAACATGAAAATTGAAATAAAAGTTTTCAATTCATAAACACGCAAGTCAATTGAAATTATTAACAAACAAGACACACAAATATTGGCTGGAGGAGGGAGGGCAATGAGCAATGGGGCAACTATAGCCATTGAATAGCTCATGCTTTCGACAAGCGTCGGCACTAAAAAGCGCTGAGAAGGAAATGCGAGAAATGTGTCGAAACTGTTTGAATTTCAAATATCGCCTCCAGCAGTTCCATCGAGGCTGGGGCGGAATCAAAGCGAAACATATGCGCCGCATAGCCGCGAAGATCGGCGATCGCAGCAGAGATCGAAGTCAATAAAAGCGAAGCATTATGCCGGGTTGTGTGTGCCGTCGAATGCGGAGGGGGGCGGGCATCGGCTGTTTGTTTATTTCCACAGCCACTTAGCATATTTACGGATTCAAAGCAGCAGCCTCTCCCGGCATGCGAGTACCAGTTGATTGAAGCTGCTTGGGTGTTGTTGTGATTTACCAGAAGAAGTGGCAGAAGTATTTCCTCTGCTGCCCGAAAATAAAAATGAAACAGTAGAACGAGCAGAACTTCTTCCTGCCGAGCTTCATAAATGGCTGCCACACGATCGTCTGCCTTTGCTGCTGCTGCTGCTGTAAGTATTGCTGCAGCATTGGCAGCTGTTGGTGCTGATCGTGCATGAGCTCATGCAGCATTGGGCGACTGGCGTTCAGCTTTAAACAAATATTTACAAAGAGCGAACGCAGACTCCCAAGACGTTCGAACGTGCGGAGAACTGAAGGAAAGCATAGCCGCCTGCACGGCGTAGAAACGCCACTGGCAATGCCACAATAACCGCCACGGCCGCCACATACGGCGCTGTTCAATTTGATGCGCCGATCATTATGGGTAACTTTCAATATTTGGGCCAACATGTATGCAAAATAAACAACGGAGAATTGTCGGAAGGACGGACGGACGGACGAACGGACAGACGAGCGGTGGTGCTCTTGCACGGACGTCTAAATGGAGCGACAGACTGATCGTTTCAGTCGAACGAGCGAACGAACGTACTCAGAGCCGGACTGTTGCTGCGGCTAGCGAACGGGAAGAGCAGTGCTGAGCTGTGGTGGCGGGGGCAGCAACATAGAAACCAAATGCGTTTCGATGTATTTCGAATCGATCTGCCGCGTGGAGCGCTTGGAGCGCGCGAGGAGTGGAAAAGCGTCGCGCGGACCACCAACATTCGACTCACACGTTGCGGCACATGATCGCCAGCACAAGTTGATGTTGCTGATCGTTGTTGTTGTTGTTGGTAGTGCCAGCTCATTGCTCGTGTTGTTGGCGCGCTTGTGTTTATTTATTCGGCTTGATCAGCAGTTGCAGGGCGATCGCCACACTTTTGTATGCTGCGGGGCAGCAAACTTGATTAAAAGTGAGAATTAGAGAATGAGGCCAATTATAGTTTGCCCTCAGTTGGAAGTTGGATAAAAAAAATATTTTTTTCTTTTAAATTTTTTGTAAAAAGTCTGCACAACATCATTTCTTGTTTGTGTTTGCCAATGAAGCAACGTGTTGCAACTTGGGCCAGCATTGTTGGCAGTCATGTCTGTTAGCACTAATTGCCGTGAGTGCTGCGAGTGGTATGAGTGGTGGCGATGCTGCTTCAAGTGGCTGCTGTTGTTTGCTTTTCACTGAAGGTCTGTTTGTGTGGGTCATGTGCACAAGATCACTGATCGGTGAGCTGGTTGAGCCGCATTTGTGGAAAGGCGCTGATTTTCGCTTTCTGGTGAGTGTTCAGCGGTGTGAGCCCAAAAATCGAGCTACCTGTGCTTTCCGAAAGAAAGCAGACAATTCCGCGTGTAAAATGAAAGTGATCGCGCAACATGCAACTACGTACAAAAATTTTTGAACCAAGCGCTTCCATTCCATCGCATGACTCAGCGTAAAAATAGGACTGCGGCTTAAGGTCCCACCACATTTTTTTCTTAAATCACGATCAGTCATTTTTTTACCGAGAGTATTTTCTATGATATTTTTGAGCGATTGATGGGCAAGTTTCCGAGTTAAGAACTTTATCTGCGAAATTTTTAACCATATGTGCTCAGTAAATTTTTGATAGGTGAGTGGAGGCTCTTTCGATACCGTCTGCAACACGAACCAAAAACAGCGCCTTCCTACTCCTACCTATGAGAAACGTGCTACAGAAAGAATTAAAAATATTGTTCACCTATTATCCTTATAGGCTCTCCATGCATTTCATGTAGTTAAGCCGGCATGCTATAGAACCCACACTGCAGTATTCTTCACATATTTTCCTTAAACACCTAAACAAAAATAATATTAAACCTCTTTTGTCGAAAAATATACCTACGTTAGTATACGAAATTGTTCAATACAAAACACTTCATCCTTATCTACATTCTTCTGCTCCCATTCCAAACTTCGTGATATCTACAATTGACTTGTTATATAAAAAAAGAAACGCTTTAAATAATTTAACTACAGCTCAATTAAGCGATCGTCATGGCATCAGCAGCGCCAGCAGCCATGGCCAAAAACACGTCACTCACGTCAAAAGCGCAAAGCGCACGTAAAGCAAAAAGAAAATTGAAATGAAAACGCTCGAGTGGACAGCAGACATGCCAATGCCTGCTTAATTAGCTTTCAGTGCCCAGCTCCGGCACGATCGGCCAACTGCACGCAATGCCGTGGTGCGGCGGTGCGCGGTACGTAGCGGCGTACAGCAAAACGTAACGAAAGCATTTAAATGCTGATTTTTTCAGCGAGCTGTAGTACAATTCATGTCAAAACGCTTTTTGAAACGTGTCTCAAACAGAGCACGACCGACCAATGGCAAATGACACAACACAACAGAAACCACAACTGCACGCACGCACGCCAGCAAATTGTGGCAAGTAAGCGGCGAGCTTGGCAACATGACATAATGGCGCATTTGAAGAGCGCCGTACAAACTGACTGACAAATTGCCACTAATTCAACGTGCGGCGGCGGACGGTGGCCGTGTGCGTAGTGGCACTTGCAGTTGGCAGCACTCACGATCAGTAGCAGCAAACTCGATCACCATGCGTGGCACGTTCTCCGGCCTTTGAGTTGAGGTGGCGGCCCCAAAAGTTGTTGCCGCCTGCGGCAATTCAAAAAAAAACACAGTTCTAATGCAATTTTTAACAATTAACATACTTCAGCCGATACTGGTACTTGTTGTAGAGCGGCCAAACAAGCAAACACCAATTGCTGACAACGCTGGCAGCTGCGCTGACACGATCACTTCATTTGACAGCGCCAACATATGCTGTTGTTCGCATGCGCCGGATCTGGCTGCTGTGATCTGTGATCGATCGGTGGCACGCGCAGTCGCAATGGCAGTGGCGAACCTTTTCGAAAACGAATTCAAGTGGCAATTGCTCGCAATCGATCGTCGCTTTATGTTAAGGCAGGCAGCTTGATCACTTCACTGTGCCGATTGCTCGCTTGTTGTTGTTGTATATGTTGAATTTTGCTCACTTTGGTGGCATTCCTTTTGGTGTGGCGAGCATAGATGCGACACACGCCAACCGACTTCAAGGCTTTGCAAATATTTAAATAGCTTGCGATTCTCTTTGGTGGCTCCGATATGACTTGAGGCTATGGTCAAAGTGCGAAGCGATCGCGCAAAGTGCTGAGTTTATTCTCATTTCATTTAAATAAAGCGCACTTTTGTGTTTTTATGTTGACGAACTGTCTTTCAGCTCTGAAAACTCTGCAAAAAATGTGAATGTAATGGCAATCGCCAGCAAACCTTTTCAAAATCAAAATCAAACACTTCCATAGAACGATTAATAAATCGGCACTCTCAGGTGTATAAATATCGGCTTGCTACACAAGTGAATCCCCTGTGACGTCAGCAAAATTTTCAACTTTCAAAATTGACTGCGCAAATTTCGTGCCCATTTACTGAGCAAATATTGAGCAAACTTTTCCACGGGCGACCGTGAGATCGTCCGTCTCAAAGTTTGATCAGGTGTGCGCACAGAAAAAAAACATCTGACAAAATTACAGAGTCGTCTTCTTCACAAGAAAGTAAATAAAAGTAAAGTAATAACAACAACAACGACAGTAAAATTTAGCATTGCTTGACCGCAAACAAAGGCAAAAAAAAACAGATAAAAGCAGAACAAGCTTGGCAAAATTGAGCTTGAGTGTTGGTGCTGGAACAACAGCATTGCCACCTCGAAGTATCCGTACTAAATTTCGAGTTTAAGTTTCTGTAACTTTTTCCTTACAATACTTTCTAAAATACTGTTTTCTTGTGAAATGCATTTTGATTAAGATTCAGCTGAGAATTTTCAGTCAAAAAATACGAAAATTTTTTAATTTTATACTAAATGACAATTTCTTAGTTTTAGTACTTAAAATTTTGCAATTTTCCCACTTTAAACTTTCCTTCTCTCTTTATGTTAGCAGGATTTTTTTTTGCTTTTTATAATATTTACATCGATTAAGTTTTGCTTCCATCAACTCATCTACAATATATGTATGCATTTCCCACAGTAGAGTCAAGAAATCAGCAGGTGGCAGCGCTTCGCTGGAAGCAAGTGAATGCGACAAGCTAATGCAAACAAGGCGGGAACGGGCAGTGGCGGCGACAATGAAGTCCAACAGCTGCGTCAACAAAGAAAAAAAATCAGCAAGACGACTGCAGTTGTAGGGAAGCGCTGGCGCAGAGATAAGGCCTTCAGAGCGCATTCGCGGGCAGACAGACGGCGGCAATAATGTCGCTCATACGCTCCAATTGGCGGCGGTTAAAAGTGCAAGTGCGCCGCAGCAAGCGTTTTTCGTTTTTGCGAGAGCGGCAGCGCTGAAAAGCTTGAGATTCTGTTGAACTTTTGCGCTGCAGCGTGACTTCGATTAACATGATTGTTGTTATTGTAATTACACTATACAATAGCAAATATTCGACTGGCAAATTCTTGTACTCGTTTTTGATGCAGTTCGAGAGCGTTCATCGACATCAACTACGTACTACTTACTAAATTTTCCATAACGTGACTTAAAATTTTTTTTTATCAAAATTTTAAAAATTTGAATTTGGATTAAGACTTTGGCAATTATCTAAAATTTTTACTATACTTTATTTTTGCAGCTCACATTTCTTAAAGATTATCTTTAATTTAAATTCTACAAGTCGCTGCGAAAAGTGTTAACTTTGTTGGTTAGTGTAGTTATGGTTGTTGTTGTTATTGCAACTGCATCACAGCGCATCGCATCAATCTTGTTTTTGTGTTGTTGTGTCGTGTTGTTTAGTACAAATAATTGTGTTAATCTGTTATTTCTAATTTTATTTAGCAAATATTGGCGCCAGCACAGATTACGCTTGCCGTCCTGCCGCCGTCGCTGCTGCTGCTGCCGCTGATTGTCTGTGCAATGTGTTGCGGCAGCTAAAGTGTATTTTTGAAGCGCTTCAGGCGCTTCTAAACGATTTTTTAAGCTGCTGCTTTGCACAATCAGTGCTCTATAAAAAGGCCCCACCGCCTTCCCCTTTCACCTGCTTCGGTGCTTTATACAAAGCAAATATGTAGGCTTGTGTGCTTTTATAAATTCTGATTGCTCATATGACAGCAGCAATTAATGAAATTGCTGAAAAAAGTAATGACAATTTATTTCGCTGTTAATTATTTAAAAAAAAAAAGCAAGTCATAATTGCAAGCGTTTATACTTTGCATTTCCTAGCAGCAACTTCTTTGTTTCTATGCTACCCTGTTGCAAGAATAGCGGCAATGTTCACTTGCACGAAAGGTGTGAATGGCATGTTAATAGTAGCAAGTGTTTATCTCATAAGAGAGAGGGAGTGAGAGTGAGAGATAGCTGCAGAAATTGCATTACATATCTTAAATCGCAGAAATACAGGCGGCTTCTAGCAGCTTGTATCCAGCTGCACTATACGATCAGCCAAAGTTTAAAGAAAAAATATGTAGATTATCAAAATAATTCCATTGATATACACTCCAAAGTACAACTACAACAAATGCATCATTATTGCGTTTTAGTATGAAGTGATTTTCTAATTCATCATGCAAATCATTTTCAAATCAACGTTTTCCATAGTTTCATATTCTGAAATTAGAAGACTTTTTGGTTCAAATTGTTTGAATTTTTTGAAAATTTTCATTATCGGTTGTGCTCTCGTAGTTCTTTTGAAGTTACACCCAGAAAGTGAATACCGCCATTTCAAGTTTCATGCTTTCAAATTCAAATGTGTGCTGCGAATGTGACATCGTAATGAGATAATCGATAAATATTTTTAATTTAAATATGCAAATATTTATTTTAATAATTTGTCGAAATATTTCATAGCCGAAAAAATTTTCGTCTATAAATATATATGCCTCGAATTAATTTTTTCACCAGCCAACTTTGAGATTTGAACAAAGCAAAACTAGTTTCTTTAACTCATTTTAGGGCCTTTAGTTTGATTTGCCACTTTACGTAAGCTTTTATTTTATGGCAATAACTGATTTCAATGCCAATTACTAGTTACGTTATAACGCAAATTTTAACGTATTATAAAAGTGTAAAAACCTGCGCTGTTTTGCCCATTAAAGTAGGTATGGCTATCTCTTGGCTGACGACAGCGTATAACCAGAGTCAGTTAATTAGACTGTTGTTTAATAAACTGTCTCTGGTATAATGAACCCCAAGACAAAATCACTTTCTACATTTCCATTTTCAGAGAATTCCGTTGAATTTGGCGCGCCTCCAGTCTCAAGCGCGTCTAACGGCTGGCGGCGCAGGTACGAATCTATCTCAACGCAATTGTCAACGCCACTCAAGCGGCGCCGTGCCGGAGGCATGAACGTCGTCCGTCGCAAAATCAATTGGGCGACTTGTAGCCGCCAAACAAAATCGCACAGACACACAGACACACACACACACACACACGCATGCATATGCAAAATAGGCAAGCGGGCAATTGCTTAGATGGAAAGACCAACATCGCTGGCAATATAATCAATGAGTTCATTGATGACAAAAAACCACTTCAATACAAATTTGCAATGAAAACTTTCCTTGCGTAAGGTATGAAAAGTTATAACTGTTAGTTTATGTTAAAAACTGGCGATTTTCTTCATGGTGAATTTAATATATTGGAAATTTCGAAAGATTCCTGTTGACATGTGATGCCTTAAAAACACGACATTTGAATGAAAATTCCAGTCACAAAAATTAGACTTGTTTGAAAATTCCAGTAATGCCGTGAATCAGTGACGTAATTAGCTGTACATTTTTCTGCTCAATAGCGCCAGCTTTGAAGACAACTTCTAAGCTATAACTTGCCATAGCCGTAGCGATTGATGTTTCTTCGGCCTTGCTCTTTAGCCTAGTTTTGACAATGTTCGCACCTGTTCGCACGCCTATCTTGGGGAATTTTTTGCTTGAGCGAGCCTTACTACGATCGACTTCCAACTGTGCTCATTGGTATGAGTGTGTGCGTGTGCTTATTGACATCTCAACGATTGCACAAAATGTCTCAATAATTAAATGTGACGCCAGAATAAAATACACACACGCATACACGCGAAGTAAAAGTGTGTCAAATACGCAAATACCAAGCTTGCGCATAGCTGCCGCTAGTTGGCGCTGCTGTCGGCAGAGGGCGCGCTGAACGATCTGCACAGATTGCGAGTGAGTCGAAAAAGGGCGTTGACATTTTCGGGCGCAGTCAAAAGTCACAAAGGCACAGTCACAAGTCACAAAAGCGTGAGTGACAGGTAAGCAGTTCGAGCCGCAGTCGCCGCAATTGTCATGGCCGTTCGGCCCAGCCGCGCGCCGCCTGCCTCTCTGGAATTTCGTCAACTGTCAATTCGGGTCTCATATGACACTGCCTGCAAAACTCAGTCACTCACTCGTTCGATCGCTGACAATGTGAACGCTCGTGAGATCACCTTTCGGCAGTGACTACGGCACGGCATATGCAAACGTATGCAAGTCCGCATCCGCCGCACGTGGGCGTCTGAGGCGTGTTGGCCAAATGGGCTCATGCTCTTGCGCTTGCCATCAAGGTTGGGTCAATGAAGGGTGTGCCGCAGCCATGCCGCCGCTGCGACAGTGTGACGGCATTTGCAGTCTGCCAGCATGTGGGCCGTTTAGGCTGCACTGCGTCCGCGCCGCTTGCCGTCAGCTCAATTTATTTTCGCTTTCGGCCAGTTAACGTGAGATAAATGCAATCGCGCGCGCGCGGCGGGAATTCGCTGACTGCTGGCACGGCCGTGCGGCTGGGAGTGATTGATTGGTCGCTCCAGTTGAACTGATGCCAAATTAAGCTGTCGCACAGTGAAGTGAATGTGGCACATTAAATGTGAGCAAACACTGGCAGCACACAATCATACATACATGCTCCTTTTTAGCAGACCCTTGACATTTTCTGCGAAACTGGAATTTTCGATATTTTAAGGTGTTTCTATGAAATATGCAAATTAAAAAGTGACTATTCGATTTTTTACATAAATATGTAGTAAGCAATGATGTTTTCAAACTATTGCCTAATTTTATTAGATAACTACATATGACGCGCCCAGAGCAAAAACGACTTTTATACCTGCACAGCGCATGTGCGCAATGAGGCGAAAATTTACACTCGAAGCGTTTTTGCTCTGTGCGCGTCATATATTAGAGTATTATATAAGAGAAGTGTTTGTTAAACTATCACAAAAATAAGAATCTTGTGACAATTTCATTTTTTTATAAATGCATTTTACTATGGCACTACTAGCTTAGAACTTTTCAACTTTTTTGTTTCGGTCTAAAAAATGTTAAGCAGCTTTTAGAAGCTCAGACTTCCAGACTGTCTACACATTACTGAAACTAAGTTTGGAGGGCTGCGAGAATTGGTGATTGGACGGGATTAAATTATTTTTGTCTAAACTGGAAATCCACTTTTGAGCACATTCCCGTCTCAGTCTAGCAAAGAGATTCTGCTGCTCATGCTTTTGGCAAGCGCAGCGGGTCAGCGCTAAAAAAGCAGCTCATTATTGAGCGGCGGCTGCTCATTAGCGCCACAGCGAAATTCGATCGGCGCCAAAATAAACAAACGCGAGCTAATCGCCGACAAAGCGCCACCAAAAACCATTACAACAACAACAATAACAACAACAACAGCATGTAAAATGAAATAATAAATATTTATTAATAAAAGCGAATTTATGAATGCCCACGAGGCAGCTACCAGCAACAGTAGCCAATGGCAGCGGCGGCGATCGTTGCTACCTCCAACTGCAATTGCCGGCCATAAATTCTGAAATCCAAAAAATTCACACATACATACATACATACAAGCGAGTAGTCCCAAAAAGGCGAAAAAGCAACCAAATCATGTGTATTTATTGCAAACGAATTTGCGCGCGTTGGGAGCGACGTCGCCGGCGTCGGTGGCGCACATGAGCCGCAACGAATTATGAACTTTCAGCAGAAACGCCTGCTGGCCCGTGCCCACATTACGAGTGTGTGTGTATATACGGGTATGTCCGGTCCGTACGTGCCACCGCGGGCCATTCGTGCCGCCAAGTGTAGCGCTCATAAATTGCCAATTTTCTGCTTGATGTTGTTTCGGCTGTTGTTGTTGTGGAAATTCAACGGTGTTTGCATACAATTTACACGGATAAGATCGCGCGCTGCCGCACACAAACACACACACATACACACACACCTACATTCAAATATAATTAGGCGGCAATAAAAATGTGCAAACATAAAATGGCCGAAATGCAGCGGCGCTGGCAGCAGCAACGACACAACAACAACAACTACAACAACAGCAAATACGCGGCATTAAATAGGTTTGTAAAAATACTGTAAAAATAGCGCGCATTTAATGTCGTCGTAAATTTGAAATTCAATTTTTGCGCATTTTAACGAGCAGCTCGGCGGCCATAAAGAAAAAAAGTGCGGCCATGCAGCGTGGAAATGCAAACAGCAGCGGAATTGAGTGCTGGAAGCAAGGATCGTTGGAGCGACACAGGGTCCATACTTCTAACGGGCAGCGGTTCGAGCGGACGAGGGGAGTTGGGCATGTACGCATGAGCGGTAGATCAGTTGATCAGTACGGCTGGCAGCTCGCCTAAACGTGTGTCAGATCCGCCACAGCTGGCAGGCGACACGGGCGCCATTAGGCGGCGAAGGTGCGAAGCTTGGCTTGTTTGTGTCATGTTCGAAACATTGTAGCTATGCGACTTAAGCCGCTTAAGAGCTTAAGCTGTGCACGGCCTTAGCAACCTCAAAGCCAACAGCAGCCACACTCAACCTTTGATCTTGGTGGCAGGCGCGGGACTGCGCTGTCACGCAAAAACGAGCCACTAAAGCACACGCAAAGTGATCGCCTTGATCGCCTTGATCGCTGGCTGCTGGCCTGGGGGCATGCTGCTTGGCATGCACGCCTGCCAGCGTTGCCACACGCAATGCCAATTTTCTTTCATAATCGCCGATCAAGACTTTTAATCTTCATCAATAGCGCAATAGTTCAAATCGAACTTTTTCCTTGTGAAACATTGGGCATATTACAAAGCTGTAGGCTTCACTAATTGTGGCCGCCATTCATACCGATCCCTTTGACATCATTCTTCAAGCTTTTGCTTCAGCAATTTCAGCTAAAATTTTGATTTTGAACAGAATTTTGGTTAGTGCCAAATAATTTATTTCATTTCAAACAGAAATTAAATTTCTATCTCATTTAAAAAATATATGATTTTGAACTAATTCCTTCCGGAAAATATTAATTTTAGACTCAAAAGTGTAGTATTGAATGTCATTTATTTTTTCTATTAATTGCAAAAATTCTGAACATTATTTGAGAAAACTATTCTTAGTTGATTTTTCGCTACGCCTTTACGAAGTAAGACTTATACGACTATACTAATCTTAGCATTAAGAAGACCTTCCAGCGCCTTCGCGGTTTTTAATTTTTATAAGCTTTAAGGGGCTTATGCATTTGTCTAACTTTGATCAATTCTGTGCTCCAACTTCTTCACATCCTCCAGCCATGAAAGTTTTAGAGCGATAGCAGATTTAAACTCATATTGGTAACGATCGTTCTGACAAATCGTCGTGGCTCTTAAATCAAAAGTCGCCAAGCAAGCGCCATAAATTTTAGGCTCATTCTGAAACCAAATTCGCCAGGCCACAGTGCTTTCGTTTAACCCTGGTATACATGATGTCATATATTCATACTTTCGTTTATTAAACGCTTTACATATATACATACATTATATGTATGTACATATGTATGAACATTTCGATGGCATAGAATAAAATATATTCCGTAAAATTGACTGGAAATTAAAATAAAATTGCTTCAGTTGTGCTTCTTCTTGATGAATGATTTCATTATATTAACTGTTCATATTTTCAATTTACATACAAAAAGAAGAAGAACTTTTGCCAAAACCTTTGATAAGGGTTCTTAATCTTTTTTGCATAAAAAATATGCCGCATTATAGGGTTAAGTGCTGTATTTATGCGCAGACGGCGCTTTAGATTTGAACTTATGCGCCCGATGACAAATGCGCGCACAGACTTGAGTTATCGCAGGCGACATATGGACGGACAGATGGGCCGGCCGCCGTACGATCAGCGCGACGTGCGTCTTTGGCTGCGAGCACACGTTCGCGGCGGCAGCGTTGCAAAGCGGAAGCGGTTTGGCACACACGCCCGGCGGCCCGCTGCTTTGAACGTCTTAAATGCACGTCTTGGCGGCGGCGCGGCGGCAACAAAGGCCGTGCGCTGCTGCCACAAAATTCTGAGTGCTCAAATTTCAAAAGAAAAAATTTTAAAAAAGAAGATTATAAAAACAAAAGTTTGTAAAAAGCACAAACAAAACAAAACAGAGCAGCAAAGCGACTGCGTCAGCATGAAGGCGTCTCTGCTTACAACACTGCCACATGTGTCATGCGTCGCGGCCAAAGCGGCGTTGGGTGTCGTTGACTGGCGGCGGTGACTGGCAGCAGCAGCAGCAAGCGCCACCTCTCAACTGAGTGTGTGTGTGTGTGTGTGTCGTCATGGCTCTTATAGCGCAACTATTGTGGCTTATGGCAGTGGCAAAAGCCTTCAAAGCCGCTATTGTGCGGCTCGAAGCTGGCAGCCGCCGTGCTTTGTGTAGCATGACGTTTGATCGAATGCATTCATTGTGCGCTGACAGCACTGGCGATACACACGCCGACCGTCGACCGCCGACCACCGAGTGCCGAGTGTGCCTCGAAACGGAAGTCATTGTGTGGCAGCCGCTGCGGAGTGGTGGCGAGTCTATGCGCAGGCGCAGCAGTTGTTGAAAGTCGATCGAAATGTTTTGTTTTGTTGACTGGCAATAGAGTTGTTGCTATTGTTGTTGTTGTATGTTGTTGCGGGAGTGGGCTTTCAGCTTTTTCATTGTCTGCAGCTGAGGCTGAGGCTGTGGCAGCTGCAATTTAGCGTTGCTCATTTGAATGTGTGCACATGTGATACCTTCACGACAATCTGGCAAATGTTCTGTGGGTGTCGCTTTCCATTGGCAACATTCTAATTTAGAAATATGACGCCATATTGTTTGCTCCAGCGTCGAATACACATTCATGTAGTGTGTAAACAATGAGAGAGGCACAAAAAATGTTACTTCTGAAGGGTTAATTTGTTTCTTTAAAGACCAACAAATGCAGACATATAGCGCTGACATCTAAAATGACAGACGTCTTTAAAAAAATCAACTACAAAACTGGCCATTCAACGACTACGAGCTGCAACAGCCGAAAGCCAATAGCAACGACAAGGCCACTATAACCACTTTATTCCTATTTCACATACATACATACATATCTATTTGCTGGCAAAAGTTGTAGACTATATCGAAATAAGTATTTCTCAAATTTTATTGCATATGCTTTTGAAAAAGAATTTTTTTCAAGAAATTAAATGGTAGCAAATTTCTGAACCGACTACTAATTTAAAGAAAAATATAAAAATTGCTGAGAAATGTAAAGTATTCATTAGAAAAGTATAAAATTTTTTTTCGCTCTTCAAATGCTTCTGGTCGAAAAATACAATTAAATCGCCTCATTCCTGATTCCTGTTAAAAGCCTTTTTGGCTTTTAAATGTTCAAGAATATAACTGCTCTTATCTTAACTTTCCTTATAACCAGCTAGTTACTCCAATTGGCTAACAGCTTGTTAATGACCAATGTGTTGAAAAAAGTATGGTCTATTGTTTGATTTTTGTTGATTGATCGATTATTTGTTTCATTCATAATTTAAAAGCTTGCTACTTCATTCTTCAAATGCTCTCATAATGCATAAAATCATAGACAAAGATTTTAAATTAATAATAATAACAGATCATGTTATACACACAAGCCTATATTTCCACTCAGGCCAAGCTTCAGAATATTTTTGTATAAGAAACTTTTGAAAACCAACTTCTTACAAAAATATGTCTGAACCATTTCTTTGCAGGAATCTATTCAAGCTTGGTGCCGCCATGGCTCAGTGAACAAGTGCTCGGTCCCTGATGAGTAGAGTCGCTGGCTTAAATTCCAATTGACTCATATCATATATTAAAAATTGAATCTTCGTATTTTGCCAGGTTTTTCAAATATTTTTTTAAGCAGATGTCTAAATACTGAAATCTATAAAAAATATACATACTAAAATTCTGCAATTGCTGGTTCGTTGAGTACATTAATGCACCCGCACTAAGTCCTCTGCACTAAGCCAGTATTGAGCTGCTTTGTACTGGACTCTCCGAGACACCAGCGCGCACGATCAGATTATGAGCGCGATAAGCATGTGTCGGACAATGAGTGTCAAAATCTAATTGAGATTAAATTCTGGCCTGGCACGCTATTGAACAAGCGCGGTAGCGCCAACATTCAAAGCGCACTCCTGAGATTTTTGCAGCGAAGCTGACAACTAAACTTTTTGGCGGCAACAATTAAAGGCCTCAACGATGAGGGGGAAGGGGTTGCTTATGCAAACAGCTTGCTTGAAAGCTCAACTAAAATATAAAATATGATAAAAATTATTGATTTGGTAATATTAGAGAATTTTATTAAAAAAAAAGTTGTGCTTGGCAGCTAGCAATCAGTGCTGCCAGCTTAGACATTTTCTTTCTAGATTTGAAATTTTTCTTGTACAATGTTAGTCGTTTACGCTCACCACTTAGAAAGCTTAGCTGATTCGTCAAATATGGAATTTTTAAAATTTTAACAAAATGTACTAAAATTTCTTAAACATATGTATGTATTTGAAATTTAGTTGATCGCAGGAATTTGTAAAATGTGCTAAGGCGAAAATTTGTTTGGCACTCTTATAATCGATTCTATGCATTTGGAAGATGTGATTGGCCAAAAATGTAGGATTTTTTACCCCCTACTTGAACGATTCTAGTGATTTGTGAAAATGATATAAAACCTTTATTTAGACATTTTTTTCTGTAGTTAATTCTCAGGATTTTAAATGTGTTCAAGGGAAAAATTGTTGATACTATTTTATTTTATCAAGTTTGGGGGCTACATTTCATTCGAATTATTTTCAAGTAAGCCGCTTCTAAGAATTTAAAATTGTTCTTGAGAAAAATGCATGTGTAATTTTTTCAAATTTGGTCAACTGCAAGGAGTTGCAAAATTTTCTAGATGGCATATTAATTTGTACCTGGCTACGCTGCCGTCACTACTGCTGCTATTAGTCAAAGGCTTGCCACTTTTTGTGCAGTTTCAAATTGTTTTTTGATTGAGTGCAAATTTAATGCAAATTGCACGCGCCATAAACAAAAGTCACCATTGTTGGACTTTATTTCCGCACGCCGCGCGGCTTGTGAGAAGCTGAAGCGAGACATGCTCAAATCTAAACTGACGTTGATAAATGCCATCCCACACCTCTTGCCGTGGCCGCGGCCGCGGCTAATAGCGGCACCGAACCGTTTACGGCACTACTCATTGTCAGCGTGAAGCGGCGCGGCGCGGCGTGCTCAAACTGCGCTGTTGTTGCAGCCGTGGCGCACTGCAGCTGTGCCGGGACTAAAGTCCAACTCGAGCGCTCGCTCTCGTGCGATCAGGCGCTCGTTCGTTTTGTTAATTGATTCATTGATCTTGGAGATATCATTTGGGCAGCAAAATGCTTCTGACAGTCGTATGCAGCGACAGCTGGCGGTCGGCGCTGGGCAGTGGGCAGTCCGCTTGCGGCATGTCGCCACACAAAGACATTATTAAGCGCTGGAATTCAATTGTAAGTTGGGCGTGCATTTGCGGGTTCTGAACTTATCAATCGCTGGCAATTTGTCTAACTGTCGGGATCAGATACATACATATGCACTATAGTACATATATGAAAATCGGCTGGCATAGCACAGTGTTGGGCAGATGGTGAGCAGTTTTACATGTATGTAAAATTATTTATTAGACTTAATGAAGCCATATAAATTGACAGAGGTTTGTGCCTTTTCTAGGAACTGTGAGCAAACAAATTAGATAGTAAAATTTATATAAAACTCGCATTAAAACTTAACTTAAACCTGCTGTGCAGATTGTTTGAGTGTACCTTGCTACTGAATGTGGCGCATCAGCAAATTTTTGTAATTGTAAAAAATGTAAATTCATAATAAAAGTAAGTACGTTTTTGTTAATTATGCAGCAATATAATTGCTCAACAGTTTCTTATGTATTTCATATTCTGGCATGTGCTCACCCTTGAAATCAGTCCCATTATCTACAACAATGAACTCTGTGGAATTCAACAACTTTAATACAATTATATATAAAATTAATATTTAGTTCCGATTTCGCCGCAACCCTTCCAGGCTCTATATGTTCATCGAAGTGCCTTATAACTCGTTGGCCCAAATGCTTATCACCGAAATCCCATTAAGATCACATTGCGGCATGTCCAAATAATAATAAGCATGAAATTGAATTTTGTGCGTGCGTTTTGCCAAAAATTTCACACCCCAAAGAAAGCAAAAAATGCATGCAAAATTAATGTCGAAGCTCAGCCAACAACTGACGACAACAGCGCGGCACAGCAATGCCACACAAAGGAATGCTTTGCAGCAGCGGCAACTTCGAATTTTGCAGGTGTGGCTTTTAAGGTCCAATCTGAAATTCAAATCGAGAAATCAGAAATCAAGAATCGCGCCAAAGACGAACCGAACCAAACCGCACCGCACCACAAACAGACAAGAGTCTCGAGCAGCCGCAGCGATGTTCTTAATCTCTTTCGCCAAAAAATGTGCGAGCACCAATTTTTCTTAAGCACCGAACACTTGGCCAGATTTTGAGATCGAGATGCCTCTTATCGGCAGATCGAAGCGGCGGCAGAACCGCCGTTGAATTCTTTAGGACCTTCTTCTTCCTACACACAGTTCTCATTTTGAGGGTTAATGCAATGCTGGTGTGCGTGCGTGTGTGTGTGTATATGCCTGGCTTGCGAAATCTTTGTTGCACGTGCACTCCGCTGCCTCGGCCTGGACTTCTTCCTTTGCAGCGCCCAAAGACTTCTTTAGCGAACACTTGCGTTTGCATTCCTTTGAGTTATAGGTACTCTTTTTTATATCTTTGCTTCTTCTTTTTTGTGTGGTGCTCACTTTGGCCTTCTTCTGCTGCTGCTGTTGCTGCTGCTTGGTGCGGCCAAGCCGCCTTGATGAGGCGCAGCAAAGCAGTAACAGAAATTAATTCTTGGAATTTTTCGTGCCCAAAAATAACAATTCACAGACAAATAATGCGTTCATTGTGTGAGTGATATTCTGTGTGTGTGTGTGTGTGTGTGTGTTTGTGTTTGTGAAGGGAACTGAGTAACATCTCCAGGCTTACCTTTTGGTTATAACTCCGCATGGCTTCCCAGCGACTTGGCTCGCAACACTTGCAGGAGTGGTCGGCCACAATGGAGCCGCGACGCTCTGCCGCGCTGCTTTTGAATGGCTTGAAGAAAGAGTTGAGTTGAATTTTGCAGTGGGTAGCGAGCCTGCGCTTCTCATGAGCTGCAGATGAAGTTATAATTTATAACGATTAAACGCTTGGGAGGTCCACTTTTGGTATTTTGAGGCGCAATTTAGGCGAGTCTCGCGCTTTGAATTTCAATTGGATACTTTCTTAGTCTTACAAAAACTACAAATTTATGGTTTTTTTTAAATCTTATTATGCTGCGATTTTAGTTTAGGATTTCAGGCTTGAGAGGCAGAACAGTGTATAACTCAGTGTCTTATAACGCTGACCATAGTTTTTCAAACCCGCTTAACTTTTCAAATATTATTTGCCATATATTTTGAAGATGTCACAATTAATGAAAGTATCGATTGAGGAAAACACTTCGGGCAGCCGCCGATTCGATTGAGTTGTTCGGAACTGAGTTCGATTTCTGATCTTCTCCGATTCTGCCGTCGGTAAAGAATAAAAAAACGAGTGTTTCTACGTTTGTAAAAAAGTGGTTTATCATTTGGTGTCGTACAATAATAACAATATATATATAACAAATATAAACAAATATTATTGTGATGTAGCTTTTTATTATTCTGTATCTTAACAATGTAAAATTATTTGAAAAAGCATGAGAAAATCGATAAATTAAAATATCTACAGATACGCATAAGAATTTTAAATTGAAGCAAAAAATTTCATCTATTAAAAAACGTTGAATTGCCACCGACAGCATGAGCTGCACGTGCACGTTACTGCTCGCCGCAAATGCGCACTGAAGCGGAAGCTGCAGCTTTCAGGCGGCATTTCCGCTCTTGCAACGTGGTAAGTACAGAAAAAGTAATTTATTGTCATTAATTGTAAGAAAAGGAGCAGCCGCATTAAAAAAGAAGCCCACGCAAGGCTGCTGAGCAGATGCGGCTGTTGCATAAGCGGCTTTTGTGTGTTGCTGCGGCTGCATTGGGCACGTTTCAAAAATGCATTACAACAACAATTAAAAAAGTCTGAAGGAAGCAGCGAGCGGCAGAGCGGGTTGGGGCGCTGCTAAAGTTCAGACACAGAATTTCAATTTACGCTGCTGTGAATTCGCTGCAACCGCTACAGACCGCTTCTGCTTTTGTTGTAAGCGTATTTTCTTTTTAATCCGCTCAGCTGCACCTTTTTCTTGCGGCAACATTGCATGCAGCAGCAGCAGCAGCAACATGAATGAATGCAGGCTGGCGGAGCGGTCCAGCTTGTGTGTGGCAGGCACACCTGAAAGGAAATGCGCTACTTTGAGCCGCATTGTCATGCTTTGTAGCTGCGCTGCAACTGCCACTGCTGCTGGGAAGTATTTTTTTTCCTGTAGAGATGAAGATGACGCACGTTTGTGTGGCAGCAGCAACAACAGCAGCACAAGCAGAGTTCCACGAAATCAGTGCAGCATTACAAAAGATGTGCAACATTGCCGACGAGAGCGAGTGTGTGTGTGTGTGACACAATTTGTCCGCTTGAGAATTCGCCTCAAAATGTGGCATCTCTGCAGACCAGCATTAGCAGCCGCAACAGACGAGCTGCTGGCGTCTTTGTGTACTTCTTTTGTAGCGCATTTCATGTGAATCAAGTGTTTGCTTTCATATCCTTTCAATTCGTTATTAATGGAAAAGAGGCATAAGGGGCTAAGGGGCATATAAAATGCACCCTATTATATGTATAATAAGGTCCTGTTTAGAGGACTAGGACTGACTTGCAGTGAAGAGATTATTCTGGTATTGCTTTTATGCCGCACTATGACTGAAGTTCCGAAAACGGGCTCAAAAGCACTCAAAAGCAAACTCAAGGCTCTCAGAGGAAAATATTTTAACGTATTTGCCTTAAAGTTAGTATAATTTAGCTTGAGAGTAATGGAAATCTAAAGTATGATTTAGGTTCTACTTGATCAGAGCGCAGTTTTTTAATGAATGAATGAATAAAGGAACGAATGAATAAATGAATTAATTAATTAATGTAGGAATTAATGATTGAATGTATGAATGAATAATTGGCCCAACAACCCGTGTGGGCTTTAACCCAGCGTTTTCACATTAGCTTTCGTATGCTCGTTGTATTCTAGCGCAAATTAATGGGACCTACAAATAACCGTATCGAAACGGTTTGAACAGCTGTTCATGGCAAAGAGTACTCTCGGAGAATTGCATGATGAATTCATCGCGAGAAATGGCGCCGCGCAAAGAAACAATTTGATAAACAAATTCTCTTTTTAAGAAATGATGTTATGAGACCCGGCTGAGATTTATGCCTAGTCCTCGCGCAGCAGCGATCCACTAAGCCACAGTTTTTGTAATACGACGAAATAATTAAAGCAATAGATAATCAAAATAATGAAATGTATTTTAGGAGCGGCAAAATGAGGGCTAAATACACGTAGTGGTCTTTTCCAATTTACAGAAGCCTCTTCTCAGCTCTGAAGGCACACCCTCTACAGTGATTCGCCATCTTTATTATGTAACGCTGCATATGCTAACAAACGTGCGCAAGAGCAGCCAACTCCTCCAGCACTTGCAGCCAACCTTCCTCCCCCTCACAAAAGGTGTGTGCCACTTGCGCGGAAATGAATATACCATCTGTCTTGGAGCATTCACATATGGCGCTGCTCAGCTGCGGCTTTACTCAACCTCGGTCGCCTCAGTCGCTCGCTCGGAGTTGCGGCTGCAACTGCAACTGTTGCTATTTACAATAGAAATAGTTGCAAGTTTTTCTTTGAACTTGCTGTTATGTTTGTTGTCGGTACTATTGCGTGTTGTTGTTGTTGTTTTTATTTTGCGCTTACCGCTGAGCCGTGTCCGAGTGCCGCGCTGCGCGTTGGTGTACACTGTACAGGTGCGTCCGCAGGTGTTTCCCAGCAGCGCAGCTCGCAGCAGCTCGGCGTCGCAACCGTTACTGTTACTTGCTGTCGCAAGCGCAGGTGTATGTGTGTGTGTGTGTGTTTCTCGGCATTGCGAACTAGCGGAGTAGCGTTGTGGCGCATGAGCGACTCCGCGCCGTGTGAAAAACACTATTAAACGCAGCTTCTACTGCTCATTTGGCGCGCTTGGCGCTTGCTCGAAGCAGGCGCGCTACAACCGCCACAACAACAACAATGGAAATGAGAAATAAAATACATATAAAGTTAGTTGCTTGTTCTTTGTGCGGCATTATTGAAGGTGGCATGCCACTGCCACCTTTCCCGCCACCCCAACTGATTTCATTTGGCGCTCGCAGTTGATGTCTAATTGCAGCTCTCCGATCAGCTCAGTTCTCAGCTGTCCGACTGCCTCCTGCCTGTCAGTTCTGCTATAGCAACGCGTCAGCTTTGACAATTATTGCGTCAAAAATTTCCGCCACCGCTGAGCGGAGCTTTGTTGTTTTGCGTATGTAATAATTTGTATTTTTATTGCCTTAGCTGGTTCCGCCTCTGCTGGTGAGCGGGTGTATGCCGACATGCCTTCTTATGTGGCTATTACAAGCTTTGAAAAATTTCAGCCTCGGAATATTTTATGACATTTTTCTTGAAATGACTCAGCCGCAGCTGGACTTCTTCAGCTGCAATGAGCTGAGCCATGCTTGTGCCTGCTCAAGTAGATTTTTCATTATTTTAGCAGGCTAGTAGAAAACTGAGTACGCAAGCTGGTTCAGCATCGCCGATTTATATAAGAACGACTTTCAAGCCACTTAAGTTTGTTTTGGTTTGCTAATTCCGTTGCTTTGTATAATTTTTTAATAGACTAAATCATCGAAATTGATTTTCATGCTTGAAACCAGGGACTGGAAGAGACTGACACGAAACAGTGGTGTCTGCAGAGACCTGGCACGTGAGGTTGAAACTTGAAATATATTGTCATGGCCGTATAATCAAGCCGGCAATATAAACATATTTATATTTTTTAGAAAGACATTTTCACATAACTTTGTCCGAAAATTGTTCCCACTTCTTTTGAATCATATGATGCCAGTGAAAGAAGAAGCCATTAACAGTCGCAAGTTAGGCTGAAAATCTTAGTTATTAGTGCCTAGTTAAGTTTATTACACAATTTTATTCTGTAAATAAAGTGTTGATAATAATTATAATAGTCGCAAGTGCAGATTTTGGTTTATTAAGTCATGTATTTGGTAAACAAAAGAAACGGAGCAGTTGGAAAAGGAGTAAGCCCCCTCCGTCTGCTAACGCACACTACATTTCCTCACTTTTTTCTTTACTACTACATACGGAACCCCGAACAATGTATCCCTTTATGAAGCTTACTTCTCGGTTAGCCTACTACACTGAGCTTCTCAGCTTGAGTACATGAAGGCTTGCTTGTTCAACAGGCTGATTCTCTATTCATTCCAATTCTAACTATCTAACTAAAGCATTACTAAACAGGCGCCATATCAAATGAAACAAAAATTCAAGTTTTAATACGACCCAGCAAAGTGTGACAGTCACAATATTATGACAAGAATTAGGCGCACAACACCAATAAACAACAACAAATCACGCAGTCGCGCTGGTGGAAGCAGCGAAGCAAAGCTGCACTTCACTGATCGCACACGCAAGATCGGCGGAAAATGTTGGAAAAGCGGCAGCAATGGTGAAAATGCGCAAATGAGAAACGGCATTGGCTTGGAGCCAGGGGGAAAAGCGCAGTCAGAGCACGGCAGCGTGCGACGGCTGCATGGAATGCCGGCCAATATGCCAGCAGCCGCAAATGCACACATGCTCATATCTGTATATGTGTGTATGTATGTATGTAAATGCAATGTAAGACGAAAATGATCATTAGTGCGAAAAGGAAGTCGCGTGGCCTGAAGTGGCGAAATGTCCAAAACAAGAGACACCATCATCGCTGTCTGTCGGTCTGTCTGTGCGTCTGTGTCTGCGTTGGAGTGCAATTAAAGTCATTTCACAAGCACTTAATGCTGCTAATACACAACTAAAATAGTAACAGTGAGCAACAGCAATAACAATTGCAATGCCAACAATTGCAACAACAATAACAAGAAGCTTGGCGCTCAATGCAAATGATGTCGACGAGCGCACTGACAGGCGCACCGGCAGTCGGGCAGTCGGGCAGTCGGGTGGCCGGTCGCTTTGGCAGCAATATTGCGTTCGTGTAATTGCAGTGTTGACATGCCGTACAGCAACAACAATTCAACAATAAAAACTCAGTAGCAATAGCAACTGAATTTGATAATCGAATATGCATGCTTTTGTTGCTGTGTTTGCGGATTGTGGATTGCGGATTGCAATTGCTGTCCAGCTGAGTTCACACCGGGCGCCACTTAAGCCAGCTACACTAACAACAGGTGCGCTGCTCACAATAGCAATAGCAACAGCAATAAAATTGTATATATGCAATTTAGCAATGAGCGATCGGCAATCGGCAATCGGCAATCTTAGCAATCTGCAATGTTTCACATGATCTTTGCAGATCGGCATTGCAATGCAGCCGCTGGCTACAGGTGCTATTGCAATGGCCACTGGCTCACTGACACACATACACATGCACATGCATGCCTTTGGAAAAAAAACAATAAACACACTCGACGATCGTCTTTAATTATTGTTTTCTGCACAGATTCATTGTCAATTGGGTTTGCACACGTGCAACACATCAGCGCCGCCGTATGATGGCCATTAGTGCCACGAATGCCAGCAGCAACACTAACAACAATAACCACAACAACAAACACTAACAACAGTAAAAGCAACAACAACTGCAGCTAGAGATACCTGCAGCCGACTTCGAACCTGGAAGTGTGGAAAAACCCTCCGCAGCTGAACGCTGCAGCTGTGCTGTTTTGCCGCTGCTGCGTGAGAACTAAACGATGCGACCGATTGCCGCCGCATTTGCACTTGCCACTGGCCACTTGTGCAGCACCTTTTCACTATCTCTCTCTCTCTCCTTTTCGCTCTCGTATTTATTTTGGATTTTCCTGCCTTTTAGGGTGCATTTTCCTTTTACGGTCTGTTAGCGCTGGCAAGATTAACCTAGTAAATAAAGTAGGCTGACCACTTGTTGTTGTTTTTGTTGTCTCTAAGTTGTTCATCATAGCAACTAGCATATGTTTATTTGTTTGTGTGTGTATTGGCATGTGAGCAGTTGACATTCTACAATAGTATCTAGAATCTAGATTGATGCCATGTGAAAAAGTATTTTCTCAGGCAACTTTAATTAGAGCAGCTGAGCTAATTCTACGTATGTTTGTATGTAAATACATATGTGAAATCGTGTTCACTCGTATGTACACATGTACTATATGTTGAATTGTCTTTAATATATTCATGCACTTTAAATCTATTATACCACTTTCATGAAATCTTCAATTGATACAAAAATGTGTGTGTGCGTCGTGCTAGAATATCGCTGTTGAAGTAAAACTTCCAAACATATTCTCATTCCTAAAGGAAGACGAACCTTCTTGTCATAATATGTATGACGTTCAGGCCGCGGTGACTAGAAGTCTGGATCACTATTCCAAAAACAGCCTAAGGTTCGTTTGATACTTCTCTATGATATAAAATTCTGTACCTATGTATGTATATGCAATATAGTTCATATACAGATAGATATGCTTGATTATTTGCAAAGCTTTTGAGCATGAATCGTGGTTTATTGGGGAATGATCTGCAGACCTCACTTGAAGTTCCTTTCTGAGACTACTATTAATTTTGTCCATTTAATGTAATTTTAAAGACCAAGTAACAGAGGCATGGCAACGCTTGGCATTTTCAACTGAAGAGAGCACGCGCGTAGCAGGGGACAGAAGGTATGTCAGGTCGTAGCCCGCTACCGGGTTCATACTGACCAATCAAGAAGCAGAGAAGATGAAGAATGCATTTTAGAAAGGTTTTAATATCATATTCTTCCAACCCATTTAAAATACCTACGCTAAAAAATTCGCGTCTCTTCTTTGATGAAAAGGCAGGTTAAGGATGTACACCAAAGGTCCCTCATCTTCCTCAATACCCAAATATGTTCACTCATTGCGAAGAGTTGTCAAAATGAAAGACAGTCGTTTAATATATTTCATATATGATAATTTGTTTTATTTTTATTCCATTGATTTCTTTTCGTTGAGTGTTTTAACTTCAGAGTACACTCAAAGAAATTACCATACAAATTAGGAGTTTTCATTACTTAAATCAAATCATTACACAATTATTAAACGCATAATAGTTCTATACACTTTGTACAAAGTATTTTTGTATGTATGCTACAGATCACAGAACAAACATGTATATATGTATAAATGTATGTAAATGTAGTAAGTAAGTATGTGTGTTGTTTTATATAATTAATAAGAATTTATAGATGTGTTTTTTTTTTTCAGGCTCAAGGTCAAGACAAGACTAATAGGTTTTTGTTGTTTGTAAAATTTGTTAAAGTATATATATTTTTATGTTCAGTGGCCCTGATGATGACGTCCGATGGAAGTCGAAATATTGGCCGAAATAAATAATTAAAAATCATTTAACGGTTTTTTAATTAAAAGGACCTTGAGCCTGAAAAAACACATCTATAAATTATAATAACAGGTCGAAAAATAAACATACAATTCATTAATAAGAATTTTAGTGAATTTCAAAAGACAAATTTTTTAATGCATGTTAAAAATATTGTGAAAATTTGCAAAATTGCAACAAAAATTGCAGTGAAAACAAGTGAATTGATGAATTTTGCACGGAAAACGGAAAAGTGAGTGTGTGAAAAAACTAAAAAATGCATAAAACTAATGAAATATTAATTGTAAACATAGTTATATAGGATGCAAAAAACACACATACAGTTGTTGTTGTTGTTCTTCTTCTTCTTTTTCTACTTATTTTCGTCGCCGAAAACAAACGAAAATGCTTGTATTCAACTCATTGCAAGTTTAGTTTTGTATGCGTTGTTGTTGTTGTTGTAGTCATTAACATTACTTTTAGTTGTTATTGAGAGAGGAATAAATAATATTTGCAGCATTTGACGGCATTAAAATTAATAGGAAAAAATATTTGTATGCAAACTTAAAAACTAAAATATATGTATGTATTATTATTGCTTTGCATTTCAGTGTTCTAGTGTTAACACACACACACACACACATATACATATAAAGTAAAAGAAAAAAGGAAAAAAATTCAAAATTCATATAAGTAATGCAATTTTAAGCAATTTGCGAGTTTTTGCTGGCGCACGCAATTTTTATAAAATCCATCAATCAAAAATTATATAAATTGTAGCAAAAATGAGAGAAACTTAAAATTGTTTAAAGCTATGCCAAGTTTTTTTGCATTTGTTGCAAATTCATATTCATATTTTGCCGCGTGCAGTTGCAATTAAGAAAGTACAGTTATACCAATATCTTTATGTAGTACGTATTGTTATAAACTTTTGTTTTGTTTTTTGTAATAATGTGTAATTTTTAGTAGTTTAGTTGTGGATTGATTTTAAAATACTAAGCATTAAGTGCTAAAAAGTTTATGAATTATTTTCAATTATTAAAAACTACATAAAAGTTGATGCGCAAGTTTAAGATTTCTGTTTATGTTGTTCATGGTTGTTCAAATGCAATTTTCAAATTGTTACTGTTGCCACTTTTGCTATTGTCCGTGCGCAACTGCCCTTTAGCAATTTGTTATTGTTGTTTTAATGCAGTGTAATTTTTTAGTAGTTGTTGTTGCTGTAACATTTGTAGAGATCTTCAACTGCTGCACTCGACTTTAGCTGGCGTTGGCCACTTTCTAACACGGCGACTGTTGCCTGCTGCTGTTGCTGTTGCTGTTGTCTTTCTCTGCTGCTGACGGCTGCAATGAAAGAGAGTGGAAAAGAGATGATTTAGCTAAATTTGCTTGTTTAATGATTTCAAATGCATATAAGCAAAAAAATAGTATGTATACATATATAATTATGGAGAAAGTGAAGCTTATGTACATAAATGCATGACGGCGCTTGCGTGTGGCATAACGGGGCAAAGCAACACGCAACATGCTGACAATTTCAATAAAAACGCATAAAGGTACTCTGAAATCAATGATCGAGAGCTAAATAATACAATGAATTGCAAGCGCTGCTTGCTAAGATCGCTTTGTAGTGTATAAAATTCTGAAAGGAATACTTAGATCTGCTTTGAAAAAATTCAATGCACTTATACCTATATGGAGAATGCTTCTGAGTCTATGTAGATAATTTAATCAAATATAAAAGTGAAATTTTTTGATATGAATGCGAAGTGCAGCGAATTAATATACCTATAAATGGCAGAATATATTTTGTTTAATCGATTTGCAATCTAGAAACTGAAATTAAATGTACAGATACATTTTGTAACCTCGACGTGTAGCCTAGAAAATGAATTTAAAATGGCGTAGAGAGATATTTTGTAAAAACTGCAATGAATTACTTTGTAAAAATCAATTTAGTTAATAATTCAAATTAATTGGATTATTCAAATCAGCGGTCAGTTGATTAAATGAAATTGAAATAAATATTTCATAGCATCGCTTAAAAGTTTTAAGGATTTAATAAAAGGCAGTGAGAAATTTTGCAAGCATCTTTGATTGATCGGTGAGATCAAATTATTATGAAACTTTGATTGATTCAAAGTTCTAACGAATTAAAATCCATGTATAAAAGTAAATACTTTGCGCGATCGATTTAGAATGCATAGTTTTCAAACTAATTAATATAATTAAATACTAGATAAGATCGATTTAAAATATGTATAAAGTATTTCATGCAAATGGAAATAAATATTTTGTGCGTTTTAAAATAAGCCCTTCAGACTAGGAGTTAGCCTATCTAAGCTCTATTCAAAGTTCAGATAATTTGAGGCTGGAAAAATTTATTACAAATAATTTTTTCCAAAGCATGCTTTCAAAACCGAAAAATGGCCATTTAAATTTAAGTGCCATATTTGTAGAAAATCCCACTGGAAGTTGTTGTTGTTGTGCAAGCGCGGAATTTATTAAAACAATTAGCAAAAGCTGGCTTGACAAGTTCTAAATTTATTACGTGATTGCAGGAGCGTCGTTACCAGTGCCTCGGACCTTAGAACCGCGACAGCGCGTGTACATCCCCAACTGCCGCCGCGGCGTAGGCACAAGTGGCACGTCCGTGACCACGTCTCATTATCAATTAAATTTGTTATTATACATATACATATGCAATTTTTTACAACAATAAAAAACTTGTTTTGCCATTTTTGTGAACTTTCCGCTTTTTTGCGCGTTTCCTCTATTTTGCTGCAAGCAACAAATGTAGCGCGCGTTTTGCTGTTATTATTGTTGTTGTTGTTGTTGGCTTGTGTGCTGGCATATCGCAATGTTTTGAATTTGATAATTTGCAATTTAAGCGCCGTCGCGTCGTCTCTCTGGCACGTCAGTCAATGCCGCACCAACGCAGCCGCAGCTGCGCCAGCGTGAACGCGCAACGCACTTTGTACCACGCTGCTGCTCGTACGAGTAAAAATCACAACAACCAGCAAAAGCGAGCAACTAATTTAAAAGCTAAATTAACAATAAGCGCAGCAACAACAACAACATGCACAATGGCCACATTATAAATACATACGAAAAAAAAAACAACATTCATACGCTTCGTTGAGCAAAATGTAGAGAAATAAAATAGTCGGACTGAAAATACTATGAAAAAAGATAATACAAAAAAAATAGTAATAATAAAAGAAAAAGCATTTAGTGAGAAAAATTTTAAATTACAAATAACAGCTGAAAGCAACAACATAGCATGGCGCGCACAGCTGACGAGGAACACGTGCATTTGGCGCACAGTCGCGGTCCGTTGCTGGAACGGGCTGGGCTCCGTTTAAAGTCCCTGACTTTCTACAGCTTTGTTGCTTTCATATTCTGTTTTGTGATTTTGTAATTTTGAAAAAATGTTTTCATTTCTTTATGTCAAGTTAAATCCGGCGACGCAGTTTCCCTTTGGGGGAGGGCAAGGCAGATGGACGGACGGACGTACGTTTGAGAGCGCCGCATTTCAATGCGTTGGCACTTGATGTTGAGCTAAACGCGCAGGCTGCTTGGCGGGATTACGGCAATGCTGACAGTGACACACACAAACACGCACACACATACACACAGACGCGCAGTTATGCGTACATGTGCTAAGTAGCTGCTGTTAGCAGTGAATCTTTTCACTATTTTCTAGACATTGCTCAGCAGTTCTTAAGATAGCGCACGCAGCTGTGCGTATCTGTGCCGCTGTGCCCTCTGCTTGCCCCCCACATACAATGAAACACACACACGCACAGTCACTCGTATGCCGACGCGCAACTGGCTAACGAGCTAAGCTAAGCTAAGCAAGGTCTTAGAAGAGGCCAAATTTTGGATTGTCATTCGAGTAGACATGGGTTGGAGCAGCTTAGAGCGCCACTAATTGCAATTGACTCGTAGCGCAGCAAAATATACATACATACATATGTACATACATACGAAATGTATCTTAGATTTATGTATTTATATACAAATTGCTTATGATAAGCGAAAGATACAAAATGTAAAATGTACAATTTTGCAGACAAATGTTAAGCGGCTTAGATTTCTTTATATAAAAACTGCTGATAAGAAAAAGATACAAAGTCTAAAATATACAATTTTGCAGACAGCTTAGATTTATTTACACATGTACTTAAGTATATAAATTCCTATAAACTGCTGCTAAATGTTGAAACATGTGAGCAGCTTCTTTTGATAAACAAAGTGTAGAAAATTTATTTTAAATTTATTACAAAAATGAGATAACGCTTTGGTCACGATGTCAAAACACGAGATTAACATGCGGTTGTTATGAAAGCAGTTCTTGGAATATAATAAATGCATTTGTGACAAGTCAGTCATAAGAGATTTTCGTAAGATGCATATCGACAAGAGTAAGGCGCCGTTCAAGCGTAGACTAACAGCTCTATTTTGGCGACAGTCAGCAAATTGTCAATTTTATATTTTGTAGCGATAGTTTTTTCTATGAAAAAATAGTTTTTAAAGTGCCAAACAATTGTGACTTAAAGGAAAGAATAGCGCTTTCAGTATGAAAGTTTGTTTTTTGTTAGGATGTTTTACGAAAAAGGAGATGGGGACTTCTGTATCTTTTATACAGTAGATATTGAACTTGTGAAAAATCAAAAGTTCCAAAAACCTATTTCTAAGTTTAACTTCTATGCTTCTATAAAAGAAAGTCAGTTTTTGAAAACAGAAATTGTGAATTTTTACACTGTCTTATAGGCGAAATATTCGTAAACCTTAAGTGTGTCTTTTATCTGATATCTGCAATATGAAGGGACGTAAATGAATCTTTAGAGAATATTCAAAGCTTGGGTTACTGCGTAGAAATGTAAGCATTAACTATTTAAAAAAGTACTAGAATACCAAAAATATTAGCATGCATTTCATTATTCTAACATAATCTATGCTGGCATATTATGGATAATCTTTTCGAAATTTGTATATGTAGTACATATGTATGTGAAAAAATTTGTATGTTACGATATCAATTTTGTTAAAATTGTAAATAACATTTGTGCTATATTATTCTAAAGACTTCTGATATTTTAACTCAAAGTAACAACAAAAATTTTACTGCAATTGTAAAAATTCACCGAAAATTGTAATGTGAAGAGAATCGTTGACTACGCAAAAGCCAACTTGTGATCGAAATGACGAGCAAAATCGCTCGACAATCGCCTTAAAAGCCAAGCATTGCAAGGCAAATCTGGCGAAAAATACGAAATACAATGGAGAAAAAATACGAAAAATCAAGCAAATGCTTTAAACCTGAAATATATTTTTTTGTATTCATTCAAATGAAATAAAGGTTAAAACAACAAGAACGACAGTAACAACAACAAAAATTGTTACGACTACAGCCGCCAAGCGTCATTAACAGAAATTAGTGGAGACATCCTCCTCAAAGCAGACGAGAGGCGCACGTAACACAAACACACATGCCCAAATACAAGCGCACACACACACACACACACACACACACACACACACACACAACGCCACTGTGCCCCCACAGATGAAGGCAAAACGCCACACACACGCAGATGCACTCACACAAACATGCTGTAGACACACACGTACGCGTGCACTGGCGAATGGGTGAGCGAGTCAGTGTGTGCGTGCATGAGTGAGCGAATGAAACAAATTTAAGTATCTGCAGGTGTTCATTTTTGAAAAACATCACACACAAAAACGACAAAACAACAAACAGCAAAAAAAAAGCGGCCGAGCAAAAGAAACTGAGCAACAGCAAAAGCGCACAACAACAAAAATCCGCACAAAAATGGCAGCAGAAAAAATTTCATCAAAAGCGAACGGACAGAAATGAGGCAAAAAATCGCATTTTACCGCTACGCAACAATAAAAAATTATAATGTTGCTGCTGTTCGTTTGTGGCCAGCAGCAAAGAGAAGTAAAAATTTAAATTTTTTATAATTCCCCAAGGAAAAATGTTTCATTATAAAAAGCGCAAAGAAAGTGTTACTCGCAGACTCAGCCGCAAATGTTGCGGTCACAATTCGGGCGCAGGCGACACTTTGACTGCAGCTGCAGCTGTATTTGTATCTGTATGCTACATAACATTTGTATGTGAACAATTGTTAATGAGGTGCGAACGCACTCGCCGCGGCCGTCGCCTGCGAAATAAGGTCACTGCTAAAGCTGTCAGTGTTGCGTCAAAAATTGTGGCACGCACTTTTCTGATTTTACAATCTATCCTAAGATATAACTTGAGCAATAGACTCGCTAACAATACAGTTATACACATTCATGAAATTTTTTTCAACAAATTCAGAAATACATTTTTGCAAATTTCTTCATGAAAGACAAACGTTTTTATAAAAAATACATTTCTGCAAATTTCTTCAAAAAAAATTCAAATAATTTTTGGAAATTTTTTCAATTAACATAAACATTTGATTAGAACAATTAACATAAACATTTGATTAGAAATAATTCCCTGTGAAATTTAATTGAAAAAAAGTTATGTTTGAAAAGTGTTTGGAAATTTCTTTAAAAAAGGCAACATCTTTTGAAATTTCTTCTGTTAAAGAGATATATCTGTGGTCATATGCAATAACGACTTAAGTCGAAAACAACTGTTTCGAGAAAATGCAATTCGAAATTTGAAATGCACATAAGTGCATGTACATAAGTGCATGTGTTTTTTTTAAATAACTTTTTTTCTGAGATGGGTACAGATACCGGGGTTTGAACAAAATATGCGCATCAACGTCAGGAATACAGTGGTAACGTCAACTCAATTTCGTCTTAAGTCGACTTAAGTCTTTATTGCTTTTGACCACAGATATTATATTTGAAATAAACGCTTGGCAATATTGTATTTTTCATTACACGACATCGATGTTTTATACGACTAATAAATTATTGAAATTTGTCAAAATAATTTGTGCTTTTTAGCGTTATTGAAAGCTGCGTTTTTATTGTTGTGCGCATTTGTCCTACAAAATTTCCCATACAAACATACACATACACACACGTGCTGTCTGTCGCCTGCGTCAATGCGAATTCAATTTGCATTGCAAAGTGTTGCTGCTTGTTGCTCTGATTCGCCTATAGGCTTTAAAACCAACAACAACTTAATTTACTTTTCGTGACTCTGTCCAGTTCAAATGAACTTTGCCACGTTCGCAAAGTGAGCGCCCTTTCGTAACTCAATCAAATCAATGATTGAAAATAATTTTATGAAATACGTTTTTGAAATTATTACAAATTTCAACTTACACTTATTTTTACTTCTAATTTACAAACACATGTGCATATTAGTAACTTCGACTAAGTTTTAGCTCATGCGAGCGCTAATTTGTTCAAAGCAAAGAGACATTCATATTTTGTGGATTTCCCAAGTGGTTTTTGTTTGAAATTATGTATAAAAATCGTGCTATTCAAACTGGTTTCTGGCAGTTTTTAGTAAATTTATGGGCTGCCAGAAAGAGATGATAATTAATATTTAGCATTCGATGACGCATGTTGCAGTCGACATGGGTTTTATATTTACTTTCAAATGATTTGATAGCTTGAATATCTGAACAATGCTTGTCATGCGCCTCGACAAGTTCTGAAGTGAAAAAAACAACACTTTTTTAAAAATGTGTGAGTTTAAAAATTGTGCAGCAATTTTTTTCAAAAATTTGTCATTTATATATTCGCTAGATTGTCGTTTAGCTGGAATCTGTATGAAATAATCGAGCTAGAGGCATGCTTCATATACATTTCTGTTCCGTTCTGCGGATAGGACTATACGAATAAGCAATACTTTGTTGTTTACCCCGACTTCGATCGAAATACTAGCGAATTGTATGATATTTCGAATTATTGTTTTATTTAGAAATTCAAACTTTTTTGTACGATTATATTGAAATCGATTTGTTGCTCATCTGTTCTTAATCTGTGAATGACTTTAATCAAGTTCGTAGATCTCTTTTCCATTATTTATTTATTCGAATTCTCTAAGATTTCTACAAAGCTTTCACGCGCTCTCCTAGGAACGATCTTTCTCAAGCTCCTAACTCAAACATCAAAGCAAATTTTTGTAATTTTGCGAATTTTCGTGAATTGCGTCAACTTTGTTGCAACTTACCGCTTGTGAGCTGTGTGCTGCCGACGCCAACAACAATTGTTGGTGCTGGTGCTGGTGATGCTGCTGCAGCTGTTGCTGCTGTTGAAATTGCAGCAGTTGTGCTGCTGTAGCGGCTGCCGCGTGGCTGCCGTTGGCGGAGCTGGCTGGCAGGATGGTATTTGGTGTTTGGCGATCGACCAAGGGCTGTCGTGTCGCAGGACTAGAATGTTGCTGCTGCTGTTGCTGCTGGGGCGACTGCTGTTGCTGCTGCTGTTGCTGGTATTCTTGGCGCAATTGCTCCTGCTCCTCGGTGTCATCGGCTGCCAAGCGTTCGGACAGCATGTCCTCGTCGGTGTCGTCATTCTGTGCGGCCTGCGCGGCAAAATTCAATGCGCTCGCCGCATCGAAGTTCCCAATCTCGGGATGTGTCTCCAGCTCGGTCTGCAGATCGCAAATGTAGTCGATGACGTGCTGTATGATCTCCAGCTTGGAGAGCTTGCGATTCTTGGGCATGAACGGCACCAGATCTTTCAGCTTGGAGAGGTACATTTTCATTTCGGCGTTTTCGCCGTCGCCGCGCTGCTGCGGGTGCCGCGCGACGCGTCCGTTGGGGTTGATCGCCGGCATGGAGGCACCTGTCTGGCAAACGGCGGTGAGCGACTTCATTTTAGAGACGATCGTCTTACGCTCCTTGAGTAGAATTTTGGCGGTTTGTTGCGGGTACGCGTGCGAGGTTGAAATAAATTCGGAGTCTGGCGAAAATTGCGCGCTGAGTTGCCGTTGCAGAACTCACACACACAAATACACAATATATTGGCAATTCAGAATTTGCTCAGCAGTTGAGTTATCACTTCGGCGGCTGCTTAAGTTTGAAAGTGACACTGTTTTTGAAAATTAATTTGTTGTATTTTTCGATTAAAATTTTTTCAGCACACTTGCAATTTGCATACGTTCAAGTATCTGCGCTGTGAATGAACACTTTAATTCCAGCAATTGTTGCTTTCGAACGACACCGATGACCGTAATCCGTGAGATGCGCCTGCTTTGAACGATTATCAGCAAATTATGAAATTTGCTTTTCTGAGATTTATTACTTTCAATTTTTTTTCAAATTTTTTAACTTAGCGCGAATTCGCTTGCTTGCTTTAAATTTCCGCTGCGACTGAACGAACTGAGTGACGAACTCGAAATGAGCTGTCTGCGCTCTGAGCGCCTGCTTTTATACGGGGCCGCACAAACTCCGCCTATCGCGAGGCCCGCGACCCGAGGCATGCAGTTGTGCGCATTCAGCGCCGAGCGTAGACCGCAGCTGGGCAGCTGGGGTGAGCGCGAGCATAAATTTTGTAGAGTACCGCTCACACGAAATGTAAACAAATTCGCCAAATCGATGCGACTTCGTCGGCATTTCGGCGAGTGCGCTCAGTAGAGCAGATACTTTGAGAGTGTGAGATACTTTGTGTAGACAGTATCGAGCCAGAAGAGGAGATGCTTTGGCGAAGGAGAGGGAATTTTGCATTTGCTATATTTATATGCAGCAAAATCAACTAATATTTTACAAGATATGAAACGCGTTAAAATTAAAAATTCATTTCAAAAGAAATCTAAAAAAGTTCAAAGTCATTTCAAGAAATTTTCAAACTGGCCTTCACAAAATCACATTTATCAAATAAAATTTACTTTTTTAATTTACCTTTCATAGTAAAATATATTTCGAATAGCCTATTTTTTGACATTTTGTATGAATACTGGGATAAATTTGTACTATAGGCGGCTATCTAAACAAACGTGGCTATTCGAGCCTTCACGAATTGTAGTCGATTTAATGAATGTTATTATAATGGGTCTATAATTAAAAAAATTGCTTGCTACTTTAGCGCTTTTATTTAAAACAATAGTAACATGGGAATAGAAGACACCACCAGTGACGTTGAGGTAGATTCCATAGAAGCAGGATTTCATGTCATTCCGAAAGCCGTAAAAAGAGGAAAACTTAAGAGCGCTCTAAGAGGACTATCAGTTGGCTTCAGACGGTTTCTATTTTATCAAAAAGAATATCAATACAGTCAAATCTTTATTTTAAAATATCTTTTGCTGCATACTGCAAGCTATTTTTTTTAAGTAAAAGGCAATAAAAATTGTAAAAACTAAATATTATGCATATATAACTAATGAATACGCATGAAAAATCCGTGTCGGTCACGCTGCGTTTCAGTAGATATGAATATTTCATTTCGCTAAATCACTGCGACTCGATTCCATTTTCGTGAGTGCGCTTGGAGAGCAGCTACTTTGAGTGTGAGATACTTTGTAGACTCAGTCGAAACTGTGAGATAACATCAGTAGTAAAGCAGGAGAAAAGATACTTTTAGACTCTGTGCGGTTTGCGAGTGTCGAGTGTAGACTGCAGCAGACTGTGAGATAATTTGTAGACATGCTTTGTAGACCGATTGACTTTGCAGATCGTCAAAAAGAGGGGAACTTCTCCGCCTAAAACAGCAGATACTCTCTGGGCAAGCGCAGTTTTTGTAAATTTCTAGCAAAATTATAGCATTCGTTACCCTTTTTATTAGCATTTTGCAATTTGTAATTAATCAACGTAGCCACCAAAAAGCATCGACTTATTCTATAACGCTCAACCAACAGCTGCAATAGTTTGCTCCTTTTCGCTGCCACTCTGCGCACTCTCCAATTGCCGGTAACTTTGCTGGAACAACTTTTGTAGCTGTGTAGACATTATGGCTGCAATTACGTGGCTGTGTAAATTTTACCCCTCATACACTCACAGCTGCCAATCGCCAAACTCTACGCTGTGTAGACAACTCATAAAGTAGAGTTTTGCGCGCTCTACCCTCTCTAAGCGCTCGTGCGGGGCGCTCGTTTAGCACTTCGCCTTTTGGCCGTTAGCTGATTGGTCGGATTCTGTTGGCCCGCTCACTACAGCTCGCCACTACTCCGCTATCGAGTGCACTTTGTAGAGATCAGAGCAATTGCACTGCTCGTTTGACATGCTCACTCTCCACACAACTTAGATTTCCCCTTTGCCAACAGATTCTACTCCACCATTCGCTCATTTTTCCACGACTCACCGACAAATAGGAGAATTTTCAATGAATTGAGTAGTTCTCTATTTATGCGGTGGATTCTACATATTCTCGTTGTTTTGTTTATTTTGTGAATGAATTGCAGTCACCTTTGGGCACCTTTTGTAGACTTTGGCTCGGCTGCTGCTGCTTGCTCTGCTCATTCTCTTTCTCTTTCACAAAAGGTGCTGCTGCAATTTTGCCCGTGCTTGGGCTTGAAATCTTCGCCGATATTAACGCTCATCTGCCGACATTTCTACGGTTTCGAGGGTTTCACCAAAGAGTATGTTATATTAACATACTCTTTGGTTTCACGCTTGCGTGTGATATCTTCGGGGGTTACGCTTGTGTGACAGCAGCTTGTGTGTGCGTCGCTTTGTGAGCTGTTGATTGCAAGCGGCTGACTCGGCTGGGTTCAGTGCAGCCCAGTCGGGGCTGATATTTCATTGCTATGCGTTTTGTAGCAAGAATGGAATTATGACAATGATGTGAATGATGTTATGAAAGATTACACTTTTTAACACTCACTGTGACATGCATGTATGTATGTACATACATATATATAGGAGGATGTGTGAATGTGTATGTGCTTATAGAAAGAAGGCGCGCTATTTAGAAGCATTATGAATGAGTTTTTAAAGAGCCGCTTTATATAAGTATGTAAATCGGATTTGAGTAGTCTGAGCCCAATTGACTTTTTAAATGCATGCAGGGAGAAACGGAAAGAGGCATAAAGTCAACAATTTGCAACAGAATCAAGCTCTAGCTCGTTTACTTTATAAAGTAAAAATTTGTATAGTCTGGTCAAAAAGCTACCAATATTTCACTAACAAAATTCCATAGAAAACATGTTAATAAATTAATTTCCTTGATGAAGAAGTAATTTAAAAAACCGACATCGTTTTAAATGCAAGATCAGTGCCAAGCCAAATGTTCTCCAGAGGGCTAAGAAGAACGCGACTTTAAAATCCAGCACAAAATATATTCACTTCTTTATGCGACACACTAACCCAACCAAGAATCCTTTGCAAATATCAAAGCGAAGCATGATAAATCGTGAAGAGAAGCATGGTGATTCATGAAGTAAAGCATTGAGTTATCAAAAAAAATTTTTTTACAAAAAATAAACTTGATTTTATTTCAATTTTTAAAACAATAACAAGTAAATTAAAAAATCAAGCATTTTTTCAATCATAGCCTTCTAAGCGAACAATGAACCCCCAACGAGTTTGTATTTGTAAGGCAGAGTTAGCTTACTTCTTTTGTAATGCATTTTCATATGTAATAATATAAAATAATGTTTGGAAAACGCAGTTAAATCAATGACTAAAACAAGACAAAATTAGCAAAACTAAAACCATCGAGCCTTCGCTATTGTCTATCCATGCTTTGTATACCTGAACTTCAAGTCATTACAATTTTCTCACAATCTCAGCATAACGTACTGTCATAGGTACCTATACTTATACGAATTTCAGGTACAAAAATTTTACCTCCTCTTAGCTCTTTTTCTTGAAAACGGATTTATTTAAAAAAGATACATATGTGTGCAGTTTTTATTGCAACCCAAGCCAGTAATTATTTTTCACCTGAAATGCTTTTGTCTGTTAATTTAAAACTTTTATGCAATTCTGCCTGCGCGAGTTTACAGTTACGAAAAGTCCCTCAAGAAAGGAGACTGAAGGAAAGGCAGACTGAAGGAATTCAGCAAGATAAGCAAATAACTTTGTCTGCCTATAAAAATCATAAAAACAACTTCAAAATAAATAAAAAGAGACGAGAAGTGTCAAGTGCGAAGCAGCAACAACACAGACAAATGAGCACCTACACATGTACACGTACACATATACATGAGTACTCGCGCATGTAACAATGAATACGCAGTTCAAATTTCCGCTCTACTCCACTTCGCACTTGCAGTTCCCAGTGCCCATTGCCCATTGCCCAGTTTCCAGTGCAGCAGCAAAAAACAGGCCGGCCGCGTAGTTGGCAAAAAGTTGCCTCGCACATTTTCACAAGCGTCAAGTGGCAAGTGGCAGGCAAAAAGTGGTGCTATTTCAACAAGTTCAGTTTACCTTTGGCTACGTGCACGGGCGTATTCGAGGCTTGCGGGCGCGTTTTTATGGCTTGTACTTCGCCGGAATGACAAATGAGCGAGCGGCGGCGGCGACGGCGGCCAGCAAGCAGCAACAGGTTTAAATGACTTACAACACGGTCAACGTGAGTATGGCGCACGGATGTATGGCCACATTGCTGGGTGTCACAAGCCGCAGCAAGGATCGCATATCAATCACAGGCTCTTGCTGTTGAAGCTAGGCTTGAGCTACGGTTGCCAACTCTGCAGCAACACAGACCAGAAGATGCTACAAAGTTGAGCACAAGATTTGGAAAATAATTCCATAAACTGCGCTTAACAAAATGACGGCAGAGCTGACTTTACAAAACTTAAATGTATTTCTTTCTTAGATTAACGGAATCATGTGCTGACTTCTAAAGAAGCGTTGGTCCTCTGGAACGAATATGTCATATCACTTGTGGAAAAGTCTAGTATTGCAAATGAACTGCATCGAGCGTTGGAATCTGCACGTAATGTTGTTGTTAAGTTTGATCTAGAAAAATTTTTTTATAATTCGATTATTGATGAACTTCAGAAAAATAATAAATAACAATAATGTTTCAAGTCGCCTTCCAAAAGCCGGAGTCAACGATTCGAATTCGGAAAGCTGGCAACTGTGTTCGAAGCCTTAGCCCACTTGGCACTGCATCAATCAAGTTCGTTAGAAAGCGCAGGCGCAAGCCATTGAACGGCAAAAAAGGCGTAATTAAGTCGGCGAGTTGAGTAACGACGCGTCTCTTAAGCCTCTGCAGCCCCACGTACAATCGTGCGATCGCTGCATGTGATACTTTGGAGTATCAGCGCCGATTCACTGGAAACTGGTTCATTACGACAAGAGAAAAAAAAACGAAGCACCGTCTAAACAAAAACACAGACCTTAATGAAACGTGAATCTTATTAATGAATTGCTTTTTGCACTCGTGTAGCTCATGGATACTATCTACTTGAGTGTATGCGTACGTGTATCTGCAATGCAGCAAATTAGCTTATCAGCTTTTTTTCTTCGCTTGTTTTTTCTTGTTTTTTATTTTCTCTGCTCTGGTTGTTTTTATGTTCTTTATCTTTTTTGTGCTGGCTTGTTTTGCTTTCGTATCACATTTTTGCGGATGTTTATTGTTTAAGTTGCATGTTGCACTTGTTTCCCTCGCACACGCACACATGCACCACATGCACCACATGCACATGCATGTGAGTGGCGTCAGTGGTTTGTGACACTCTCGCCATTGTTGTACGTCGTAATTTTATATCACAGCACGCAGCGCCGGGAAGCCAGCGAGTTACTTGCCAGACCAATGACCGTGAGAAAGTTATACACTGAATGTTTGCTTAACTTTTCTCCTGGCAGAATATGCGCGTAGAATTCTGGTATTTCTACATTTTTACTAAAATATAATTTTTGGCTTCCAAGTGACAGAATTTGCTAATTGAAAATGCATGTTAAAAATGTGGTATATATTGGAGGCATGCATTTATCAGCAATAATTACTTGTCTTGTGTGCATTTCGGATTCCGAATCAATAGCAAAAGTTCATTCAGCCATAGATTGTATATGAATGCCATTTTGGGCTATGGTCCAAACGAACCGCAAAGTTTAATAGAGAAGCACAATATTAGATACCAAAAATGTTCAAGCCGATTTTGTAATACTTTTATGATAAAATTAGATTAGTATTTATAATTGAAAAAAATTATATACATATTCAAAAAGGGAATTTTGACCAATTTTGTTATATATCAAGCATATTTAGCTACAATAGAACAACCACAACAGCTGCCTAAGACTGCATTAAGCATTGTTAAAGCTCTACAATCGTTGCTCAAACTCGATGCTGCCTAAGTTTGCTATTAACTCCATTACCGCAGCTCTGTGCCATAAAAACCATTTATGGTTAATTTCGTCCAACCACTTGCCAGTTTTGTAATCAATTAGCAGCACTTCAAATGGTCATAAATTATCCGATCATGTCTATGAACACTTTGTTGCAGAAAATCGGCAAGGACCTGCAGACCACCTGCAGCGATTCTATGTGCATGCAACTGCAACGCTAAAAGTGTTGTTGTCTCAATTTCCATTGCAGGCAAAATTGCTTGTGGGAACAATATTTTTCGAATTACCTGTTTTACAGCAAACAAAAACCCAACTCAGCTGCCGTAAATGCACAGCGACAGAGACAAAGACAAAGACACACGAATTTTCAGTGAAATAAAGACGTCAACAGGGTTTTACCATAGCAACAACAACAACAACTAGAAAAACAGCAACTCAGTTCAGCGCGACAGGTTTCCAAAGCCACTTACTGCCAATTTGGCCGCAAAATTTTGCGCTTATTCAGCAACCGTGCTGAAACGAGCTGAGCTGGACTAAGCCCCGACACAGCTGAGAAGGAGGGCTGGCTTTGTTTGCCACATTCTGGCATGTCCTGCAGGCTGCCTTTCTTGCATATCCTTGCCATTTGCACCTCATTGTTTGATATTTTGAGTTTCAGATTTTATCATTAGAATTGCATTAGCAGCGTCTAGACTGCAGCTGAGGCAGAGCAGCAAGATGGGCACATTGTGAGTGCATTATCGAGTGGCAATAAACACGGAAAAGTGTACACAATTCTGTAAAATTGTGCCATTGTTTAGGAATGGGCGCCAGCAGCAGCCGTCGCGATTAGTCAAGCATTTTGCAGGCAGTTTTCCAACGAAAGAAATATTTACTGGCAAAATTTAGCATGTATCGTCAAGCCAGCGGTTTCCAAAAATAATAAGAATTTTCAAAACCAGAATAAAGTAAAATTGTCAAACATGGACAATTTTGAAAAAAAGGAAGACAATTTACAACGCAGAAAAATTATTACAAGAGCATTATTTCTCCAGCATTATTTGCAGGCATTTTACCAAAGTAGAAAAATTTTGTGTTTTTAAAGAAGTTAACAATAAACAGTAAAAATTTTCCACAGCAAAAAAACAAGCAACTACGAAGTAGAATTTTGATCCTTTATCATAATACATTTAATACTTAAACATCGAAATGTATTCAAAAAGTAACTAAATTATTTTATTATTTTAGTAAAAGCAGACGCCAACAGCGACGACAAGCGCCATTCCACTAGAAAAAATTCAAATTTTTCAAAAGATCTTCGCTTGAAAAAGTAAAATTTGAGAAAAATATTTGACTGCCAACAAATTATGAAAATTTAAAGTGGCATTTCAGTCGTTCGAAATATTCTTATGCACAAATTAAGGGCTTGCCGACAAAATGTGTTGAACAAATGTTCTCACAATGGCCCAACAACAACAGAAAAGCGCGTCAAATGTTTTCCAAAAATGCCACAAAGCAGCCCAAATGTCGGCGACGGCGGCACGAACGACGGCGGCTGCTCAAGAGCCTATTCAAATTTCATTTCATTGCATTTGCATTCATTGCATTCCTTGCATTGTGTTGGGCATTGGCTTCCTGACACTTCAGCCTGCCAATCATGAAGGGACGCGACTGAGCGCGCTGGTGTGAACAATCCCACTGGCGGGCCACACGGCGTGGCAACAGCAGGCTTTATTCCCAACTTTTGTGCGGCACAGAAAGCCCGGTGTCCTGCTGCAGCGATCCGATCGCATGCAATAAAATGTAACGGGAACTTTAGTCGGCAGCAAGGACAACGACGGCTGCATGCACGCGGCAGCCGCGACTTGCAGATGATATTGCAGATGCAAGCAAGCCACGCTTGCCCGCTTACCCGCTCACCCTCTGCAAATGAGAGTAGGTCCTTTAAACGCGTTCAATGCACTTAAGCGCAGCGCGTGAGTCCTGCGAGTTCTCCATGTCCTGCGCATATGTCTGAGGGTAGCGCACATGCGCACATTTGCCGAACGTAGCATATGCCGAGGCGCAGGCCCGTCCGTCCGTCCGTCCGTCAGCCGCTTGCGCTGCAGTTGTTATGCTTGCTGTTGTCGTATTTGGTTATTTGTTCAATAATCGTATCCTGCGTAATAGCAAATAATCCCTAATCGCATCGCATCGGTTCACCTGGAGAGTTCAGCAGCAGCTCTCTCGGCGCTCGGCGACACAGCGGCTGTTGTTATTTTCACTTATGAGCATTTTAATTCTCATCACCGTGCCTGCCCCCCGACAGCTTTGCCCACAATGCAAGCGCTTCGTCCTGCGCACATGTGCCCTTCCATTGCGTGTGCGCAGGGGTTGCTCCCGTGTGTCTGCTGGCATGGCTGATTGCGCCTGTTTTTAACAAGTTTTCGTTAGCTGAAAATTGATTACCATGCCTTGTTTGTTTTTGTTTTCGGTCTGTTCTGCGGCATGTTACGCTGCTTTGCCGTCGCGCTAATGAGCAATTAATGTCAACATGTAAAATCGTCGCATTTTTTAAAATTGTTGCTCTATAAATGCTATAGTAAAAGTAAATTAAATTCTGCTTGAAAATTGTTACAACTTTACAATAAAAGTGCAAACATATTTCTTTGGCAAAAAAGAGCAACAACATTTTTCATTCGATTTTGAAATCAATTTTCAACAGCAGCAATTTGTTGTCATAGTAGAATTTGAATATATGTGAGTACATATACATGCGAGTGTACATTTTTTTTTAAATATTCTCCATGCTCAAAATTTCATATTCATAATTCGAACAAAAATAAAAAGAATATTTTCTATTCCAATGACATTTTCTAATTTTACGATTTTATTGATCGAAAGTTAAATGTGAAAATTTTCCTCATTTGATATATGAATATTTTGCATGGCTTGATAAAACTTGCTTCAGAAAAATTAGCTTGCTTTTTTTGAACTGAGATGATAGGGGAATGCGCAATTTGGTGCAAATGGCCTTGCAAAGGTGCATATGAAAAACATTTTTCCACCGCATGCAAACACAGCAACAAATCATACTGATTTGCAAATGCAACACAGTCACTCGTTTCCTAGACCAAAACCTATTGCATTGATGGCAAAGTTTTTGTTGCAAACTTATGAGCATAGTGGCCAGCTTGAAAAGTTGCACTAATTGGTGTCTTTTATATTTGCGCATGATTTAATTTGCTGCGCTTTCGATTATGAAGTTGCAAATTTGTTGTTGTTCGTTTTTTCGTGGCATATTGTTAAATACTCATAAAAACGAAAGTTTGTAAGCCAAAGGTCATTCGAGATTATATACAATTCATGCATATGCAACTTTATGCATTTGCAAATGCATTTGCACCACATCGTGTATACCCCTGATATGTATTTCATGTATTTCAGCGAGACGAGTCAAAATTTCGATTGTGCATTTCCGTTCAATACGAAAGCAATTCGGCGCATATGTGAAACATTTGCAGCAACTTTTTATTGTTGTTGTGCTGTTGTATTTGGGGTGAGCAATGTGCAACTTGGCAAACAGATGCAGAGCAGACCAGACCAGATCGGCGGGGCAAATGTGGTTGCTACAGGGGAAAAGCAAAAGTGGAACTGGAAGTACCGAAAAAAGGCAACTGCAAGGCATATGCTGCACAGCACAGCAGCAGCAGGCAACACGCGGAATGTGCGTGTGTTTGTGTTTCCCAGTGAAACGCAGCTGAGCCGCAGAAGGGCAACATTCACGCATGCAGCCGTAGCATGGCAGAAGCAGACGTCCTTGTGACAAAAAAAGGGGAAGGCAGGCAACTGAAGTGAAAGAGCGGCTGCGGCTTTGGCCGCGACGACGTAAATACTGCGCTGCAAGTGAACACGTGTGCGCGAGCAATGGGAATCTTCCCCGGCGTTAAAGCGACGCGCATGCGCCGCTGATGTGCGTGATATGCGCGGCCCGGCGGCGTGAATGGAAAATTGGCGCTATGCAGAAAAAAAACCAAAAGAAAGTTGCATATGCAAAAGCAGCGGAAAATTATTTGTTGCAAGCGCGCCAAAGTAACGACGTCATAAAGCATGAATCTGTGACGTTGCTGAAGGGCAAGAGGAAATCGAAGTAGAGGAAGAAGTAAAGTAAGAGGCAGTTATGGAAGAGAAATGAGCAAGAAGAATAATGTACATAAAGAAGGATCAAAACAAAAACAATTGGAAAGGGAAAAAAGGGAATGGAAAGAAGATTAGAAGAAGGAATAGGAATAGGATAAAATTAAAGGGAAAATAGGAAAAAGAAAAGAAAAAAGGAAAAAAGAAAATAAAGAAAAAGAAAGAGGGGAATGAAAGAAAAGTAGACGAGTACACAAAAATTAAAGAATTGAGGAGTACATAGCAGTATGAAGTAAAGAGTAGAAGAATTACATGATATAAGGGAATCGAAGAAAATATGAAGAAGAAAAAGTAATATGAGTAGTTAAAGAAGAATGAGTTGTAAATATGAAAAAGAATGATAAAATTAAAAAAACAAGAGAAAAGTGCAATAAAACAGAAATGAGAATGAGAATAAAGTGGAAGGAAATATAGGAAAAGCAAAGAAAGATATGAATTTTGAAAAATAAAAAAATGAGAAAAAAGTGAAAAAGTGAAAAGCGGGAACAAAGCAGAGCAAGGAAGAGTATTATGAAACATATGAAGGGCATAGAAGCAGACAATATCACATTAATTGAGAAGTAGAAGAAGAGCTAGGTTTTAAAAAAAAGTTTAATTTCAAAATCATTTGAAAAATATCAGCACTATTTAGGCCGACTGCAACAACAACAAATCTACAACAAGCAACGACTACACACACTCACACTCAATTTAACACACACGCAAGCAGACGCTGTCTGTGGATCTGCAACACCGGCAGCTGCATTAAATCGATTGCCAATAGTTTTTTCACATTTCTCGTTCGTTTCTGCCTGCTTTCACAGCTTTCCACCCCACCTCCTTTCCTCCTTTCATATGCCATGCTCAGCGCACATATTCATTGGCATTTCCGCGAAAACTAGATCACATTAGAGTCGCGACAACAACAACAACAACAGCAGTAACAGCCGCCGCATGCAGCTAATGAAAAACACAAAAACAACAACAACAGAAAAAGTTGCAACAACCGAGACACAGCGCATCGATCGGCAATCTGCGTTTAGCCACGAGCGAGCAGCGGCTTTCAAGTGAAAATTACCATCCGCAGTCGTCGGTCGACGATGCTGCCGTCGTGCCAGCAGCAGTTGCAGTCGCATTTGCAGCTGCAAACTTTTTAATTGCCAATGGCCAGGAATTTCTTATGCTGCTCGGCTGCTCGCCTGCTCGCTATTGCAATTGATTTTTGCTGCTGTTGCACGTGCGACGACGGACGGCGGACGCTTTGTGTGGGTTTCGGCAACGACACTTGCTCATCCGGTTGACGCCGCAAGCGCAGCTGCAAGCCGTGCCACAGCAACTCTGCAACGCCAGCAGTAGCAACAACAACAACATTGGCGACAAGTGTTCGCTGCCAATTGCGAATTGCGTTGCTGCTTGGAAATAGCGGAAAAAATGCAATTTTGATCGATCGTGCTGATATGTTGCCGACGACACACACACACACACAGCAGCTGCTGTGGCACACATAAGTCCCCTGTGTGTGTGTGTGTGTGTGTGAGCACATTTTAAGTGACTGGTCGTGCGACATTTGTCACTTAAACGCATTCCAGCAGCAGCGGCAGCAGCATCAATGGTAGCAACAGTTGCCAGTAACCAGCTGCAGTTGCAATTGCATGTTTTGTGCGACCAATTTTATTAAACAAACAACAGCTGCAACAAAAAATAGTTCGGCACAACTTGGACACAATTTCTTGAATTGAGTTCGTCAGGGATTGAACCAGGGACGTCTCGCATGCCTGCCCTGAGCCACTGTCATTTTGAAATTTGAATAGCTCTTTGCATTGAAGTAGAATCGGATTTCGGTAGTCAATAGTAGATATGTATTTGTAATAAGCAGGAATTAGTCGATAATTTAAAAGTAATTTTTATGCAAAACATGCCGACTTGAACAATTTCTTTCCATATGCCTGAACATCTCAGAAGTTTGATTGCTTGACTAGCCTTCATGTTCCTTATAACATATCGAAATTTAACTGAAAAACAATAGGGGCTTTCCCCTTTTCCAGCAACTTTGTACTTCTTAAAATACTTGCTTGAACTATGCCGAAAGTGAGTTTAAAACAAGAAAAAATATTGCTTGCAATTTTTTAGCACGTAAAGAATAATAATACGAAGGACGAAAGTATCTTAAACTTTCGTGAATTTTTATTTGCAAATTATTATGAGCTCATTTTTCGACATCAGCCTTCATAAAATTAACTTGTATTTATATTTTACATATCTAACTTTAATTCTACTTTACTTTAAATAGACTGAAAGAGATGTACTGTCCAACTCTATAACCTTTTTATAACTAGTCGAGATTTATGCTTTTATACAACAATTTTCCTAAATTCAATGTAAATATCTTTGGAAAAGAACCTTCTGAGCTGACTTCTAAATTCATTGCAGTGATGTAATCCAATTTATAAGTAATAAGTAAGTCACAAACATCAAAAGCAATTTTTATTAATTGCTTTTTTTTCTATTAATAAATATTTATGCCGTAAGTAAAATTTACAATTGATATTGAAGTCAATTGTGACTGTTACAACAGAATACGATTGTAATAATCACAACATTCGGAAAAATTCCCTTTGGGGCGCCCATGATAACAACATTTATAATGAAAGCAGCAACAACAACAACAGCCACAACAATAACAGCAGTAACCACACCAAGCAGCCGCATCACACAATCTCAGCAAGTAGCAACAACAACAAGCCTTAACAACAATTGCTCATTACATTTGCAGCTGCAACGTTTTTCTACGTTTGACCCATAGAGTGCACGTTACTTGCAACATTGCTACGGAAATAATACAAATGCTGGCAACAGTGTGCCGCATTGCTGCATGAATGTACAATGAATATTACTCTTGCTGCTGCTACTGCTGCTGGCATAATTACTGCCAACATACATATTAACAGACAATTATTGGCAATGTTGCCACCTGTGGCACAGACAGTCCGGCGCAGTGAAGCGTTAAGCGTTTGCTGTTTGTGTTGTTGCCACATCGGCCACATCGCTGCCAATGCTTGCGCACATTGACACCTGAGTTGAACAGCACCAGCAGCAGCTGCTGCTGCCACACTTGCCGCACTCGCCTTGAGTAATTGCCACTCATATTTTCTTCAGCGATTGCGCTTCATATTGCTGCTGTATGCATGGCAGTGGTAGTAGCAGTAGTAGCGGCAGTTGTTGTTGTAATGCCAGTAGCAATGTTGTTGGCAATCTAAAATTTACTGTTAATTGGTAATTTGTTGTCATATTTTTTTGCAACTCTGTGGCTTGCAAAGTGACAACTGCCTGATCCCGGCCACGCTGCATGATCGCTTAACTGTACGTGCATCGATCCACCGATCCACCGATCCGCCTCTCCTGTCCGCTAACTGTAATTCTGATTTATTATGATGTTGGTGACATTTCATGCTTGTCACTAGCGCGCCTCGCCTCGCATTCGTAATGTCAGGCTGCCACCTTTTTGCGATTGCTGTTGCTCCATGACACCTCTTCGTCTGTCGAAACGTCGCGACGTCTCAAAGTGTGGCTAATTTTTGAATTAACAGCGCGCTGTCAGCTTTGGGTTACTAACTCGAGCGTTGATTACACATTTTATGAATGGTCTAGAATCTCTGCCTCGAATCGACCAAGTCTTTATTGAAACTGACTTCTTGAAACGAGTATATATCATATATGTACACTCCCATCATATTTTTACATATCTATTAAACTTATAATATTCTTATAGAATGATGAAAACTTTAAAAATTATGCTTGCTTATTAATTTCTAAATTAATAATTGTCAATACAAATTTCCTAAAACATTTTCTAAATAAAAATATTCTTTAGTGAAAAATTTTATGTAAACAGATAAGTTATAAATGTTTGTTTTCTATATAGATATATTTTTTTAGCTGTTCAGCATGGCCGCAAATGTTGCAACGAAATGTGGCAAACCTTTTCGCTAATTACGCCGTCAAAAAGATGCTGCTACAAAAATAGCAATAACAAGAAAACTGTAGTTGAACAAGCGCCAAGGTAGCGCCTATGCTGACTTCCCTCAAACTGGCATTACATGCAACGCACCTGTTGCTGCTGCCGCTACAAAAACAAAAACCAAAACAGCAACAGCAATAATTTTCATTTTCCACTTGCAGAGCAACTTCTTCCAATCAAACGAAATGCCTGCAAATGTGCAGCGCATAACTCACAAATGAGTGCACAGTTGCAGCCGCATTTCCGTGCCACGCCTGCGCCTTAGCCACCTTTCCCCCGCTGCCACCATGGCAACAGCAAATAACAAGCAAAAACTGTATTGCTTCAATTGCCACACTCACAATTCACGCATGCGCATTCAAACGCCACTGCAAGCAGAGCGTAGCAAGGCGGCGTGGTGAGGGGCGGGGCGTGTAATCGCGTCTGCGCCCGCGCACTCGCACTTGTCATAGACGCATGTGGCATGCCGCTTGCATTAAATATTGCATTGCCAACACATTAGGCACGCCTCTGCTGCATTGCAACTCGCTTTCAGTTGCAGCTTCTAGTTTCAATTCATAAAAATTGTAATAAAAAACACTGCAAAAAATTTCAATGAAGAAAAGTCAAATACAAACTTGATTTAAATTTTCAAAATAATGCTCAATCAAATTTGATTGATTTTTTTCATTTAATATCAAATTGTCAGCAAGGCTTGATATCAAACCTTGCCAGCTGGAATCTATCAAGCTTCTTCTTCTGCTTGATTGGCCACTAACAAAGCGTTATAGCTTTACGACCTGACGTCGTTTCTGCTATCAAGCCTTCGCTGGAAAATGTGCAAACTTTATTGAAAATTGAAAAATGGTATATTTATAATTGATTTAATTATGTATATTGGAAAATTGTTCGCAGTGTACGCGCGTTAGACCGTTAGTAATAGTAGCTAAGAGCCATTCAGTGGTCAACTGCGGCAACAGCAAAAAAACAACGGCGTCTGGCGTTTTTCCTTCCCGCCGCACAGTGTGTGCTTTTGGCAATTTAGCGGAGCTTAAACTAAAAAAAAATAGTCGCTGAATAAAATGCTTTTGAATATGTTATTGCAAATTGATTGAATATTAAGAAAATTGCACAAAGCAAAATCGAAAAGCAACGGTTAAAAAGATAACAGCTGTCGAATGCAGTTTACTTTTAATACCACTTTTATTGACACTTGCTTTTCCGTCGCAATTTTCGATACCTTAAATTTTCAATAGTATTATATTCAATGAAAAAGTTTTCCGAAAAAATAGTATTTATCGCGCAGTTTATTTTGTGGTCGTTATTACAGGCAATTAAAGCCTAATCAAACAGGTAAGAGGTTTGTGCAAAAGTGTGATATTTTGATAATAAAAAACTTTGTTATTCGACCAAATTCAGGCTGCGACAATCATCAGCATAATCAGTTGAAGATTAGGTATTCAAAAAAAGCATGCCCCAATTTTCGCCAAAATGAATGCCACCGTTACGTATTTTTTTGGTGTAATATGGAGTGTAATGAAATGTGCACTTGTAATCGCGAAGGGACCCAACAGGGTGGCCTTTTAAGGCAGCCAGCTTAACCTAACATTATGTAACATTCAAAAAAAAACCAGTAAGGAAGCATCAGTCGGATTTCAACGACAGAGTAATACCCTACACCAAGTAACCGAGTAGGCGGACCACGCCCATTTTTGACAAACTAAAAGATATTCTTAATAGGACTCTAAATAGCAAATATTCATACTCTGGAGAGTCCACAACAGAAATTATTGGTATATAAAATGTACCGCCTTCATGGTGGGCGGACCACGCCCATTTTTGAAAACATATTATGTATTATTATTATTTTTAAAACCATTGACAATCAATAAGGCGCCATTCTAAAGCAAATTTTGTTTACCAATTTGAATTAAACTACGCTAGATTGCCAAAAGCACACACTGTGCACCGGCTCCATTTTTAGGCTGCATCGCGTTGCAACAGTTAGAGCAAGCATCGAATTGACAATGGTTGTTGTTGCTGTTGTTGTGGCTGTTGTTGCATTCAGAGCGCCAGAAAATGTTACACTTTTGCACTTTTGCGGTTTGGCGCTTGGCGCTACCACTACGACTGCACGCCTGCCGACAGTTGGAAAGTTGTTGTTGATGTAATTGTTTTTTGCTCTTTGTTGTTGTTCATGTTGTTGCTATTATTGCTGTTGTTGCGCTTGGACGATGCATGACGGCGCATTGTGCGGCTGCCGCTGCAGGTGCATGCATATACAATTGCACAACAAGAACAAGAACAACAACAGCAACACTGGCAGCAAATGCTTGCTAATAATAGCGAAACAATAACACAAACAACAATAAAAACAACCATAAAATCGCGCACTCAATGAGGGCGCCACAGAGCGCTCGCTCGCTCGCTCGATGCAATTAAAACATCAAAACTTTTGATCGAAAGCCAAATGCACAATTGCTCAGCTCAGCGCAGCGCCAACAATTGCTGCTTTTACAATTGTTGTTGCAATTGCAGCTGCAAGTACAAGTAACATGCAGCTGTGCGACGTTAATTAAGCCAAACACACACACACACAGACACAAACGCAAAGGGACAAACTGCAGCAAAGTGCAGCGAACTTGTTGAGCAGCAAACTCTCCCTCCCCCCCTCCCCCCCTACCCCCTTCAGCGTCTGCCTTTTCTTTGATTTGGCGCGTAATTTGTGAAATTCCCGGCGAGGCCATTGAGCAAATGCCGCCATTCAACTGAAAGCGCTTGCCAACTTGACAAAATAAATTGCTAGCCTTAAGTGGAGCATATCTCAAGGCGGCATGGCATTTGTCACCCACAATTCACAATATAAAGCGTATATATACATACATACATATCACAAACAGCCGAGTTTGGATTTTAAAACAATTCTTTATTTAATTGCTTGATATTGGCGTGGTTGACCCACCAAGTGACAAAACGGAACTCACTCTAGCAGTTATGAAATACAGAAATATTTTTGGTTTTAACAGTAAAAGTATTGCCAACTATCCATGTTGACGGAGATGCCAGCTAGTTGTGCTCGCGCGTGACAGCTCGGCCCTTCCTGATAGTGGACTCGCCCTCGAGTTCATTGGACTTAGCCGAAGGATTAATGAGCTCATCTTCTGCATTGCAATCATCTTCGTCATCATAGTCGTCATCGATATCAGGATATGCGGAACACCATGGCTTCATCTTGTCGCTACTGACAACAGTGCTGAAATGTCGTCGACTTCGGGAAACCTCTGCTATGTCCTTTACCACATAGCGATCGAACCGTAGCACCTTGTCTACTACGTATGGCCCTCTATACTTCATCTCGAGTTTCCGCGATTCGCCAGTGCTAGGAACTGGAGATTCGATTAGCACCAAATCACCCTCACTGTAGCCATTAGGTGCCTTGTGCTTGGAATCGAAACGTATCTTCCAGGTTGCGCGTGCCTTTTCAATGTTTGTCACGGCTGTTTCTCGCTTCTCACTGGGGGTTAGCTTATCGAGCTCGACGTCATCGTGTAGGGTTGCGAGCAATTTGTTTCCGCTTACATCTCTCAGCGGGAAATCGTAGATAAGCTCGATTGGTGAGTACCTGGTTGTTGAGTTAACACTGGTATTTACCTTCCACTGCAATCGCCTTGTCTCAATGTCCCAGTCTTTTGGATTGGTCACAGTCGCCTTTAGAAACGCAAGAATGGATTGGTTCACCCGTTCAGCTAAGCCATTAGCTCTTGGGGTTCGGACAGCGACTTTTATATGCTGAATGTTGTAAGTACGGCAGTATTCGGCGAAAGCGTTGGATGTGAACGCCGTACCTCTATCACTTACGATGGTTCGTGGTAGCCCAAAACACACAGTAAGCTGTTCAAGTGCGTCAACGACGGGCTTCGTCTTGGTGGACCTCACTGGAATGATGACGCTATATCTGGTCAGCGCGTCGACAATCACCAAGATGTGTTCGTGGCCCCGTCGGCTTTTGATGAAAGGACCCAGGTGGTCCATGTGCAACACCTCAAATGGCCATTTTGGGATGTCCATCGCATGCAGTTGGCATTCCCTTTGTGCTGGGTTGCGGCTGAAGCAACAGTCTATACATGACCGCATATATCCCTTGACGAAGTTTCGGCACCTCGGAAACCAAAAGTGCTGCTTAATTTTCTTCAAGGTACCCTCGAGCCCAGGGTGGCCCAAGTCATCATGGCACAGCTTCGCAATTCTCCATCGCATACCTTTCGGAACGACCAGTAGCGGCTTGTCGACAGCTTCACCTATTTTAAAGAGACGACGACCTTTTAGAGCATACTCACTCGCCAGCGCCTTACGCTGGTCTGAAGGAACTACGCCATCTAGTATCTTCACAATCTCAAGCAGCTTGGGGTCTTGTTGCTGCATTGAGGCTACCCAATCCTCTGGTGACATGTTGGTTGTCATCACACATGAGCTCACATCTGAGGGGTCAGCCGCTGCTTCAACAGGAGCGCGGCTCATCGCATCCACATGCGCCATGCTAGTGCCGGGTCGGTGCACAGCATCATAGTCATACTCCAGTAATTTTAGCAACCACCGCGCAATGCGCGGAACTAATGCCTTCGAAAGCTTCACGCTGGAGATTGCTGAGCAGTCGGTAACGACAGTGAACCTTTTTCCGAGAAGGTACATGCGGAAGCGTTGACACGCCTCCACCACCGCAAGCACCTCCAACTCGTACGCGTGATATCTGCTCTCTGGTTCGCTACACAAGCGACTAAAGTACGAAATCGGCTTGAGTGTTTTGTCATCTTCTTCCTGCAGTAGAATTGCAGCGATGCCAATGCTACTCGCATCGGTGTGTACTTGATGCTGCTTCGCCACGTCGAATATGCCCAGGACAGGCTCGCTGGTCAACAGACGTACCAACTTCTGGTATGCCTCATGGCATTCAGGCACCCACTCAAACAAGACGTCCTTTCTGGTCAGGCGCGTTATCGGTGCAGCAACGTGAGCATAATTTGGAATGAACTTCCTAAAGAAACCGGTTAGGCCTAGGAAACGCCTAACGTCATTAACATTCATTGGAATCGGGAACTCTTGGATTGCAATTGTCTTTAATCTACCAGGCTTTAACCCATCCGCATTGAGTTCATGCCCAAGAAATCGAACACTGCTACACATAAACGCACATTTTGACAAGCGTAATGTAAGCCCTTCTTTCTTGACGATTTGCAGAAACTCCTCCAAAGATTGCAGCCCTTCTTCAAAGGTGCTTGAAGCAACGATTACTTCATCTACATAGCTGACAATCTTACCTCGCAGCGGCTCTATAATTTGCGACATCATCCGTTGAAATGTACACGGCGCATTGCGCAACCCGAATGGCATTCTATTGAATTCGAAATGACCATGGTGCGTAACAAATGCGGTGTACTGCTTTGCTTCCTCATTCATCTCAATTTGGTAATATCCCGACATCATGTCGAGGGTCGTAAAATAACGTTTACCTGCCAACGTTGACAAAACGCCGTCAACAGTAGGCATTGCCCATGGCTGTTTTTCAGTTATTGAGTTTAACTCGCGAAAGTCTACGCACAATCTTTCTTCACCGTTTTGCTTCCGAACGAGTACTATTGGCGAAGCATATGTCGAGTGTGAGCGGCGGATTATATCGAGCGATAGAAGCTCCTCTATAATTTCTTCGACAATGTGTTGCTTAGGTATTGGAACAGGGTATGGCTTGCGAAACACCGGTTTTGTTGAAGTTAAAACAATGTCCATTTTAAACCGTTCACATTTTCCGAGATCGCGCAAATGCTCACCAAAACACCCAGCGTATGAATTTAGCAACTCTTGCAGTTTGAATTTCTCATGCACACTCAAATTTTCGCCCATGTCGGCATTATCGAGAGCAATTGCCTGACATTCACCATTCTCAATAACAATACGCATTTTGCACAAAATGTCTCTACCGATTATTGCATTATACGACATAACATGGTCGTCGACAACTAAAAGTTTACACATATATTTTCGCTCGTCTATCGTAACTGATGTTAACAATGCTTCGCAACATTCCCAGACACCACCTGCGAAACCATGTAATTGATGTTCACAAGAAATCATTTCGCCTGAGCACTTTTCAGCAATTCTGCGTTTTATCAGCGAGTTGCAGCTACCAGAATCGATAAGCGCTTCGCAACTAACATCACTAATAACCACTTCCTTCATGATCTCTTTGTCTATTCTTTTCTGCCTATGCTCTTTCACAACATTGACATTGTCCACTTTCGTTTTCTTTTCTGCTTTTGTGCAGTTTTTCGCTATATGTCCTCTCTCTCTACATCTGTAGCATACTGGACCTGGCGGTATAACCTTCACTTCGCTCTTTACGTATTCTCTACTCGCTTGCTCCCTACTATGCGCATTTATTTGAGGTGCTACGCTTACACTAGTTGTCCTTCTCCCACTTACACCAACACTTATTAACGCTTTTAGCAGGTCTGCACAACAGGGGAAGTGCATGGCTGACAATATTTTTCGCAATGAGTCGTCATTCAGCCCATTAATGACGTATCGAATAATGGCATTGTCATTTAACTGTCCACGTTTTCCCAGCGATAACATTCGATAGTAAAACTCGATTACAGACTCGTCTTTCCCGATACGCGTATTCATCATTTGCATATGTATGTCGGCAGTATTTACTGCAAAGGGAAAGTCATGCAAGAACGCGCACACAAAATCTGACCATGTACTATATACCGGCTGAGCGTCTGCCCAGAGCTTAGCGACACCTTTCATTTTATTGAAGACTGCAAATATTATGAGCTTTTCATCCCATCCGTATACACTTCTTAATTGTTCAACTCGCTCAGTGAACTGCACAGAAGTTATGTCGCTTTTGCACGGATTAAAATCGGGTAATATTTCAGTAATATCGCGTACACTCCATTTCGCACTGCTTTGATTTTCGTATCCATTCGTGTTTTGATGTTCGACGCTTTGCCCAGCAACATTATAGTTTGCGGTTTGCATGTACGGCTCTGCAAAAGGGGAAAGTAATGAGCGACTATTCTGCCTAAGCGGTGCAGAAGTTGTCACTATGCGCTGAGAAGGAGACACACTGTTCTGCGTGAGAGGATCTGCAAACGGAGCGGCGCTCGTCACTGCGTAATGAGAGGGGAATTGATTATTCTGCGCGAGCGTGGCTGCAAAGGGTGCAGCGCTCGTTACTACGCGTTGAACTGATGCTGAGGGGTAGCATCGCTGAGTAAACTGCGCAACACTTTCTGTGCTTGCTGCGCTTGTATACGTCACTACGTTGGTTGCTAAGTGACTCACATCGTTTGGCTGTACAGTTGAAACATGCACGGAGCATGGTGACAACAAAGACAAATCCTGTCGTTGCATGTTATCGGAGTAGGCGATGCTTGTTGCAACAGGTGGCACTGTACTGGAAGCAATTTGATTTTGCCCAGAATGTTCTGGACCATTCGGCGTCGGGTGCTGTACGCTTGGAGTGAGACTTTTAGGCGACGTTGACAATGAGCTGATTACGACGCCAAGCTGCTGCGTAAGCAATTCTACCGTCTTTCGTAAACTACTTACATCCTGCTGCAACTGGCTCACATCGGAACCATCCTGCTCATCCGTCTCCAAACCACTGCACTCCTCGTGCTGCTGCCAAGTTGACGCTGCCTCTTCTACAGCATTCGGCATTTCCGCAGCACCCAGCGTTTCCTTAGCACCGTTTTCGCGTAATCGCAAAATCAATTCGCTTTTATTCCCGGACGTTTTCAGGCCTAACTGACCCAATAAGTCTTTCAATTGTTCCACCTTGTACTTCTCGAATAACATGTTTTTCTTCTTAGACAAACTAAGTATTTTCGCGAACAAACCGCACTTTATACGTATTTTTCCTCTTAGACGAACTAAGTATTTATGCGAACAAACCGCACTCTATACGTATTCTTTCGAGTTCCAGGTCAC